>OZ024903.1:82423280-82446794 GCA_964017125.1 Flabesymbios commensalis
CAAACTTCGATTTATTGTCATGAAACCAAAAATAATAGTTACATCTTGTACAATAAGTAGTCCATGACAACAGAAAACTGAACATTCTACTGGCATATGTGCTGATTATGTAATACAAAGAACAAGTGGTTATTTTCTAGGGTGACTTGTGCGTGCAGATCGCGTATAGTATGATACTCAACAGAATATGTTTCTATAACTTTTCAGGATATAATGGTAGACTTTTACTACCCCTAGAATAAGGGAAAACTTATATTTGAAGATATGACCCCCCCCCCCCTTCACAAATTCACAAATTAGAATATACTGTTCTGTAAACCGATAATCATGATAAGGTAGGAATAATGGTGTCAGAGCTCAAATTTGGCCTGAGTATACCCACATAGCCAAATCGGCCGCCAAAAAAATGTTTTAAAAATATATAAAAATAAACTATTAAAGCGACAAGATCTAAAATCGTCAAAAAATCGATGATGTTATATTGGCTTTTTAATATGACCATTATGATAAACATGTCCATAGACTAGAACTGCAAAAGTTTTTAATTTTTCGTGCTCCGTTTTTACCAGTTAAGAGATATAGACGACGAAATTCCCGCATTTCTTATTTTGAACATGCATGTCCGAAATAAGAAATCGTGAATTTCGTCTCTATAACTCGCTTAAGGGGACTGGCACAGGCTAAAATCATAAAAAAGCGGTGATTTTATTTTGGCTTATTAATATGATCATATGATGTAATTCATATATTGTAGACGAAATTCCCGTATTTCTTATTTTTGACATGGTTGTCCAAAACCAGGACTTTCGTCTCTATATCTAGCCTAACTGGTAAATGCGCAGCACAAAAAATAAAAAACTTTTGCAGTTCTATGTTACAACATATGGTCATATTAATAAGCCAAAATAAAATCACAAATTTTTTGGAGATTTAGCCTGAGCCAGTCCCTTTAACTGGTAAATAATTCCAGGCTTCTTTCAACATGTTCAAACACCACAAACAGATAAAAAAGTATCACCGGCGGTTATATATTTAGTGGAATACTACATTTTTTACTAGTGGTGTGATAGCTATGCATGTGATTTGCTACTTTGACTAACTTGATGGCTTAGAAGTCATTTCTGGTGCTAATAGTAGGGGAGATACGACACTTTTAGCCCCAAAGTGCCAAAAATCCACTTGAAGTTGTGTTTCGATACCGCGACCCACAACTTCGAGTGGGTAAAAATCACTCATATTCTGTGAAACTCAATAGCCTGGACCTCCATTGTTGTCACCGAGCTAGCTAATGCAACGTTGCCTTACATGATAAGTACGGCAACACCTAAAGCCAGCGAACAGGCATTGTAGAGGTCGTCTTGACCTGCTCCCGTAAACCAAAGTTAATAACATGTTCAGAAAAATACTCAATCAATAATAATGATAATGTACTGGAAGTCAAATGAGCATAAGCAATGAAGTATAGATGAGGGGGTCTTATTTAACTTTGTTTTCACCGAGTTTCTAATCAAAATGGTTTCCGGTGACGTCACTGCGTTCCACAGAATTGAGACAAAGCATCTGCAAATGTTGATGTTTAAGCACACATTTCTTTCCCAGTAACCTGGGAATTAGCCGACTAATATCAAACGGATTAAAACCGGCTATAGTAAGCATCTGCAAATTTTGATGTTTAAGCTCACATTTCTTTCCCAGTAACCTGGGAATTAGCCGACTAATATCAAACGGATTAAAACCGGCTATAGTCATGCTTAACAGTTTAACCCTTTCAAGCCTGAATCTACCATTGTCATCTTCATCCACTACAAGCCGCGAATTGCTGTCGCAATTCTCGACTTGTAGTGGATGAAGATGATTTGATGTGAGTGAAAAATTAACGAAAATTGCCATGTATAGGTAAGCCAGTTTCATGAAAATTTTCCTTTTGAAACCCTTAGTTTGAGCGAAATAAATTGTATTTTCAAGGATGTAAAATGATGCATTAATGCATCGTAGGGGGCTTAAAGGGTTAAGGGTTAATCAACTGAGCGAGTAGCAAAGATCTGATAGTTTATTTCAACTTATGTTTCTATATTTTTCAATTAATCTATTTCTTACAAATCCCAAATAAAAACAATCACCATTTTAAAATAAGTTTAAATAATTTGTAATTATACAAAAAACATTGAAGGTACCCACATTGAAAAAAATATGTGTGTTACTCTACATATAAAAACAGTCTAAATTTAATTTTTTTCAGTTTTAAACATGTTTAAACTCAAGTTTTCTATATGATATAGTTTTAGCTCTCGTGAAATATGGATAACAATTGTGTAAATAGGACCCCACAACAGTTCACAAGTACACACCATTTCCAATAATAATTTGATACACTGAAGATATCTTCCCCATGATAACTCGATAAAATTTTTTTCTCACAATGTAAGGTTGTAGCTTCATATAATATGGGACAGTATAAAAATTATTATATTCTATATATATGCCAAACTAGGCATATAGCCTAACTACTACTAGTATCTGATACTTTTGTGTTAGTCATACTGGTGACATTTTCGTGGCAGGATATTGTCAAAAGTTCAGGTAAGCAAGATATATAGTATGATGTAATGCCGTCAAAATCACAGTATTTACAGCAAACTACAACAAAAATGAAATGTTCTGATGCGCCCACAGGTCTCACCACAGCTTTGCTAATGTATCACATTGTTAAATAATGCCTTTCCATTTACATCGATTAACTCATTTTATTTCTTATTAACACATGTAAAAGTTATATATATTGGAGCAGTATAAACTAATATTATTTATTTATATTAAACGTAGCGACTTGATCATGCAGGTCTGAGTAGCATGATGCATGATCATTCTATTGGATGTCAGGTTAAACGTATGGGCTGGACCTGTGATGTTTTATGCTAATAGTTTGTTTACAGCATACATGTTGCAAGCAAACTGTTAGCAGAAAAAAACAGTTTCAGACATGTTTAGAAGTCCAGTCCATACGTTTAACCTGACATGTTTAACCTCTACATGTAGAAATAAAGTGCCCTTTTATTTGTATCAAGCACCGAAATCACGTTTTAGGGGTATCCGGCCAATTTCCCCCGGGACAAGCGCCCCCCGGACAATTGCCCCCGGACAAATGCCCCCCTTGGACACCCCCCCCCCCGGACATCAGCCCCATGGCAATTTGTCCCCCGTACCAATAGCCCCCCCCGGTCAAATGCCCCCCGTTTTTTACGAATACAAATGAACAAATTGTACATAAACAATTGGCAACGCCCTCCCCCCCCCCCGCGGACACAAGCCCCCCGCGGACAGCAACCACATGGCCATATTTTTAATTAAATTACATAGCTAAACAATTTAAATTGGCTGAACATATTTACTGTGTAATCAATAATTATATATTTACCGGCCCCTGGAACTTGTGATATTATACCAAGATATTATTTTTAAATCACACCTTGTCGCTCAGTTAATTAATTAAATCACATAGCCGAACAATATAAATGGGCTGAGAATATTTATTGTGTAATCAATAATTATATATTTACTGGCCCCTGGGGCAATTGGCCTAGAACCGTTTTAGAGACTGCCATCTATTGGTAATTAGTGACACTTGTATTCTTACATGTTAAAAAATAATGTTAGCAATGTGTGTACCTTTGAATAATGCCTAGACCTACTGAATATGATGTTATTGCACTTTCATCGCGACCAAAAAAGCAAAAATCATAATAAAAAAATATTTCATGTTTTCTTCTAACTTTTAGTCATTATATTTTCACGGGTCTACCACAAGTCACTGAAATATATGATAAACACCATTACAATGCATTGATTTTAATTATTACGTAAAGAACCTTCGTGCTGCTAAGACCGTATATATACGTTTTAACGCAAATTTCAGAATAAATAAAATACTACTAACATTTGTAAGATATATTCTGGTAGATGCCCAGTTAATTAAAAAATTCAATTTGGGAGATGTTTATTTTTCATAAATAATATTATTTGTCATACATTTAAAGTTGGAATTTGCGTTAGCAATTCCTTTCTTCAAATGAATGAAAAATACTCACAAACAATTCAGCAGCACAAGGGTTAATAACACATTCTTCATTTTTTATCAAAAATCCAAAATTTCGCCATTTGCACAAAATATTTAAATCATCTGTAGTTTTATAATAAAAATCGATTAATTTCTAACTATAGTTCTAACAACTTCCCATGTTATATTGCTATATAAAAAAAAAATAAAAATTAAACAATATATATAAATATAATAAAACAGACTTAATATGATTCAATTAAACGTCCCTCCCATTTTAGAAATAAACACGTTAAACTGCGATACGCACATATCTGTGCACATCCTTATTTCTTGTAATGGCAACACAATCATGTTTTAATATAAAGCACGCTCCCCGTGGAGTTGAAATTGCACACGGACGAGCAGGTCCAGTCACCAGGGGATAAAATGTATAGTCTGCTAAAAAAATCTTTAGACTTGATGCCAATCTGCACCTTTACCTTTTCTATATCACGGAGCTTCTAATCCCCAACAACCATCAAATTAGGCCTACTCTCCAAACCCATTCACCCCATCATTTTTATATCAGTGAAATTTGCATTGTCATTGTCACACCAGTCGGGGCGCATGTCGATAAAAATCTTTGAAGTTCAATAACAGAAGATGGTGGTGTCAAACACCTATCACATATCAGTCTGTTATAAAAAAAATCTATAATCAATCACTACATATTAACGAGAACTATTGTTATCTTTTGGTGGTTGTGAAATCTCAGACATCACTTAATCAGAATCTCTTGAATAAAAAAAACAATAAATCACATCTGATAAAGACACCCAAGAATATATACATTTCTAATGACATAACATTCGACCAAGCCCACACAGAGGCTGTTTTGAGGATTGCTGCTATGGTTATTTAATGCGGCAATGTTTTTATTATTCATCCTCAGTTAGAAAAAATATACCCATTGATCTTAGTCGAAAAGTATTTTGAGTTGTGAAATCGCATTGACATCAGACCTATCCACATTTACTGGGTGTAACACCAAGAATGTGATCGTAAAAGTGATCACAAGGAGAAGCTGTCATAAATGCAGTTGTAGAAAACTGGAATATCTGTGTAACCTACCCCAGCTGTGGTCGGTGTATGTTGATAACGTGTACTAACATATATCTAAAATTAGTGGACGGAACTGAGAACAGAGAGAGATATGATAACAATCTAAAATATTTTTTTTGTGATTAAATTAGTCAGACAGTATAATTTGAATTAATTCATGTAAACAACAATGTTTTATTACCTACATGGAGGTCATGTTGGTTTGATAAATACAATTAGTGTGAGAGTTTATATGGATGGCTTCATGCGCAAGTGGGCTAACCCACATTTAAAAAAATTTGAGATTTGGGGTGTTCTTGAAAGTCCTCACCACAAGCTTTATCTGACAAAAGTGCTTAGACCAATCACATTTTTGGTACAAGCAAAAGTTTGTTTGCGCATGCTGCTTTTTGACGATTTTCAGAGAGCACAAGATTGTTTAACCCTCACTTCTGATCAAGTCAAAAAGAGTGAAATGGACGTGTCCAACAATTTGAACAGGAAAAAACCGGTTCACTGCTGAAGTGACTGCTAAATAAATAAATACAAATTAAGACAAAAAGGTAACAGAAATCAGTGATCAAATGGTCTAACCCTCAATGTGAAATTCTTAATTTATCAACTAGTTTCAATCAATGACATATATTTTCATTGTTTTCTTTGTCGTATTTGCTTAATATGTCAAAGCATGGACGGAATTCCTTCAATTTATTCATTAGGCGGCATAATTCTTTAAAAAATCAGTGATATATTTCACAATTGTGGGTTAGACGAAACGAAATAACAACAAGCACAAATGGTCTAACTCTCATGTAACCTTAAAGTGCTTTAATTTCACATAAACCATATTATTTTAGGAAAAAAATATTTCATATATTAATTTCAATGTAGGCCTACATCCAATTTACTTTGGATGGTAGGGTTTTAAAAGTACTATCTCAGCTGCCTGATTTACCAGAAAGGTCAAGACCTTCAATGCCCGATTACTCAAACCAACATAAAATGGGTTAGACCTGTTATGCATGATACCATCCATATGTGAATGGTCATTACCAAAACTATCGATGTCCGTATAAGATATGAAAGATTCGGATGACTCCAATTGTTCTTTTATGCTCACAGACAGATTGCACTTCTGAAATGATACAATACAGCTATTGATCAGGCAACTGGTAAATTAGTACAAGCTGGTGGTCGTGATTGACTTTCATGTGGTTTTTCAAGGTCATATAATCGGGTTTTCTTGTACCATTATTGATACCAGTAATAGATGATTCAGTGTCGTGAAGCCAGAAAGACATATTATCACATAGTTATTGAACCACCGGTAAAAAAAATGTATTTCACTATGACCGCCGGTGATCATTTTTTATCTTGATGTGGTGTTTAAAGGTCACAAAAGCAGATAGTGTGTAGTTTTAGAAATGGGCTGCTCGCATCAAAATTAGTCAGGAAGGACATATTATATTTGATTATCGGATTATTCGTTACAAGGTAATAACAAATAAAAAAAAATCATAATTTGAGAGCGGCAGCCATGTAGGATTTTTGTCGTTTTTGTCAAATTCCGACGGACATTTAGGAGAGCGATATTACGGCCAAACTTTAGCTTTGATCGACACCCAAATCCCTAACTTCAAATATGTTTGAATCTAATTTTCTCTACTCGTTTATAGTTTTTACAATTTAAAATCAAGTTTATGTAAAAATTTAATAAATTAAAAAATATATAGTAGTAAATTTGTATAATTTTTAAAGTGGAAAAAAACTTAGACTATAAAACAAAGGGGCAGAATGAGCTCTATGTGCATTTCTTTATTCGCAAGCACGTTTCTGTATTTTTACAATAGATATTTTTACAATATTTTTACAATAGGTTATAAATTCCCATGGATTAAGTGAGGATGAAGAAAGCTGTAATATAGAGCTACTAGAGTAAACGTTTTTATTATTTCAAACGAGTCAACGATCATGTGAGTCTAGCATAACTCGAAAACGCTAGTTGATTTACATTGTAAAATTGTAGCTCTGTTCATGTCTAGAATCCCGTCTCCTAAAAAATGATAAGTGGGTTTTTGAAACATTTACTGATAATTCGATGATCTCTATCCATTTTAAAATCCGTGCAAGTTAGTCATTCATAGCTTCAATCATAAACTTGATGCTTGTATCTGTTAAATAGAAGCTACTGTCCTCACCATATAAGAATGCGAACAACAAAGGATTTCGTGGCGTGTAAGACATCCCAACCCGTACTATAATTTGTAAAACTAAAAATAATTTTCATGTAATTAACTTGCTTACATTGGATTCATAAACATTGAACTCAATCAACCAATCAACGTGAGGTATTGGCAGGGATAGATCCAATTTTGCAATAGTAGTTGTTTAAACTATTGGCAATAACAGCATTACAAGTGACAATATTATTATTTTTATAAATTTGTGACTAGAAGAATTGTTTTTTCTTATGATTTTATTATACACCATAATTTATTCTTATGATTTTATTATGCACCATGATTTATTCAGACTGACTTGATTATTCTTACCCCTTTCAGTGCCGGGATGTACTTAAGGGTTCGACGTCTAAAGTCGACCCCCGCATTGGAAGAAGTAAAATATTGAAAATTGCCATAGACTCTCAACAAATGAAGAGGAAACAGCCAACTAAGCAATTTATTATGATTTGCAATTGAAAAAAATGCTCCCTATGGCCGTGAAGAATATTATAGTTATTAAAAAGTCGTATCTCTTCTATTTCAATTTCTAAACATCAAACTGAGGTTAGGTTTAATGTCAAATTCTAATTTTACACGTCTCATATTTAATACTAGAAATTACAACCAGGGATATTTTCGACTGAATTTGTATGGTATCAAGTGACAAATAATTGTTTTCTATGTTTTTAACAATCAGATGCAATATGCAACGTCTTCTATGTGATGCATAAATTGCTAATAACAGTATATTCGACAAAATATATTGTAGAACACATTAATTGTTATCATGCTGAAAAGGTAATAATCGAACGATGCGTTTGCTTCTGCCTGCTGTATAAAGTTCACACACTGCGCCGTTACCATGAAAACATGCATTGTAGTTAAGTATTTTTAACGTATATAAGTATATTTATCTTTAACGGTGTAAGTATGGACAACAATCCACGGCAGTAGCATTAATGGAGATATCCTGTCGCATAGCAACAACCGATGATTAGAGACAACCAGACAGAGAGACATATATTTTATTGACATAAATTAAAAGTTTTTGCTGACTTATTTACTCATTAAACCAACAGTAATGTGTTTTCATGTAAGATTTTTTCCATCTGGTGGGTTTTCTGTGTAGAGTGGTATAAAACAATGCTATTCAATCATATTTTGCCCAAAATTGTTTGTTAATATATTTTCCCTTGAAACATATTCGTAGCCTGTACGTTATTTAGGTTCATTTCCCCCTCCATCTGTCACACAAGGTCATTATATAATAATAACAATAGCATGTGTTTTGAGGGTACTGAGCGTGTTCGATACAGAAGAGGAGTCGAGGGCTCAAATTAGACCTGGTATGGCACAAATTGCACAAGGAGAACTTAAAATTATCATATTGTCAGACCAAACATCCGCTACTATTATTATTAAAAGTCTGCTTTTAAAACTATGACATCCACCAGATATATATTTGACTAGCAGGACTCGAATAGCAGGACCTAAATGTCTATTTACGCCCTGCTGCTCACCATTACCGCCCTGCTGCTTACCATTAACGCCCTGCTGCTCACCATTAACGCCCTGCTGCTCACCATTAACGTGCTGCTTACCATTAACGCCCTGCTGCTCACCATTAACGCCCTGCTGCTTACCATTAACGCCCTGCTGCTCACCATTAACGCCCTGCTGCTTACCATTAACGCCCTGCTGCTCACCATTAACGCCCTGCTGCTTACCATTAACGCCCTGCTGCTCACCATTAGCGCCCTGCTGCTCACCATTAACGCCCTGCTGCTTACCATTAACGCCCTGCTGCTCACCATTAACGCCCTGCTGCTCACCATTAACGCCCTGCTGCTCACCATTAACGCCCTGCTGCTTACCATTAACGCCCTGCTGCTTACCATTAACGCCCACATTTATCCTCTCCAATTGGTAATTTTCTGGATCAACTGGATAGCCTATTCTACAGTTTGGTGAACATGATGAGCACACAATTTCGTTTGCATTGCGTTATAAAATTATTTGGCAGTGGTAATATAGTTTATATGTATAAATATATTTATGTTATGTAATTTATTGGTCCACGGCCATAATAAATGTTTTACTCTTTCGGTGCGTGGATCGACTTTAGACGCCACAATCTAACATACGTTACTAACCTGACCTGGGTTCAATTCCGGAATAGATCTGGAATTAGACCTGATTCCAAGTCTAATTCTAGGAATTGGAATGGGAATGGGAATTACCTTTAAAGGAATTGGAATTATTAAAAAGTAGGTAGAATTAAAAAAGAATTGAACTTTTTTTTTTTTTTAAATCTCAACACATGCAAGAAAGTCACATTGTAGTGGAGGGGGAATCAGTTAGTGTGAAGGTTGCACAGGCCTGTCACAGAGGGGTGTGGGGTGTTTAAAACACCAGACCGGTCGCTGTTATCTGAAAGCGACTGCGCACTCACCGTAAAATTGATACATTCACGCGGTGCTGTTTTAGTGTTGTAATGTAATGTGTTTTCATGTAAGATTTTTTCTATCTGGTGGGTTTTCTGTGTAGAGTGGTATAAAACAATGCTATTCAATCATATTTTGCCCAAAATTGTTTGTTAATATATTTTCCCTTGAAACATATTCGTAGCCTGTACGTTATTTAGGTTCATTTCCCCCTCCATCTGTCACACAAGGTCATTATATAATAATAACAATAGCATGTGTTTTGAGGGTACTGAGCGTGTTCGATACAGAAGAGGAGTCGAGGGCTCAAATTAGACCTGGTATGGCACAAATTGCACAAGGAGAACTTAAAATTATCATATTGTCAGACCAAACATCCGCTACTATTATTATTAAAAGTCTGCTTTTAAAACTATGACATCCACCAGATATATATTTGACTAGCAGGACTCGAATAGCAGGACCTAAATGTCTATTTACGCCCTGCTGCTCACCATTACCGCCCTGCTGCTTACCATTAACGCCCTGCTGCTCACCATTAACGCCCTGCTGCTCACCATTAACGTGCTGCTTACCATTAACGCCCTGCTGCTCACCATTAACGCCCTGCTGCTTACCATTAACGCCCTGCTGCTCACCATTAACGCCCTGCTGCTTACCATTAACGCCCTGCTGCTCACCATTAACGCCCTGCTGCTTACCATTAACGCCCTGCTGCTCACCATTAGCGCCCTGCTGCTCACCATTAACGCCCTGCTGCTTACCATTAACGCCCTGCTGCTCACCATTAACGCCCTGCTGCTCACCATTAACGCCCTGCTGCTCACCATTAACGCCCTGCTGCTTACCATTAACGCCCTGCTGCTTACCATTAACGCCCACATTTATCCTCTCCAATTGGTAATTTTCTGGATCAACTGGATAGCCTATTCTACAGTTTGGTGAACATGATGAGCACACAATTTCGTTTGCATTGCGTTATAAAATTATTTGGCAGTGGTAATATAGTTTATATGTATAAATATATTTATGTTATGTAATTTATTGGTCCACGGCCATAATAAATGTTTTACTCTTTCGGTGCGTGGATCGACTTTAGACGCCACAATCTAACATACGTTACTAACCTGACCTGGGTTCAATTCCGGAATAGATCTGGAATTAGACCTGATTCCAAGTCTAATTCTAGGAATTGGAATGGGAATGGGAATTACCTTTAAAGGAATTGGAATTATTAAAAAGTAGGTAGAATTAAAAAATAATTGAACTTTTTTTTTTTTTTTAAATCTCAACACATGCAAGAAAGTCACATTGTAGTGGAGGGGGAATCAGTTAGTGTGAAGGTTGCACAGGCCTGTCACAGAGGGGTGTGGGGTGTTTAAAACACCAGACCGGTCGCTGTTATCTGAAAGCGACAGCGCACTCACCGTAAAATTGATACATTCACGCGGTGCTGTTTTAGTGTTGTCAGCGTCTGCAACGTTGGCCCAGTACTGAGCCAGCATTGGTGAGTGTTTCATGCTCACCAGGAATGGTTATGCTTCTATGGAATACTTAAAGTCCCAAAATCAAATATTTCCAAAAATGTACGCGTATATATTATTTAATTGCGGGTATTGAACAGCTCCACTATTTGAAATTAAAAAAAATGATATCCTAATATATAAATTTAATGTTTACGTGTAAAGTGAATCGTTCAATTTATAATTTTAGTTATTGACACGGGAGCTGTTAAATACTTTAGTAGTAATACACACAGTACATACCTCATATTAATTAGTGGTCAAATATCGAGGCTAATTTTTTTCATAATACTTATAGATTCTATAGGTTATTGATATTATATGGCGATATATACCCAATTCACTATACGTTTTGATATGTTTTATTGATTCAATTTAGCTAAATAATAAAATAAAATCTTTGATTTTCGGCAAGCATAACGTGGGTGGATAAGGGGTGGCCTAGCTCTACCATCTAAGTCCTAAAGTCAATTAGTCTTCTGTCTGAGTCTGTCTTTGTATTTTATTTTCTGAAGTGTTTACCAGTCGAGTAACTAAAACAATTATATCACAATATAACTATTACAGACCTAAATAATATAAAATTATATATTCAATCATGATATTCCTATCAATAAGTTAAATTTGATAAAGCACTGAATTATGTCAATGAACTCTGATAATACTAGTATATCTAACATACATACGTCAGATTACGACGTCTAAAGTCGATCCCCGCACTGAAAGGGTTAATGTAATACCGCGGAGATTTTAACCAGTACTTATTGCGAAAAAACATAACTGTCAGACTGTCAAAAAGAGATTACGAGTCATTCAGATCGTATCGCAAAGTCACGTTGACATCTGAGACGTCCGTCCACTCACCGCGATTTCTAAGAGCTTAGACCAAAGAGTGACGGCAAGAAACCAGTCTTTGTGTGTTGCTAACCAAATGAAGAAACAAACAAACAAACAAACACAACATTGATAAACATTTCTCAGGTTCAAAACAGCTCAACTCCTCAACATATTTTAAAAACATTCTGTTAAGCAACATGTTCTCGTGTTATATCACTGTTATAAATTATTGGCAGTTATGCATTTGTTCAGAAATTTAATCATGGTTAAAGATGAATGTTCAGTGAGTACGATTAGTACAAGATTAGTATTATTCTTGTCATTTCTCATTCAGAATGCTCTAAACTTGTTATCAAACATCACTTCAGATCATTTTTCATACATGATTTTATTCATGATATATTAGTCGATTGAACATATTTGAATGTAATTTAAACTGTTTTTATTTGTGTAACTGTTTTAAATAGTTTTTCGCAAGCGGTACATACACATTCAAGGGTTTTTTTACACAACAATTGTCATTCTTAGTGTAAAGCGCATATTTTGTATCCAAGAGTCGTTATCTAATACGCCAGAACCCGTGATGAGTCATTAACAGGTTAATACACGCGCCTGTCTAGGGCTATGTTGACGTTGCAGACGTTGGCCCAATTCTGGCTTAATTGGGACCACCGTTATCGACGTTGGACCACAGTTAATAAAACACAAAGTGCCGCTTCGTATATATATCATGTGATTCTAGACAATATAGTGAGCGCTGTCCCAAAAAGGCTACGGTGTCTGTCACAGGGCCCTGTGCCAGCATGGGGGCTTTGGTGACATAAGCCGATTGAACGATTAACTGCTCAACTATGAGGAAGTTAATCTGTGTGTATCATTGCCAATCTCCCCCACCCACCCCCACCGCCGATAGATAACACATCTATCATGCGAAGATTACCAGTTTTTAATCATTATTTTCGTTTTTTATATATTATTTATTTTATTTATTTTATTTTTTATTAGCACTTTAAATTTCAGATTTTAAATGCTGGATGTACGTGACATCAATCAGCAAGATTTGAAAATAGTTGACCTCCATTTTGTCAAATCTGAATAATTTGCACTCAATTGCAGAACTTTGTGAATCGCGTCAGCGAGACATAACTTCAAGTGAGTGAAAATTCCAATTAATTGCCTTGGCGATTAACGGGTTTTAATAAAACATTATGACAACGTCTATCCCAAGTTTATGTCTCGCTGTATCGCCCAGTGCGTTAATGCAGAGTAAGGTATGATCACGACCATACCGCCATTAACGCGATCGCCTAGTTACGAGTGATACACAGTCGTTATGTGACTGACAGAATGATAAACAATTCCAAACAAACACAAGATGTTCACCAGATGCTGGCCTAATGTTTGGTCAGCATCGTAGACGGTGGTTCAGCATTACACCATCATTGGGTTAATGTCTCCTGCCTACTGGGAACTACTATAGTTGAATTTACGTGCAAGGGATTAGAACCCCGTGCCCTCACATTTATCGCACCGATCATCTAAACACAGAGCCTTCCAAAAATGATTTCAATCGTCTAAGTCGATATTACCAAGACCACCCTCGTCAACAATGCACACCCCAGACATTTAGGCAGCTTGCAGCATTGTATATTCGATAATAGTAATTAATCAAAATCGCTATCATCTACGATCAGTTTGTATCTAGGGATCCATGGGAATTATAAGCGGCTTTAGGAGTGGTGTCCTGTTCAAGCACTACTCTTTGTAGATGTCAAATCTGCATTGTGATAGCAAATCACAAGATCTATTATGGCAACTGTATCTATGAGTAATCAACAGCGGGATTTACATGCATTTACGCGCACAAAAAAGAGCCATTTTTTACGACGTGGGAAACGCATAATTCTCACTTGAGTGGTAACCATTGTATCTGACACATGGCGGAGTGAAGATACGCGCCCCTTTTATTCCAAGTTGACGATATAGGACACCAAGGAGGTGCTGAGTCAAATGCAATGGCTCACTAACGAATACGTTACACTGCTGTGTAAATACTCCATGCTCACTAATAATCTCAATTTGAGCTTAATTTGCTGTCGCAATTTCCAGTTTAAAATCGCAAAGTTTTTTGTTAGCGCATTAGTTTACCCGCTTCGGAACATGGTAAAGACAAAACGTGGCATCAATCAACAATATTTCAATATCGTTGACCTCCATTTTGTCAAATATGAATGATTTTCACTCACTTGAAGTTGTGGATCGCGTCAGCGAGACACAACTTCAAGTGAGTTAAAATTTTAATTAAATAATTTGGAGGTTAAAGGGTCATTTGAAGGAGGTGCAGAGTCAAATGCAATGGCTCACTTAAGAATACGATACACTTCTGCGTAGATACTCACTAATTATCTCAATTTGAGATTGATTTGCTGTCGTAATTTCCAGCTTAAAATGGCAAACTTGCAAACAACGTAACAAAATTGAAAGCAACGCAATAAGCCTACGTTGAGTTCTTATCTCTTTAATTTTAATCAAATGGAAATAGCTAGCTACTTTTACGGGGCTCGTCTTGTAATGTGTTATCTCAAAGTTACCTTCTTCCAATGGTATCCTTGTAGCTCAATCCTTTAATCACCGGTCGCGATTATATTCATTTTTTGGTGTGAGAAACTTTAAAATATCATGCCAATGCTGTTTAACTGTAAGTTATTTTAAATAGTTTTGATGCATATTTTATTTGACCTGTGTTTGTTTTAGTATATAATGTCGTTTGATTCTAACATGTTTAAGTTAACTTAGCATGCATATTTTACCGAACTAATCCTGTTGTATATAGTCTTGTACATATGTTCATTTTAATGACGCATAAGTCTGCATAGACTTACTGTCGTCAATAAATATCTATCTATCGTCATTTTTTCATTAGCTCATTAAATACCAGCTTTTGGACATGTTAATGACAAAACGTGTCATCAAGCAACAAAATATTATTATCGTTGACTTCCATTTTGTCAAATCTGAATAATTTTCACTCACTTGAAGTTGAGGATGGCGTTCAATTGAATAATTTGGTGGCTAAATGGCTAACCCATCCTATCCTATCTTATCGTGTAGTTGACCAGCTATACAAATAGTACCTGGTCTCTTTTACTGTATTATTGTATCGTATCGAATCGTATCTTATTCTATTCAACCATATCCTAACTGGTGGTTGACAATTGATACATATAGGAGCTAGTCTAGGCTGGTGTGTAAGTGGTTTTTGATTCATTAGAACCACTGTTACAGAATAACGCCCCCGAATAAAATACAACAATTCAATGAAACAGAAACATACGTAATTCAGCCAGTGGTGTTTATTAACAAAACCAACAAGTGATTGGAAAACAGGGGCACAATAAATAATTTATTTTGAGATTACGAATTTAAATATGAAATGAAATATGGCTAATTAAACCATGTCATTGCGCTGATATGAAATATGTTGTTATTGTTGAAGGCAACTCTTTCATGATTTACTCTTTGTTTAACTGTTATCGTGCTCAAATAAAACATGTTTAATTAGAGGGGAACTGTTCCAGTACTAACGCCGAGTACACAGAAAATGTTCATTTATGTACTTGAAATTGATAATACTCATGATTTTAATATGTAGTTATTGCCTAATATATTTAATATACCTGAATTTAGGCACACATCAACATCTGCAGTAGTACACAAATGATTAATATGTTGTATTTACAGTGGGTCTATCAGTCTGATTTTACACAGTCATCATCACAACCCACTAGTAAAGAGATCAAAACTCAGAATGTGAAAAAAATAGAAAACTCACACATACCACCCCATTCAGACTCACAGAGCATAATGCGCACAGAGTTCAAGACGAGAGGTTTGGAACGCTCAGATCAGAAATGAAATCGCGGGAGCGCACTACACCTGTCAGAGATGCCGTGGTGTATGATGATGATAAACATTAAATACACGCGAGAACAAAAATCAGATATCAAATCTGCATGCATGACGGTCTTTTGAGCAGGCTCAAGATCTACTTATTCAGGACTGTATCAGACGTGTACGGATCATGTCTGAGCTAGAGAACGCACAATTTACTTTTATATTCCAAGATTAGGCCTACTGCTCCTAGTGCAGCCGGTGTATTACCAGGTTTATTAACAGGTGCTCAGTAATTTAAACATATAATAGATTGAGTTATATTGACATATGCTAATTAACGTTTTTAATGTTGATCACAAGTATCTTTGAAGAAGATATCACAGTAAGTCTTGAACCTACTCTTTAAAGGTCATTATATCAACACTGCATATCACAGAAATTGTCCACAAAAAAGAAGACTTGGCCACAAAATCAAAACTGGGCAATAAAAAAGAATAGAGAAATACTATCCCATTCCTCTGCCCTGTTTATCATGAACAAATATCTTCTGTGCTTCAAGCAAAGTGATCCGAGAAAGATTCTTGGCTAAAAAATCCAGAAGGAACTGTTAGGACCTTAGACTTCTCCCGATAATTACGTCGATTTCGGGTGTGTCTAAAACACGCGAGCCAGGATGAAGAGAGCTGCTGTCAACAACATGGAGGGCATCATCAGTTCTGACCCGTCGATTAGATCACTGTTACAGCGAGTCGTAGAACAGCATTCTTCATACACCTGTCAAAAGATAAATAATATAAAGGATACCTATAGCTGAGAAAAGTCAAATTCGATAGAATCATAATACAGTGAATGTCATCGATAATTTTTGTGGGATAGAATAGCCTTATTGGCTGGTATTTTTTTATTCTAGGGTGACTGATATAGAATCTAATTATGGTATCCTCATTAGTAATTCACATTTTACATTGAGACGTAAAATTTAGCACTGTAAAATTTATACATGATACATTTAACCATGATTTATTATTTTCAATGTGTGTTTTATTAACATGATTACGCTCACCTCGGTGTCGCCACTTCCAGACCACATACCGTCAATGAGGTCGCATGCGCTGGTGGCACAGGATCGTGTGTATATATCAGTTGAAGGTGTGTATGTCATCTGTAATAAATAACAGTGGGATTGATCAATAGTATATGTGATTCAATAAAAAAAGACATAAACACACAGTTGCATTCACCGTCGAATTTTCGAAGCAATAACAATTTCAATGTGACTGAAAATGAGTTTATAAAATATCAATGGCAAAGTATAATCAATTAAAAGTTACGAACGTACTCCTGTGATAAAGTATACTGTTTTTCATTCAATTGATTTTTACGACAAGGAGAGATCGAAGAGTTGAATATGAATGCATCTTTTAGACAGTTGAAAAAGAGACACTACCGGCACTATTAGATTTGAAAGATAATTTGACTTTAGTCTTTAATATCTCCATGCTTGTCATAGTTATATTTATGTAAAATATATTTATATATATAATTAGGTTGGGCGTGAACTAAGATTCCGTCAACTTACCTTGCAACTTCCACCTGCTCCAAGCAAACATGTTCCAACACCGGATGTAGAATTAGACACTGCGGCTTGACAGCTTGTGGTGTTACCAGAGTCACACTCGTAACAATACTCTGCAATAGGTCAAATACAGTGTACTGTAAGCCTAGGTAACTGTCTCATTATTTATATACAAAAAACCCCTTCAAGGACCCTTTTTAATAGTGTACATTCATTGTTGTATTTATATTCGTCAAGATACGACAAAAAGTGGCACAATTATACACCCATATTTTGACACAATGATACTGAATTTGGAATGTCCATTGGCCGCACGTGCTGTAGGCCTACTTCTTGCCCACAAATCTTAGCCACTATACTACTGCGGGGTCATTTGACCATCGTCAATGATTCTTACACTGTTGTCACCTTTTTGATAGGCGTAGGATTTCAAGCTGATTTCATCAAATGTCATCACTAATCTCTTTTATAACTTTTGAAGTATTCGTTCAAACTCTACAGAATTTACAGGGCAGTCGCTCTAATACCATCCGATGGCGCCTGCAAAATTACAAAGAAGACGGCTGAGAATTGACGTCTGAATTGACGTCTAAATGAATAACTTTTGAAATACTCAATCAAATTTCACACTAATCTCATTAATAACTTTTGAAGTATTCTCTCAAACTTTACAGAATTTACAGGACCGTCGCCGTAATACCATCCGATGGTGCCTGCAAAATTACATGGTAAACGGTTGAGAATTGACGTCTGAATTGACGTCTAAATGAATAAATATTGAAATACTCAAGCAAATTTACCACTAATCTCACTAATAACTTTAGAAGTACTCGCTCAAACTTTACAAACTTCTCAGGGCAGTCGCCGCTATAGTTGCTGGTAGTGCCTGCAAAATTACATGCAAATCGGTTGAGAATTAACTGAGATATCAGCGAAAAACGGGTAAAAATGATGACAAAAATGCCCAGAGATCAGTGAAAACGCATTGTAGACAGTGGGTTTGTGGCCATTGTGACTGTCTTGGCATTTCTCTCATTTTTCGTTTGACGACTTTTGACGTCAGAATCAGACGTCAAAAGTCATCAAACAGTGCAAATAGGGTGTTTTACATCTCCCTCAATAAGGGGTATTTCGGAAAAGCAATCTTTTCTCGTTTATTTTCAGCTAGGTATCATAACTTAAAAAAAAAAAAAAAAAAACGATATTGGGCCTATGTCGCTGTAGTGTTGATAATTACTCTCTCAATCCTGGCGACCAGCCTTGTCAGTTCTAACTGCTCAGTCACACATGTACGATGGGGGGAGAGCACTTCCTCAGTGCTGTTTCAATGACGGCCCGCAGTTTCAGCGCTCTGGCGACGTGGAAACAGTGTTGTTTCAGTGCATCACATTAATAACTTTTGGAATACTCGATCAAACCTCACCAAATTTTTAGGGCAGTCGCCGCAACGGCTGTGAATAGTGTGTGCAAAATTACATGTAAAACGGTTGAGAATTGACTGAGATATCAACGAAAAACGCTCCTCCGACGTTGTCACATCGTTGGCTCAGTGCTTTGCATTAATAACTTTTGAAGTACTCGATCAAACTCCGCTAAATTTACTGGGCAGTTGCCGTAGTTCCAGCCGATGGTGCCTGCAAAATTACATGAAAAACGGTTGAGAATTGACGTCTGAATTGACGTCTAAATGAATATATATATTGAAATACTCAAGCAAATTTCACATTAATCTCATTAATAACATTTGAAGTACTCTCTCAAACTTTATAGAATTTTCAGGGTAGTGGCCATAATACCATTCGATAGTGCCTGCAAAATTACATGGAAGACGGTTGAGAATTGACGTCTGAATTGACGTCTAAATGAATAACTTTTGAAATACTTAATCAAATTTCACATTAATCTCATTAATAACTTTTGAGGTACTCTCTCAAACTTTACAAAATTTACAGGGCAGTCGCCGTAATACCATCCGATGGTGCCTGCAAAATTACATGGTAAACGGTTGAGAATTGATGTCTGAATTGACGTCTAAATGAATATTTTTTGAAATACTCAGTCAAATTTCACACTAATCTCTTTAATAACTTTTGAAGTATTCGTTCAAACTCTACAGAATTTACAGGGCAGTCGCTCTAATACCATCCGATGGCGCCTGCAAAATTACAAAGAAGACGGCTGAGAATTGACGTCTGAATTGACGTCTAAATGAATAACTTTTGAAATACTTAATCAAATTTCACATTAATCTCATTAATAACTTTTGAGGTACTCTCTCAAACTTTACAAAATTTACAGGGCAGTCGCCGTAATACCATCCGATGGTGCCTGCAAAATTACATGGTAAACGGTTGAGAATTGATGTCTGAATTGACGTCTAAATGAATATTTGTTGAAATACTCAGTCAAATTTCACACTAATCTCTTTTATAACTTTTGAAGTATTCGTTCAAACTCTACAGAATTTACAGGGCAGTCGCTCTAATACCATCCGATGGCGCCTGCAAAATTACAAAGAAGACGGCTGAGAATTGACGTCTGAATTGACGTCTAAATGAATAACTTTTGAAATACTCAATCAAATTTCACACTAATCTCATTAATAACTTTTGAAGTATTCTCTCAAACTTTACAGAATTTACAGGACCGTCGCCGTAATACCATCCGATGGTGCCTGCAAAATTACATGGTAAACGGTTGAGAATTGACGTCTGAATTGACGTCTAAATGAATAAATATTGAAATACTCAAGCAAATTTACCACTAATCTCACTAATAACTTTAGAAGTACTCGCTCAAACTTTACAAACTTCTCAGGGCAGTCGCCGCTATAGTTGCTGGTAGTGCCTGCAAAATTACATGCAAATCGGTTGAGAATTAACTGAGATATCAGCGAAAAACGGGTAAAAATGATGACAAAAATGCCCAGAGATCAGTGAAAACGCATTGTAGACAGTGGGTTTGTGGCCATTGTGACTGTCTTGGCATTTCTCTCATTTTTCGTTTGACGACTTTTGACGTCAGAATCAGACGTCAAAAGTCATCAAACAGTGCAAATAGGGTGTTTTACATCTCCCTCAATAAGGGGTATTTCGGAAAAGCAATCTTTTCTCGTTTATTTTCAGCTAGGTATCATAACTTAAAAAAAAAAAAAAAAACGATATTGGGCCTATGTCGCTGTAGTGTTGATAATTACTCTCTCAATCCTGGCGACCAGCCTTGTCAGTTCTAACTGCTCAGTCACACATGTACGATGGGGGGAGAGCACTTCCTCAGTGCTGTTTCAATGACGGCCCGCAGTTTCAGCGCTCTGGCGACGTGGAAACAGTGTTGTTTCAGTGCATCACATTAATAACTTTTGGAATACTCGATCAAACCTCACCAAATTTTTAGGGCAGTCGCCGCAACGGCTGTGAATAGTGTGTGCAAAATTACATGTAAAACGGTTGAGAATTGACTGAGATATCAACGAAAAACGCTCCTCCGACGTTGTCACATCGTTGGCTCAGTGCTTTGCATTAATAACTTTTGAAGTACTCGATCAAACTCCGCTAAATTTACTGGGCAGTTGCCGTAGTTCCAGCCGATGGTGCCTGCAAAATTACATGAAAAACGGTTGAGAATTGACGTCTGAATTGACGTCTAAATGAATATATATATTGAAATACTCAAGCAAATTTCACATTAATCTCATTAATAACATTTGAAGTACTCTCTCAAACTTTATAGAATTTTCAGGGTAGTGGCCATAATACCATTCGATAGTGCCTGCAAAATTACATGGAAGACGGTTGAGAATTGACGTCTGAATTGACGTCTAAATGAATAACTTTTGAAATACTTAATCAAATTTCACATTAATCTCATTAATAACTTTTGAGGTACTCTCTCAAACTTTACAAAATTTACAGGGCAGTCGCCGTAATACCATCCGATGGTGCCTGCAAAATTACATGGTAAACGGTTGAGAATTGATGTCTGAATTGACGTCTAAATGAATATTTTTTGAAATACTCAGTCAAATTTCACACTAATCTCTTTAATAACTTTTGAAGTATTCGTTCAAACTCTACAGAATTTACAGGGCAGTCGCTCTAATACCATCCGATGGCGCCTGCAAAATTACAAAGAAGACGGCTGAGAATTGACGTCTGAATTGACGTCTAAATGAATAACTTTTGAAATACTTAATCAAATTTCACATTAATCTCATTAATAACTTTTGAGGTACTCTCTCAAACTTTACAAAATTTACAGGGCAGTCGCCGTAATACCATCCGATGGTGCCTGCAAAATTACATGGTAAACGGTTGAGAATTGATGTCTGAATTGACGTCTAAATGAATATTTGTTGAAATACTCAGTCAAATTTCACACTAATCTCTTTTATAACTTTTGAAGTATTCGTTCAAACTCTACAGAATTTACAGGGCAGTCGCTCTAATACCATCCGATGGCGCCTGCAAAATTACAAAGAAGACGGCTGAGAATTGACGTCTGAATTGACGTCTAAATGAATAACTTTTGAAATACTCAATCAAATTTCACACTAATCTCATTAATAACTTTTGAAGTATTCTCTCAAACTTTACAGAATTTACAGGACCGTCGCCGTAATACCATCCGATGGTGCCTGCAAAATTACATGGTAAACGGTTGAGAATTGACGTCTGAATTGACGTCTAAATGAATAAATATTGAAATACTCAAGCAAATTTACCACTAATCTCACTAATAACTTTAGAAGTACTCGCTCAAACTTTACAAACTTCTCAGGGCAGTCGCCGCTATAGTTGCTGGTAGTGCCTGCAAAATTACATGCAAATCGGTTGAGAATTAACTGAGATATCAGCGAAAAACGGGTAAAAATGATGACAAAAATGCCCAGAGATCAGTGAAAACGCATTGTAGACAGTGGGTTTGTGGCCATTGTGACTGTCTTGGCATTTCTCTCATTTTTCGTTTGACGACTTTTGACGTCAGAATCAGACGTCAAAAGTCATCAAACAGTGCAAATAGGGTGTTTTACATCTCCCTCAATAAGGGGTATTTCGGAAAAGCAATCTTTTCTCGTTTATTTTCAGCTAGGTATCATAACTTAAAAAAAAAAAAAAAAAAAAAAAAAACGATATTGGGCCTATGTCGCTGTAGTGTTGATAATTACTCTCTCAATCCTGGCGACCAGCCTTGTCAGTTCTAACTGCTCAGTCACACATGTACGATGGGGGGAGAGCACTTCCTCAGTGCTGTTTCAATGACGGCCCGCATTTTCAGCGCTCTGGCGACGTGGAAACAGTGTTGTTTCAGTGCATCACATTAATAACTTTTGGAATACTCGATCAAACCTCACCAAATTTTTAGGGCAGTCGCCGCAACGGCTGTGAATAGTGTGTGCAAAATTACATGTAAAACGGTTGAGAATTGACTGAGATATCAACGAAAAACGCTCCTCCGACGTTGTCACATCGTTGGCTCAGTGCTTTGCATTAATAACTTTTGAAGTACTCGATCAAACTCCGCTAAATTTACTGGGCAGTTGCCGTAGTTCCAGCCGATGGTGCCTGCAAAATTACATGAAAAACGGTTGAGAATTGACGTCTGAATTGACGTCTAAATGAATATATATATTGAAATACTCAAGCAAATTTCACATTAATCTCATTAATAACATTTGAAGTACTCTCTCAAACTTTATAGAATTTTCAGGGTAGTGGCCATAATACCATTCGATAGTGCCTGCAAAATTACATGGAAGACGGTTGAGAATTGACGTCTGAATTGACGTCTAAATGAATAACTTTTGAAATACTTAATCAAATTTCACATTAATCTCATTAATAACTTTTGAGGTACTCTCTCAAACTTTACAAAATTTACAGGG
>OZ024903.1:82446994-82479494 GCA_964017125.1 Flabesymbios commensalis
CGTGTATGGTAGCACAAGCTTGAATAAAAAAAAGGAATGAATGAATAACTGAAAGGGGCTTCAGACCACTTTTGTGCCCACCCAGGTTAAGGTAAAAACCAGCGCCTTTTTGCATTGAGCCTGGAACAAAAGTCCAGTAAGCCAACTCCTTTCATCAAATTTTAGTATAGGGTCCCTGGAAACAGCTGTCAAACTTTGCGATTCACAATTTTTTTCATATTTTAGTATATCGGCGTAGGAATCACATACAGATCTCAAAGACCCTTTATCCAAATTATGCCTACCTCAACATGAGCTTTAAACGCCTACAACCTTTATTTTTTGACTAATTACAAAAAAATGTTATTTGTAAAGATGCAATTGGGTGAATGTAAAATATCATAAGTCATTTCAGCTTCCCAACTGAAGGGCCTTAAACCATCATTTCTAAATCATACTAAAATCATATCCCTACCCTGAAAAGGCCTGCCATTAAAGTCTCATTGTACAGCATTAGAATCATATTATGTCATTTGAAAGTACATGTATAATTACTAATATCATAATGACATAATGGCATAATGTCATAATGTCTTTGGTACTGTCTTGCCATATCATGTAATTATATTCCGACGCGATAATCATGATAACAACATATCTTCATATTAAGGTGGCATAATTATTTTATGATATGATGACTTCTATAGCGCCAGTATCTCTCAATAATATTATGATTCAATGACGCTTTGGGCTAAAATCGGCATTCAATGAGGAGGTCCATGAACGGAGAAAGTGTTCAGCATATGACGGTCAGTGGGTGTTCAGATTAAGGTGGCCAGGAACCTAGGTATAAAACAGAGTTGTTTTTCTTTTGCGAAAGATAGTGACTGATTTTGCATCTCGTATGTCAAGATGTAATCTATTCCATAAACGTGGTGCAGCAACAATGAAATATTACTGGCCGTCATTTCTCTTTGATCATGTTAACCGTGGTCCTACATGTAAAAGCTTCATAGTTTCCTATGTCAGTGTTTGCTGGCGACTTTTGAAATACAATAAATCACTGAGACCTGAGGGATTGCCAGTAGATAGTGCTTTATATGTGAAAAAGTTTAAAAATGATACGTCATCTAATAGGCAACCAATGTAGTAAAACTTGACCTGTTTACCACGCGGTCAAGGCAATTTTGCACACGCTTTAAGATGGACTCATATTTTTCTGAACGATCGAACAGCAAAGCATTACAGTAGTCAAGGCGACTGTTCACTAGAACATTAGCAAGAGAAATGGCAGTAGCTTTATTCACATGTATTCGAATGCTTCTAAGATCGCGAATATGGTAGACAGCTGATTTACATACATTTGAAGTTTCGTATAGAGTTTATTTCGACAAAATTTTGGGAAAGAAGTTCAACTGGTGATATGTGAGCGACTTTCTTACACTGGGTTAAATTCTTTCCGGGATTTAATTTCAACATATTTTGGTCCATCCAGATCTGGATTACCAGCATACAGTTTTGTAGAAGAATTAACGACTGTGTAATATTATCCGCAACAAAATAGTGTGTCAATTTGTGTATCATCAGCACAAAATCAATGTCTCAGATCAAAACCGTTATTATTGAACTGAGAGGAGTTGAATGAGGCCTACATAGCAAAAAAGAAGTGGACCCAATGCAGAACCCTGCGGAACGCCACACATCACCAATCGTGGAGTAGACAGTACATTGTTAACTTTACCAAGTTGAAAACGACCAGTCAGGTAGAATCAAACCCTTTGTAGCACCACACCATCAATGCCAAGCCACTCAGTCAATCAAATGATCAAGAGGTCGCGATCAATCGTGTCAAAAGCCACAAACAAATCTAAGATAAATTCATCCCATATCCGTGCGTTATAAGTCCATACTCTGACATTATAGCATCACATTCTGACATCGAGTACCAAATCACGATATAATAATCCCATTTCCAGAACTTATATTGTCATATATCATGTATATAGAAAAATGGCATATGCCGACAATCTATAAATTGTATATCTTTACATTAAAATGCCATGACTTGGAACACTAATATTATAACTCAATATTCTGAAATTATAGCGCCCTTTTGTGGCATTGTGGTCTGACATTGTGACATTGTAATGTCATAATGCATACAGGCGTGTGGATGTCATATCTTTACAATACAGTGCAATATCATAGTATTATTAGGACAATAAATTGTCATAACTTGACATTCTAGTGTTCCACCCCACCAAGCTGAGTGAATGTATTGTTTGTCATTATGTGGTTATTCAAGTGGGTGAATATTACTCATATTTGTTTAAATTGGGAATATACAAATGCAAATTTTGATGTTTAAACACTCACTTCGTTCCCAATATCTGCGATTTATACATGCTAAACGGCGGAAAAAACGGATTAAAAACGACTAAAGTCGCGATTAGCAGTGTAAGGATTAGGATAGCGTCACAGACGTTGGTTCATTGTTTTTTTTTGCTGGCTACATACTTACAGTGACATCCGCTGTGGTCAGATTCAAGAGCATAACCACTGCTACACTCGGAGCACATGTCGGCGATACCGTCATCGTCATCATCGGTACACGTGATACAACCAGTCATAACACTGCAGGCTGAAAGAAAAATATCGTTGTAAGCCACCTGGTGAGTGTAATGGTGGCTTGACTAGTTGGAGGCAGTGACACCGCAAATCATTTTTCGTGTCCTTCTGTACCTTTCTCAGCTTTTGACAAACTATATCACACAATATTTTTGTTTTAACCATGGAAACCAAAGGGTTTTTCCCATTTGAAATCATCATCAATGCCTTTGTTAGATTTTCCCGATTTATTTGAATACCTATGTCATGGGTCCACGGCATTAGAAATATTTTAATTCTTTCAGTGCGGGGACCGTCTTTATACGTCACAATCTGACATTTACAGACGTCAGATTCTGGCGTATAAAGACGGTCCCCGCGCTGAAAGGGTTAATTGTGCAGTGGTCAACACTGTTTCTCGTGTTTTTTTTTTTTGGGGGGGGGGACCCCAAGAACTTCTGCATATCCACTTATCGATACAGTATTTTTTATTTATTTAACGACTAAAAATTAAGCATGCATAAGAAAAATCTCATTCAATATCATCACTATGGGTAAACGTATCATATTTGATGGGATCATTTTCGGTTTAGTTTTTCACAAGTAAGTAGCCCAATACTCACGAGCACATCCGGTGTTGTCTGACTTGAGCACATAACCAGCGCTACACACTGAACACGTTTCGGCGGCACCATTATTGTCAGCGTCGGTACATGTTGTACAAGCAGTCATAACGCTGCAAACTGAAAGGAAAACCATGTAGTCGTGAGTACATCAATATCCAATTTGGGGCTTTATTTAAGATGTTATAAATAGGTAAAGTGGAACAATGAGTGACTTTACACATAATAATAGAGAACCTAGAACGTGGAAATATAGAAATATTTAAATAAAAGAATGAAAATCATATCGTACATTATTATATTTACTGGCAACATAGAAATTTAAAAAACGACCAAATTAAAAATAGTGTTATATTTACTATGAACGAATTTGCAATGTATCGCAATAAGACATTTTTATCTAGTTCAATTGATATATTTTTACCAGCTTTGCACACACAAGATGACGTTGAATGTTGATTTGATAAGAAAATGTAACATGGTTGAAACAATAAAAGACCTACTGCGATAATCTAAGCGATTTTAGTCTGGACAGACATATGTGGGATGAGTGTAATATTTCCCCACTTCAAGTTGTGTCGCTGCCGCGACCCACAACTTTAAGTGAGTAATAATTGGTCTGGACACACACATGTGGGGATCATGGCCTATCTGTGGATACGGGGTTTCCTAATGATTGTCGTTAGTAAGTAAAAATAAAAATCATCACTTAATTGGACCAAAATTATTACATTTCCTCAGATCAGATGAAACCCCTTTGGTTTCGATGGGAAAAGTTAGTCCATCTTACGTGAGCATCCTCCATTGTCGGCATGAAGTCCATAGCCAGAGTCACAGACGGTACAGGTATCTGCTGTGCCGTCACTGTTAGCGTCAACACCAGTACAAGTGTCGCAGTTGGACATGCAAACTGGAAAAGAAGTATGTACTATGATAAAAAGCTAGTCTATCAACAAATATTCTTAGCCCAACAACAAAATAGCTACTACATCAACAAATATCTTAGTCCAACAACAAATCAATCACCTAACAATGTTTTACACTCTAACAGCATTGTGTGTCAATGTTCAGGGATCAATCCCAATATAAATCTAAAAATGAAGATCATCTTAACTTTCTCTTGTTTCTATTTGAAAAGCCAATGGAGATGAGAGAAAGTTCAGATAATCTTCATTTTAAGATGTTTGGTGGTAACTTGTTTCGTGTTAGCTTAGGGAGCTAACATCAAACAAAAAGAATGCCAAGTGATTTATAATTTGTAGATGAAGTGAAATAAATGTTCGTATCATTTTCTATTTTTTCCAATTACTTAAGTGAATAATAATTAGTTGCTTGAGTCTTGAATGTGTTGCTTGAGCGTAAAACTGTGGATACACAGTTGTGCACGCCTCTGCTTATCACAACCTTAACACGGGATGCTTTTCTAGATGTCTGCCTACGGAGCTATAAGTTATCGTGAAATCATTATGAGACTAAAATCCATAGTTGATGCATTGATTTATCGTGTTTCTCGTGTAGTCATTAAGAAAGACAAGCATTTCAAGGTGGACTTAGAGGTTCGAGTTGCCAGCGTATAGTGTTAGTGTTTGTGACCACGTAGAGACTGGCTTCAATATAATACGATTTTTAGCATAATTACTACTATGATTATATGCTATTGAATACGATACGTTGAGGCAATAGTGCTCAGGTGTTGGTGTTTTATGGGATAATTATGATTTGTTTGATTAATTAAGCAGAGTGAACATCATTAGTTTGTCATTCTGTGGTGATGTCAGTAATGATTCTCCTGAGGGCCCGTATTCTCGTACAAATTACGATATACCGTAGGCATCTGATTGGTCGAGATGGCCATCTCGGCCAATCAGAAGCCTACGGTATATCATAACTTGTACGAGAATACGGCAGGAATGCAGGCCTATACCAGCAAACATGAGATGTAAAACCGATGTTGTTTTAATGCTGGGCCACAGTCTGCAACACTGGTCCAGCATTAAGCCATCATTGGTTCAATGTCTCGTGTTGGGTACTTACCAACGCATCCGCTGCCGTCTGTTTCAAGCACATGAGCAACATTGCTACATACCGAGCACGTGTCGGCGGTACCGTCACTGTTAGCATCGGTACATGTGGCACAACCAGTCAGAACACTGCAGACTGAAACAAAAATAGTCACCCATCTGGAATATGTGTTATTAATTTGAAAAAAGGGCTGATTTTTTATTGTAATTTCCAGTGAATTCACCAGGTACACTATTTGGCCAATTTTGGCAATATAGTACTTTGATATAACATATTATTTATCCTGTATATAATAAAATAATATGTTCTAATTTCTAATTTTTTATATAACATTTTATCGATTTAGTATTTTCTAATCCTGTCAGTTAATCCTATGTTGCGCAAACTGGATGTGTCTGTTTTCCACACAAAATCATTTAAACAATCCTTGGAATGAGCCTCTCCACTAAGTGATGTGCTCCACCCCCGGACAAATTGCTCCAAGAATATTTTTGTTTAAGTGGAGGAGCTACAAAATGTCCCAAAATGTTTTGTAAATGTGTCATTTTGCGTGAAAAATCAAAAGTAAGAGAGATTACACAAAGCCGGATATAAAATATATATTTCACGTGTACCTTGAATTTCACATGGCTCTTCCTGTTTTGGTCTCTATCCCCATGTATTGTAAAAGAGGGCTGAGATATTAGCAAAACATTTCAATTGTGCAAACGTTCTGGGCAGAGCATGCATGGTATCGTAATATGCAATACACAGATGCATATTGAAATATAGTACGTATAAAATCTTGTAGGTTGTCTGCGACAAGATTTGTGTTTGTGAACCAGGAGGCAACATTAATATGTTATGTTGTATAACATCATAATATTCATGACATCATTACATTTTTATGATTCAATGCCATTCCGCATGAAACATTGTTCTGTTCTGTTACATCGCTTACGACGCGGGCCCAATAGTAAAAGAATATTGAGCAGGGTTTATGGTGTATTAAATGATTACTTGTTAATAGGATTGGGAGGTATTCTTGCTTGTCAGTCTGTGGTAATATTGGTTTAGTTATCCATGATTTATTCTTATGATTTTGCTGTATACATGCATATATTAAATGTAATGATGTATTACTGCAATGTATTTCATTAATATAATATAAAGATAAAAATCAAATGTGCAAATGAGTTTTTAATGATGCCACCACAATTCAAAATGGCCGCCAGAGGTTTTGTGGGCGTAAAAACTCTAAAACTTAAAGAAAACTTCAAATTTTACTATCACATTCCCCACGATATGAAGATGTGCAGGTGATTTTATCAAAGTTTTACTGAAATTCAAAATGGCCGCCACGGATCAACTTCAATTGTTTTTGTGGGCACAAAAACTAAAAAAATAGTCAGAAATTATTAATATTTTACAATCACATTCCCAAAAATATGGAGAAGTGCAGGTGATTTTTTAAAGTTTTTCTGAAATTCAAAATGGCCGCAACGGACCAACTTCATATTTTTTAAGGACGCAAAAACTCAAAAACTTTAATTCAGAAATTATTCAAATTTTATAATCACATTCCACACAATATGGAGATGTGCAGGTGATATTTTTAAAGTTTACTAAAATTCAAAATTGCCGTCATGGATGAACGTCATACATTTTTGTGGGCGCAAATTCTCAAAAAATGAGGTCAGAAATAATTCACATTTAACAATCACATTACCCACCATCGGGAAATGTGCTGATGATTTTACTAAAATTTGAAGTCGACTTTTTAAATATTTGTGAATGCAAGAATTCTAATCTAATTTATGTTGGGGGATGTTATAGGACCTCAGGCCTCTTGTTTTATTGTGTTTTGATAAAATATGCCTACATTTTCCCCCCTTGTATCTTGTACATTATTTTTTTGAAACAAAAAGTTATTTGTCTTATCAGTCTGCCTGTCTTCCACAAATGTACTTACTAGCACATCCACTGTTGTCTGACTTAAGTATAGAACCAATGTCACACGCGCTGCACCTCTCCTTCAGTCCGATTTAATTAACGAAAAAACAATAGTTGGGGGATACACTGATCCTTCAATGTTCAATTTCACCATAGTGTGCAAGTAGGCCTACTTCGATCAATTCTGCATGCTATGATAAATATTGTTTTGACATTTTTTTTAATATACAATCTTTACATAAATTAGTAGGTCTAACCGCTGAACCTGTTGATTGCCACTATATTACTTCTCTGTATTATAAGAGGGTACCCAACAAACATAAAACATTTGTATAACATTTATACAACGACGGCTCAACGTTTCGACGTTGATCCAACATTGTACAAATGTTATACAAATGTTTTTTTTTTGTTTACTGGGTAATGTAGCGACGTCGACATCTCGACATCACAACCCTCAAATCAATCACTCCATGCTGTACTATATGGTCGATACAATATGTTTGTGATTGCAGAAATCGAACCAAGACTATTATATTACTCAGATCGTATAGAACAAATTGGTTTTAGTGGGAAAAAGTGGCGCTAGCTTACGTGAGCAGCCTCCACCATCGGCATGAAGTCCATAGCCAGAGTCACAAACGGTGCAGGTATCTGCTGTGCCGTCACTGTTGGTATCAAGACAAGTGAGGCAATTGGACGGGCAAGCTGAAAAAGATAGGTATTCCTTGGGTATACGTATGTCAAAATTGTTCACACAACCCTTATTTTTTCTCAATTTGTTCATTACTCATATTTAAAAAGTAAAGGTCCGGTTCATGAGATATAGCGTGTAGTTACATCCGTCAAGGAGGTTATATTTTTGGTCGTGCTGCTTTGTTTGTGTGTTTGTTTGTCTGTCCACAGGATTACTTATAAAGTAATGAACGGGGAGGTATGTCTCGAGCCAAGGAACAATCCAATACATTTTGATGATCCTGAATACAATCAGTGTCCGGATCCAATACACAATCACTGCGGCGGCAACAAAATTTCTGACTGACTGTCTAGCTCGTGAATATGGGTCTCTGTCAGCGCTTTTACAGATCGGTATTTGTGAACCTGTGCAAGACTGGCTCTGATACCACAAGAATGATAGAGAGATTTATATGATTGATGCAATGGTAGTCAAAGTCTATGCATAGCGTCCGACTATTTTAAATAGCGAGATACCTTGAATGTCGCGCGTTTCAAGACCGGCCAGTCAGACAGCGCTTGACAGCTGGATGACAGCAAAGCTTGCTTGTTTCCTTTGGTATGATAGATCAGATAGATAGACAAGCTCGGAATTTCACGCTGATGTCATTGTGCTCCCAAGTCCCTGATGGCGGCCACTATATGATTACTGGCCGCCATGACGAAATTCGGTACACCTCACTGTCCAAAATGAGAGATTCCAAACTTGTCTATAAAATATATCTAGCTACGGAAACAGGTAACTGTGCATCAGAGATGAACAAGAGGACATTTCTTCGTAACCTTTTATGACTTATTTATAAATTTGAAACATCCAATGAGGTTTGAATCTCAGACACACCTCCAAGATGACCACATAAACAGACATATAACTGATTATAGTACTCGATACGGCCAGTTTCATGTTGCAAGCACTCGCGTGAGACTGGCCAAGGGAAGATGTCATTTAGAAGCAATTACACAACCAAATTAAGTGGACAGAAGTGTGAGTATTGTCATTCGGTGGTGATGTTGATCACTCTCATGTATTTTATGAAAATAAATGTAAAGCTACTTACCCAGGCATCCCGTGTTGCCGGAGTTGAGTACATAACCACTGTCACACGCGGAGCATACGTCTGCGGTACCGTCACTGTCAGCATCGGTACACGTGTTACAGCCGGTCATACCACTGCATTCTATAAGGCATAATGTATGGTTGTGAGCTACATATCGAATACAGAAAACGTCCCTCTGCCAGACGAATGTTGTTTTTTAATTTGGGGATTGTCTCTTTAGTGCAATATAATATGTGATCGTAAATTCATCAGATACAATATGTTTGCGCACATCAACATATAATCATTACTTTTAAAATAAAAGAAATATTAAAAAAATAATTATTTAAATATTTAAATTGCAGAAGTTTGTTTCTAAACAGACTCATGAGGCCATCGTCATATTTGTAGCTGAGGGTTTTTTCAGGTAAAACTTGAAATGGTGACCCAGTATACGTAGTATTAATGTAATAAAGATAATTGATTTGACTTTTCCACTACATATTATCACAGGGGAAATAGAGGGGATTCGATGTTTTGGAATTATCCACATATAATTTCTATCAATTATTTAAATCAATCATAAAAAAACAATTGAAATGAATGGGGTCGTCGAGAATTGGATCAAAAGGGTTATATTTATTTAGATCAAAATAATATTTGCTTTCACTGGGACAAAAGTGAGGCCATCTTACGTGCACATCCTGTGCCATCGGCATAAAGTCCATAACCAGAATCACAAGCGGTACAGGTGTCGGCGGTACCATCACTGTTAGCATCGGTACACGTGTCACAATTGGCGTCAAAAGTACTGCACTCTGAAAGAAAAATATATATTTGCGAGTGATATATTGAGTGCGAAAAAACGTCTCACCCATCTGACGATTTTTTTTCAAATTTGGTGATTAGCTGATGCTTCGACTTTCAAATAAACGAATAAATCTCAAGTTGGCGACATGCTATACCACCAATATAAAAAATACAGAATGATCTGATTTTGTGATATTTCAGTTGGCATTTATAGAAAATGTAATAGAAATGCTGCTTTGGATTAGGTTAAAAAATGTTGATACAAAAAGATTTCGCATGTGTAGCATTACAATAGCTTGTACACATTTTTGTCTGATTTAGTGTCAGATTTTGTGTTTAAATTTGTGCGGAAAAATGGCTGACATTGCCCAGACCTAAATGATAAGCCATGTTAAATACACCATTAAATGTAGAACATGTCCATAGAATGACAATGGAGGGAACACACATTGGTTGCACGTGCTTCAGTCAAACTGTGAACTTAATTTACATGAAATAACATATTTACTCTTAATAATCATTGAAACATAGAAAATGAGAGAGGAGCACAAAATTGAAAGAATATGTGAAAAAGGAATTGCACGACACTCCTCCCGATGGCGACCTTTTTTAATTTTAAATCATGACGAAGAGAAAAAAATAGCAAATAGGATCACATAACAAATCAAATGTCAAAATGTTTTAATTTAATTTAGGCTCTTGTCTGTCAAAACACTAAACATCTTGAAATAACATTAAAAATCATGTCAATAAGATGTATTAAAATAGACAATACGTCAAAATGTTCAGACATTTTAACAGTACATTAGGCGGTCTGTTTTGATATTAGATTCTGTTCCACTGATAGTTGAAAAGGAAAAACATTCTGAAAATCTCATAAAATGGTCAATTTCATAGCATTTCTTCCATAACGTAAGTTATCGATTCCCACAACAATAATCAGAAGGAAATGTAGGAGATTCGATGTAATGTAATTATCCACATATAATGTCTATCAAATATTTATTTTTAAATCAATTATGTTTTATGGACGATACAATATTTTTGCCATGTACAAATGGTCGCATAATTGTATCAAGAGGTTTACATTTATCATGTTTATTTAGATCAAAATAATATTTGATTTCACCGCGACAAAAGTGAGGCCATCTTACGTGCACATCCTGTACCATCGGCATAAAGTCCATAATCAGTATCACAAGCGGTACAGGTGTCGGCGGTACCATCACTGTCATCATCGGTACACGTGTCACAATTGGCGTTTAAACTACTGCACTCTGGAAGAAAAATATAATTTGGTGAGCGACATGGTGAGTGTAAAGAGACGCCACCCCCCATCTGACGAATATTTAAAAAATTGATGACTGGCTAATGCATCAAGTTCAAAATAAACTATTATTCTATATATGGATCAGTAACCATTTAAATATAAAAAGGAATGATTAAAAGCATAATAACATAAATTTAAAAATTTAAAAAGTAATTCAGTAATATCACATTTGTTGTTTCTGAACTGACTTATAAGGACATTGTCACATTTCAATCATTAGATCAATCAATGAATCAATGAATCAATGAATCAATCAATGAATCAATCAATCAATCAATCAATCAATCAATCAATCAATCAATCAATCAATCAATCAATCAATCAATCAATCAATCAATCAATCAATCAATCAATCAATCAATCAATCAATCAATCAATCAATCAATCAATCAATCAATCAATCAATCAATCAATCAATCAATCAATCAATCAATCAATCAATCAATCAATCAATCAATCAATCAATCAATCAATCAATCAATCAATCAATCAATCAATCAATCAATCAATCAATCAATCAATCAATCAATCGATCGATCGATCGATCGATCGATCGATCGATCGATCAATCAATCAATCAATCAATCTATTAATCAATCTATTAATCAATCAATCAATCAATCAATCAATCAATCAATCAATCAATCAATCAATCAATCAATCAATCAATCAATCAATCAATCACTCAATCAATCAATCAATCACTCAATCAATCAATCAATCAATCAATCAATCAATCAATCAATCAATCAATTTGCTAGACACTCCGTCCGTTGGCGACCCCTTTGAGTTTAGTATATCATGACGAATAGAAAAAAATAGCTAATGGGATCATAAAACAAATCGAATGTCAAAATGCTCTAATTTAAATTAGGCTCTAGTCGGTCAAAAACCCAAGTATCTTGACATAACATTAAAAATCATGTCAAAAGGATAATACATATTATAATAGACTATACGTCAAATTGTTCGGACATTTAACAGTACGCTAGTCGGTCTGTTTTGATATTAGATTCTGTTCCACTGATAGTTGAAAAATAATAACATTTTGAATTTTTCTTCCAAAACGTAATTTATTGATTCCCACTACAATTATCAGAGGGAAATGTAGGAGATTCGATGTAATGTAATTATCCACATATAATGTCTATGAATTATTTATTTTTAAATCAATTATGTTTTATGGACGATACAATATTTTTGCAATTTACAAATAGTCGCATAATTGGATCAAAAGGGTTACATTTATTCAGATCAAAATAATATTTGATTTCACTGGGACAAAAGTGAGGCCATCTTACGTGAACATCCTGCACCATCGGCATGAAGTCCATAATCAGTATCACAAGCGGTACAGGTGTCGGCGGTACCATCACTGTCAGCATCGGTACACGTGTCACAATTGGCGTCAAAAGTACTGCACTCTGGAAGAAAAAAATAATTTGGTGAGCGACATGGTGAGTGTAAAGAGACGCCACCCCCCATCTAACGAATATTTTAAAAAATGATGACTTGCTAATGAATCAATCAATCAATCAATCAATCAATCAATCAATCAATCAATCAATCAATCAATCAATCAATCAATCAATCAATCAATCAATCAATCAATCAATCAATCAATCAATCAATCAATCAATCAATCAATCAATCAATCAATCAATCAATCAATCAATCAATCAATCAATCAATCAATCAATCAATCAATCAATCAATCAATCAATCAATCAATCAATTAATCAATCAATCAATCAATCAATCAATCAATCAATCAATCAATCAATCACTCAATCAATCAATCAATCAATCAATCAATCAATCAATCAATCAATCAATCAATCAATCAATCAATCAATCAATCAATCAATCAATCAATCAATCAATCAATCAATCAATCAATCAATCAATCAATCAATCAATCAATCAATCAATCAATCAATCAACAGATGAGTGGGGGCAAGTTGTACCAATGTTACAATTTGCCCCCATTTTCTTCCCATAGTGTTACAAATTGCCCCAATAGATTATATAAACTATGTTACAACCTGCCCCTATAATTATTATATGTATATACATCTAGAACAAAAATGCACTTAAATACAGTGTATCAGCCCTCTGTTATTCTTATGCCTACCTCTTTGCTGCATCCTTATATGGACCAGGTAAACAATGTCAATGATTTAGTAATCTGAATGAGCAATTTGACACTTGCAATTTCATTTATCTAAGCCTACGCATTAAAGGTCATTACAGACTTAATATTACATAAATGGTTAATTATTTGGTGCAAAACTCTATTTCGTATAAATCATATGTTGCAAAATAGTATGTTACAATGTGCCCCAATGAGCACAGTACCTGTGGTACAAACTGCCCCCATGCTGTTACAACTGACCCGCACCGGGGGCAAATTGTAACAGTTTAGGTGTGGTCATATTTTCCTGCAAAACATAACAACTATTGATGATATTAATCAAAATGATATTCTATGTTATAGAGGAGATCTTATTTCTTTACTATATAAAATGACTTCATTCATAAAGTTAATTATCACTTGGAAAATTACTAGAAGGTTGAAAATGTTACAACGTGGTACAATCGGTAATAGTACCAACAGCCGATGATGTGACAGTCCACAAAAATTGCCTTTTATTTTAACACTTTTTACTGTAACGCTACCTACCCTCCTATTGCACCGTACTACATTACCATATAATGATAATATTGTTGTTATGTTATCATTTGGTAGTTTCAACGGTGCATCTTTTATCGTTGAATTCGCTACGTTTATCCCAGTGTTTTATATGCGTACACTGCGGAATTTGAGTTAACCAGCCTTTGAGTTAACCAGCCTTCGGTGTCACTTGAATACATTTGATTTGCCCTGCATGTGTGGTAAACAAAAATGTTTCTTCCCCATCCACGTGTGAAAGTTAGTATTGTGGGGAGCCTCCGTGACCGAGAGGTAGCGTGCTCGGCCTCAGACCGCCAGGGCTCGAATTTCGAATCCTGTGTCTGGAGGACAGTGTCATCTCAATCATCTCACCATCCTCAGGAGGTTCTCCTGGCCCAGTTTAGCCTATATGTGCACAAAGGTGGCCTAAAGCCCGATTCATTTCATTTTTTGCATGTGTGGTAGCTGGCTTTTCAAATCTTCTTCAATAATGTTGATGTTGCACAGTAGTAAGATGAAACCAGGGTCCTTCCAAGGTGAAATGAGCATTTTTAATGTATGGTTAAATACATTATGTAATAAATACCTGGGTGGCTACCGAAGATTAAAATTACTGCGAATTTGGACAAAGAAGGTTTAAGGTTCAGGTCGTGGGGACAGCAAACACGAGACATCACCCTAATATGGGTGTTAGCCTACCGTCTGCGACGTCTGACCAGCTGCCTTTGGGAGTTAGTTACCACAGGAGTTTAAAAACTATGGTAATAAATTGGTCTCAACCCCACACGAGGAGTGACGGAGGTATCCCTGTAGGAAGAGGTTATGTCAAACAAATTGCGAAAGGTTAGGACCTATCTTTCTATAGTTTTCAAACTCCTGTGATTATACGAACTGTATTCTGGCTTCCCTCTATGACATGTCTGTTAATGTGTAGCACACTTATATTATCAACACAGAGGCATGTGTTTACTTCAATGCAGATCTAAATGTTTATTAAAAATCGTCATTTCTGATCGCCATTTCTAGGGACATATTTTGAGCGTTTAGACTCTATATCTACCAAAAAGCGCTGTACAAAATCTGACTATTTTACATAACATATCCTGTAAGTAATTGTAGGGTTGCTGTCTTTGGAGAATGATTGTATTTAGATAGTAGTTTATTTAAGTAGTATGATGTGAAACTCTCACAAGTAGCCTAATTTGTCTAAAATGGTTAACTTGGTGAGAGTGGACGTAGTTTTTCATGTCTATATATAATTACTGTTTTTTTTGGCTAAGCGACGGCTATACAAGCTGATGCCAGCAGATGTAATTTAGACTAATCAAAGTACTTTTATTCCAAAGGGACTAACGTTATGTACGTATTGAGGGCTCTAGTTAATACCACATAGTTGTATTATTGTTTTATAAATAATTTTAAAATAGTATTGTTTTATTGTATTATTATGATATTATATGGTATTTGGCCCTATGATCAGTGGAGTGCATAATGAGCTAGACTTGTGTGATGGTTCAGGGCACCCATGGTCACCTTCTATTTGATTGGCAGTCAATCAAATATCTACAACGTTGACATTGTGAAGATTTTATAAAACTAACATAATGATATTATTATAAAGTTGCATGCTTTAAAAAATTGCTCTACTTGTAGTTGTTTTATAAGTTTCTACGCTTTTCAGAGGGTTTTTTCTACTTTTATACTAATATGTAGTTATTTTATCTCTGGTTTTAGCACGGGAAACAAAAATTATGTATTTAATTTTACTTTTAAGTGTAATTACAATGTATAAACTTGCATGCTTTAAAAAATTGCTCTACTTGTAGTTGTTTTATAAGTTTCTACGCTTTCCAAAGTTTTTTTGCTACTTTTATACTAATATGTAGTTATTTTATCTTTATTTTTAGTTATTTTATTGGTTTTAGCGCGGGCAACAACAATTATGTATAATATATTTCTATTAAATTTTACTTTTTAAATGTAATTTTAAGTGTAATTACCATGTATATAAATTTTATCCTGGATGTCGAACTTAGTTAGGGTGCTGGTCACCTGTATTCGACATCCTGATGTACACAATTTTACTTACAATTACATGGTTGTACAATTATTGTATATATTTGTGTATATAAAGCCTAATAAATAGAAAAAAAAAAAAAAAAAAAAAAAAACATTCTTGGGTACTAAATAGGGCCCTAATTCAATTTAAAGAACAAACAACCATTAGAGATGATTACCTGATCCTCAAATATCAATTCGTGATATAGAGTGACCGGGTCATTGTGATTGACTGGAATGTGATGGATATTGTTTGTACATAGACAATCTTTACCTAAATTACACAAATTACCCATTACTTGAACCATTGATTGACACTATGTTACTTATATTAAAGAGAGAGGGTAATGTAGGTACGTCGACAACATAACCCACACAAAAAGCTGGCTGTAAATGACTAGCCTCAATCACTGTATGTTGTACTATATCAATACAATATTTTTGTTGATGTGAAAATCGGACCAAAACGATTATATTCCTACAGATCAGATAGAAACAATCGGTTTTAATGGGAAAAATGAGATCTTACGTGCGCATCCTAAACCATCGGCATAAAGTCCATAATCAGAATCACAAGCCGTGCAGGTATCTGCTGTGCCGTCACCGTTAGAATCAAGACATGTAGCGCAATTGGACGGGCAAGCTGAAAAATAAAGGTATACTTATGTCAACATTGTCCACAAAGCCATCATTTTTTGACAATATTTTTATTATTCAAAATAAAAAAAACATAATTCGGTTCATTAGATATAACACAGAAATATATATTTTTTTAATGTAATTCGTAATTTATGGGGGCGCTGTTGGCGCTTTTAAAGATCGATATTCGGGAATCAGACTGAGTGTAAGACTGGCTTTGATACCAACAGAATTATAGAGAGATTCGCATCATTGATGCAATGTTAGTCAATCTCTATGACGTCAATCTCTATCATTTAGAAGCAATTACACAATCCGCTGAATGAACATTATGTGGTGATGTTGGTAATGTATTTTACCAATATAGATCTACTTACCGAGACATACGCTGTTGGCGGAGTCGAGTACATAACCAGCGCTGGTACACGCGGAGCATGTGTCTGCGGTACCGTCACTGTTAGCATCGGTACACGTGGTACAACCAGTCATAGCACTGCAGACTGAAAGGAATAATAAGGTTATGAGCCACCTGGTGATTGTAATTGGGTCATTGGCTGATACTTTATTGTGATATAATATTGTGTGACTGTGAATTCACCAGGTGCATTATTTTTGCATTGTTATGTATATGTTAAATATCCCCATCAACTGCAAAGTAAATGAAGATTCTTTACGAGAAAATGAAATGAATCGGGCTTTAGGCCACCTTTGTGCACATATAGGCTAAACTGGGCCAGGAGAACCTCCTGAGGATGGTGAGATGATTGAGATGACACTGTCCTCCAGACACAGGATTCGAAATTCGAGCCCTGGCGGTCTGAGGCCGAGCACGCTACCTCTCGGTCACGGAGGCTCCCCACAATACTAACTTTCACACGTGGATGGGGAAGAAACAATTTTGTTTCTTTCAAACCGCCGAGACCGGGAACCGAACCCCGGACTCTGGCGTGAAAGGCAGCGGTGCTAACCACTACCCTAGGGCCCCCGCCCCCTTTACGAGAATCATTAGCTGGTATATTACAGGAGCTGTACCTGTATTTGTAGGCTCAAGATTAAAAAAAAAATAACTGACTTATAGGAAAATTTCACACGTGGAGTGCTTTTCATGAAAAATATAAATTGTAAGCCCAATGCTATACTATCAATATATTAACAATTTGATAAATGGGCAAATTGTGTCACATTCTAGACGTTTTTTTATAGAGACTGTATTTCTATGTTATTTTCTCGTGTCGTGTTTGCTGGGCAGCCATCATCGGAGTACAGAATAAAAGTAGATAATGTAGTTACCCGGCAAACACAAAACATTTGTATAACATTTATACAATGTTGGACCAACGTCGAAGACGTTGGGACGACGTTGTATGAATGTTATACAAAAGTGTTATGTTCGCTGTGATGAACCTAGTGAGTCTAATAAAATGAGATGAATAGGGGTTTAAGCCAACTTTGTGCTAAACTGGGTCAGAAGAGCCTCATGAGGATGGTGAGATGAATGAGATGACACTGCCCTCCAGACACAAAGTTTTGACATTCGAGCCCTGGTGGTCTGAGGTCGAGCACGCTACCTCTCGATCACGCACCATCTGACTATTTCAATTATTCAAGGTGCTATGGCTGAGCAAAATCAAATTGCGGTAATAAGTTAACGTTGATGCTGCTGATCCAATCCTTATAAATCTCAAACGCTAAGGAAAATCTAGTTGCAACATCGTTTAATGGGTGTTCTGGCATGGATGACAGGGTTCATGACAAGACAAAAATATTTTAATTTGGTCTAAACTCCGATGGAAAATAATTTTATTTAATTTTCATGTTGAATTGTGGGCGCAATATATGTTATTGTGCTCAAATGATGGAGCATAATATAAAGTGATGTTTAAGAAACTGAACGACCATCCATGAAATTACATTAAAACATAAATTTATAGAACCCGCAACACAAATTAACCATACAAAAGACCAAACTATGATTTGGTTGTTATATCTCCGTTGCTTACTTTGAGGGTCTAATAAGCATGATTTTTAGGATGCTTAGATTAACAGTAACTGTCGCTAGGCGGTCTAGTTAACTTACACGATATATATATTTGGATCGTCAAAGAATCAAATAGAGTTAACTAGCACATTTATGATGATTTTAAATTGAGATGACCCTTTAGTCTCCACGGTTTATACAAAAATATTTCAGCGTTACCTTAAACATGTTAAACGAGGGGAGCTGACAAAAGTGTGTAAATTTGCTACGAACGAACTTGCAAGGTAACGAGACAATATATTTTTGCCATAAACATGATAAATCACGTTTAATTTGCATATTTGTTTACCGGGAGACATTAATTCACAGATATAGATTAATTGAATGGACAATTTTTATTATTAAATTTCACTATCATCAAGCTATATTAGGGCGACCGTTCTTGGATAGCAGATTGTATAAGACAGTACCATTATGTGAAGCTCTTCTAAAGTAGCCTAATTCTGACAAATGGTTGACTTGGCAAAGAGTTGGGTTTCATAATTTCTAGACTCTGATTGTTTAAAAGCGAGAATTATTTATGTGCTCTGCTGGGATATGTGCATAAAAGAATTTATTGTATTTGTTAATGCTCACCTAATTTTAATTTCCGTTACCATATAATTATCCATATAATTACCTTCACACAAATGAATATGACATCAATATATGATTATATATATTATTTTGTCCTAGATATTTTCACTACTACAATTTTAAAAACAAATAAACGACAGGTGAGGATTCACTGATCCTTAAATGAGATGTAAATTTTAACGGTTCATTCGTCATAATTATAGAGTGCACAAAATATTCTTTTAACCGCCGGTGCCGCATATACTCGGGTTTTGATTTTTTAATAGCACATTAAGTACCACATTTAAAATATGTTAAAGATAAAATGTGACATCAACCAGCAAGATTTGCAGAAAGTTGACCTCCATTTTTTCAAATCTGAATAATTTTTACTCACTTGAAGTTGTGGTTCGCGTCAGCGAGACACAACTTCAAGTAAGTGAAAATTCAAATTGAATAATTTGGCGGTTAAAGTGTTAATAAACTGTCGCCTAATCGGACAAAAACGATTGAATTTCTTCAGATCAGATAATCCGTTTGGTTTCAACAGGAACAAGCTAGGTCATCTTACGTGAGCATCCTCCACCATCGCCATGAAGTCCATAGCCAGAGTCACAGACGGTACAGGTATCTGCTGTGCCGTCACTGTTAGCGTCAACACCAGTACATGTGTCGCAGTTGGACATGCAAACTGAAAAATAAGTATTTATGATAATAATAAATCGATAATCGATAATATTTTAATCAAAGCTACAGCTAAACAAAGCTACAATTCCAACAACAACAACAATACATATTTTAGTCGAAAAAACAATCAAACACTAACAATGTTTTACACTAAAACAACAAATTAAAAATTCGAATAACAATTAATTTACTCTAGCACTTGATCATAATACTATAATTTTATTGTACACTATTTTAAAGATTGGTGATTGTACACCAAGACGAGAATGGCTTTGAGATTATGGGAATTATAATAAAAATGATATCATTAATACAATGTTAGTCGATCACTGCGACGCTGGCCCAACGGTGAAACAATATTGGATCAACAACTCGTGTAAATTATATGAATGATTTGGATGATTTATTATCATTGAGAAGTCATCGCACAATCAAGCAGAGTGAACATTGAATTTGTGTTTGTCATTCTGTGGTATTGTGGAGATACATTGATCGTCTGTAGTGTACGCCCAGCAAACAGAAAACATTTGTTTAACATTGTACAAATGTTATACAAATGTTTTGTGTGTACTGGTGTACGTCCACTTACAGATGCAGCTGCTTTGATCACCAACATGTTCATGTTTCTACGTCCTCAAACAAGATACCTTGACCAAATATTCACGTTGGTTCAAAAAGGGTGAATAGGTCATGTTTGCTGAGACCAATTTCGCTTTAGTTTTTTACAAGAATACTTACGAACACATCCGCTGCCGTCCGCCGCGACTACATAACTACCGCTACACACGGAACACGTATCAGCGATACCATTGCTGTCAGCATCTGTACAGGCGGTACAACCGGTCATAACACTGCAGACTGAAAAGACAAACAGAGCCACCTGGTGAGTATGATAAACATGTTCCCCATTTTGTCAAATGTTTCATTATTTTGGTGCTATAAACATGAGTATTAGGTGAAATAAATAGTGGAGTAGTTTTAAATACTAATGCTGACTCCATAACTTGGACAGCGCCGCATTTATTAAAATATAAAAATTGAAATGAAAGATTGAGTCTCACATTGAATCGCTGGTATTTATTCTGCTTAGCCTACTATTATCATATTTATTTACACGCACAAATTAAATGATATGCTCCGATGACGAATTTACTGTTGAACATGCTACTGTGAGATCAATACTCACAATAGAATTGTGCTAGATAAGCTTACTTTTGATCAATTATCTATTTTGATCAGTATTCTCTTTTTATAATTTTATAATATTGATAATTGACGATGTCTCCACATACATCGTCTCCTTGGATATGAAGAGGTGTATGTGCCACTTTAAAAAGAGGCAGATACACTCTTTCATATCCAAGGGGACGACATGCTCTACTCTGCTACCATCATTATAGCATAGGTCATCAGCTGGTGACTAATCATGAACTAAAGTTGGTATAAAGTGTTACATGACCATAAAAAAGTGCTATAATATGATCATTCAAATCTTTTTTACTCAAATTTCCAATGCCGTAATTTATCCCAATGTTTGGTTTGACCGAAATACACATCATATTTATATCTCGTTATATTCATTCTGTAGTTCCAAGGAGCATGGGGTATCCTCATCTCTAATTTAACCCTTTAAGCAAGCCCTCAGGATGCATCAGAGCATCATTTCACATCTCCGAAGAATGACTTAATTTCCTAAAACTTTTAGAACGAACAGTTTCAGGGAACTGTATAATAATATCAATATATGTTTTTTTATTTGTCACCCGCTTCAAATCATCTTCATTCACTACAAGTCGGGAATTGCGACAGAAATTCGCGGCTTGTAGTGGATGAAGATGACAAAGATAAATCCAAGGGTTAAATAACAGATACAATATTATTAGATAATATTCTTAAATAAAATTAATAAATAATAAATAAAGTGGGTGTGAATCAGATAATTCTTGATTGTGGCATAAAACGTTCTGGTCAACAACTCGTCACGGTGAGTACAACCGATCTTCGGCCATTCATACATTGTATGAAAAATATTTAGTGCGGCTATTTTTTAACTGTAAAATATGCAAATAATCTTTACATGGTTCGGTATGTATGGTTCTTCGGCCCAAGTCTGGTACCCCCCTCCTTAATTTAAATAACAACTGAATGACGGTGGTGATTGGTCGATCTTATTATGTGACAGGCTGAATCACTCTCCGATTGGTGGGGGGTAGTATACGAGACCGGTTTTGTTAGATTCCCGGCTGTAGGGGAATCGAAGATTATAGCAATAATCCATGGCGACCGGCTTCTGCCCTTACTATAGGACCCAGCCCTTATAGATCGAAGCGCACAAATCAGCGCCTAGTTTTACATCAATTAAGCTTATATATTATTTTTATGTGAAGAGCATATTACGTGAGCATCCTCCAGCGTCGCCATGAAGTCCATAACCAGTGTCACAAGTGGTGCAGGTGTCTGCGATGCCGTCATCATCGCCATCATCATCACTCGGACATGTGTCGCAGTGAGACAAGCAGGCTGAAAAAAGAGAAAAGATACATAGACTCTATAAGTAACAAAATACTCTATTTTGGCTAAATTTCGTTTAAAACGTGCATTCTAACTCCGGTCTTCGAGCAGCAGCTCTTTTCTGATGAAATATCGATAAATATTGTGAATTTTAATCAAATATGAATCAGTTTGTTGAATTTCCCAGATAAAGCTTAGGGAACATTGATATAAAGTTAAGAGCACAAGTGTGGTATTCGTCAATAAAAAACGAAATGACGCCTATTTATTGGCAATCACCACGTGACCTCCAAGTTATTTATTTGGGATTTTCACTCACTTGAAGTTGTGTTTCGCTGACGCGATTCACAACTTCTAGTGAGCGAAAATTATTCAGACTTGTCAAAATGGAGAAATCTTGTTGATTGATGTTACAACATGCTTGAAAGCTGCAATTTAATTTGCTGATAAAAACACGAGTATAATCGCCTCCGGTATTTAAAGGATTAAAATACCGTGCGTTAATCCAATGCTGGGTTATTGTTGGCCTACCTTCTTTGACGTTGGCCAACATTAACACGGCATTGGGTGAACGTCTCGTGTTTGCTGGGGGGGGGGGGGTTATGTACTTACTAGGACAGGATCCCCCGTCTGAGGCCAGAGCCCGGTTAGAGCTACACGCCGTACAATACAGGTCTCTGTTCTCACAGGTGTCACAGTCATCAATCTGAGAACATGCGGCTTTAACATAACCTGAAATACAAAGTCAACCATGTGTTTGGAAATAGCACTACAAATTAATAGATAAGGAGTAGTTTTCATAAAAATGATTGAAACAATTTCCTCGACAGGTCATAAAGTGTAAAATGATTGCGAAAGAATGGTGTTATTAAATCTGTGGACCCAGTGAAGTGATTGTAATGTAACAAGATATCAAAATATGAATTCTTCTATTATTATTTACAGTTTATGAAGTTATTATGTAATTAGCAATGCAGCTAATACTTACCAACAGTGTAGGCGAGTAAGACCAGGGAGAGTAGTAACTTCATGGCCACCATCTTTCTGAACAATCTACAGAGAAGAGAAAAAACCTTTAAATAGCTACGCTGCCGATGATACTGTACAAAGACAAATAACATTAACCCCTAAAGCGATATAATATTTTCATATAAGCCATAGAGAACAAAAGGTTTTTTCAATTTGCAATCATCACAACTGTCTTACTTAGCTCCTTCCGCGTTATTTGAATACCATGATATGGATCTACGGTCATTATAAATATTTCAACTCTTACAGTGTGGGGACCAACTTTAGACAACATTGGTGGGCTGTGATTTGAAAAGGTGAAGGTTTCTGAGCTCCAGTCACGAATATATTCGTTTTTTTTCATTTTTGTATCAACATGTGAAGTAGTAGCTTGCAAACATGTTAAAGGAAATAAAAAGCCTGACATCAATCAGCAAGAATTGTAAAAAGCTAACCTCCATCAAATCTGAATAATTTTCACTCACTTGACGTTGTAGATCGCGTCAGCGAGACAGAAAATAAAGTGGGTGGGAATTCCAATTGAATATCTTGGCGTTTGATGGGTTTTGAAGATATGGATAATTGATATACAAATCTGGATTCAAATATGTGAAGTTTTGGTGAGCGTTTAGCTGTAAGGTGTCGCTAATGAGTGAGTGAATATTGCTTTACGTCGCCTTCTGCACATTGGGCTAGGCAATATCGCGACAAAAAGAAGCCGAAACCCGGGACTATGCCCTACTCTTATTTCGAATGACTTCAAGGGTTCTTTATTGTGCACAGCACCATAGGTACAACAGTACACTGATTTCCTTTGAACAGTTTGGAGCACTGTATATGCACAACCACGATGACAAATATCTGGCCCGACCGGGACTCAAACCTGGTATCTCAAGGTTACAAGCCCCAATCGATACGAATGAGCCATAGGGGCCGGTCCGTGTCGCTAATTTTCGCTGTTAAAAGTTAGTCTATGTCGGAGTTTCCTTGTGTATCCCAGCAAGAGATACGTCGACTTAATTCTGGGTTAATGTTGACCCACCATCTGTGACGCTGGCCCGTCATTACCGCCTCGCTAGGGTACGTCTACACGTCCTAAACATTCAGCCACACTATGGCTCAGGAACACTCCACTGAACGTCACCAATTTTCGACCGAAACAAAAAACACCAAAAAAATATTCGCAATTGCTGGTAGCAACCCCCGACTAAGTTCATCAAGACTATGGTGCTCATTAATGGCGGCAATTTAAAGCAAAACAATATTCATTGAGCCGATATTGAATTGATGTTGGGCCCCCGTCTACGACGCTGGCCCAACATCAACCCAACATTGGGGGAATGTCTGGTTTTTACTGGGACGCTTCACGGTCAGGATCAGGACTTGATCAATGCCACTCACGTTAATGCTGGTAAATATCTACTATCAAAATGGTAGTAGGTACCTTACAAATATAGTCAATATCAGTCGATAGCAAAATTCAATATAATTATGTTTGTAATATGCAATTGGAATTTTCAAACGACATGTAACAAAATTTGGTAAAAGCATGATACTCTATCCCTCAATTTAAATAGCAGCTGAATGACGGCGGTGACTGGGTGATCTCGTCATGTGACAGGCTGAGCTATTCTTCCATTGGTCGGGGATAGAATACCATAATTGGACCGATAAACGAAAGTGTGAAATAATTGAGCTACTCATGCCTAGCATGGAGTTAGTTGACGACACATAAATGAACCACTCAAATAGTATATGTAATAAAATAGCTCAATCTACAAAAAAAATCAAAAATATATTATGAAAACATATTTAATTGCACGCTTACCTCATGAACCACTATGTTGTTGTAGAATTCTCTTCTCTTCTGAATATTTTACTAGGTCAGTGTAGACAGCGTATGCCGCAAGGAATGACAGATTCCAGCACTACTCACGTATTTATAGTCTAGCTGGTTAAAAAAATACCGCATGGGATTAGCTGATATAATCGCTAGATTGAGATTTGTCACGTCGTTCCTCAAGGCTAGGCGTCTGCGCATGTGTCACAATTACACTCCAGCAAACACAAGATATTGATCCAACGCTGATATGCCGTCTACGACACTGGCACAACATCACATTGACATCGGATGAACATTTTGTGATTGATGGGTATTGATAAGGTAACCACCCAGACCCTCACTAAGGCAACTAATCCTTCTCTGGCATAGTTTGCAGAAGTGGGGTGGATGTTTCTAGCAACATAGAAAAAGAAGTAGGGTAGATGTTTCTAGCAACAGAGACAAATAAGTCTGGTATATGTTTCTAGCAACAGAGACAAAACTCTCCGGATTATTTCTATCAATAAATATAATTAATGTATATAGATCCAAGCAAACACGAGGCATTGGACCAACGTTATTTTAATGTTAATCCATTGTCTGCGACGCTAGTTCATAATTAAAACAACATCGTTTCAACGCATCGTGTTCTAAAGATTGGGGATTTGTAAGAACTTAATATATTAATATAAAGCAAAGCCTACAAAATTACTCTAAATTTTATCTCTATCTGATATCAATTTATAATCCAGGCGGCATTAGAATAAAATGACAACCTAAAAAGTTATCATGATTAATCACGAGCGTAAAGCATGCATGAATTTCAGTATGATATACCTAGCTGCTGAACCCGTCGTTATATAATTTAGAGACCCCCAGAGAGTTGTGAATGGACAGAAAAAAATCCTGACATTTTGTTTAGCTTTGATAGCAGGCAAAATAAGAATGAGCTACATTTTTGAGAGTTTGCAAAATCATAATTTCCGACACTGTAATGAATCGCGTTCTCAGAAAATGTCATTTAAAGTTTCCTCTTCTAATGTTGAAAGCAAACATTATTTTTTTAAATAAAGACACAAATCTGTAAGGCCAATATAAAATATGTTTATCGCAGAAGAGAAAAGGGTTGTTTGCGAAATGCTAACAAAATATTCCAAATATCCGTAGAAGTAACAAAAAATAATAAAAATCCATACATTTTATAACATGTGAAATCCGCAGAGAACAGAGAAATTTGCGGAACTGGCAAGTTTGCCACACATCAGCCTGCATGTATTATTGTCTACATAAACGATAATTCTTGGGAAATCCTGTAATATATAAAAAAAAGATTTTTGTATCAAGTAGAAAATAATAATAGCACTAGAATGCCATATCCAGGCATTAAAAATCTCATTTTTGAACCTAAAGCAAAAACCTGACAAAATTAAACAATATCTTTTGGCTGCCTGCCTACCATCCATGACAGCGACTTTCTAAGTCTCTATGGATGTCTCCTTACCATGTAGTTTTCATTTTGTTTATGAATAATTTATATTGTGTATTTCGTGGTGAAATAAACAAGTATTCTTCTTCTTCTTCTTCTTCCAAGCATTGCAAATTCATATCCTAACATTACAATGTCTCATGATATCCTCACTTAAATTCAAGAGCTATATCAAGGGGCGGGGGCAGTGAATAAAGCTGCCTGCTTGGAAATTTGGAGATGAAGAGTTCGTTCCCCGCTCTGCCATGCAATTTTCAAATAAAGTAAACGTTTCTTTCCCGCACACTCGTAAAGTTTGAGTATTGTGGTGAGCCTCCGTGACCGAGAGGTAACGTGCTCGGCCTTAGACCTCCAGGGCTCGAATTTCAGATCCTGCGTCTAGAGGGCAGTGTCATTTCCTTCATCACACCATCCTCACGAGGTTCACATAGCCCAGGTTAGCCTATATGTGCACAAAGGTTGCCTAATACCTCATTCATTCATTTGTTCATTCATTCACTAATTCATTCATTCATTCATTCATTCATTCATTCATTCATTCATTCATTCATTCATTCATTCATTCATTCATTCATTCATTCATTCAATCATTCATTCATTCATTCATTCATTCATTCATTTATTCATTCATTCATTCATTCATTCATTCATTCATTCATTTATTCATTCATTCATTCATTCATTCATTTATTCATTCATTCATTCATTCATTCATTCATTCATTCATTCATTCATGCATTCATTCATTCATAGTGCCATAATATTGTGATGCTATATAATAAAACAAAAACTATGGTATAACTTCACAATACTATATTATTTCGCAACCTAAACTACTGCAATGTGATATCGAAATTATATTTTGTGGTTTTGTTATGTCTTATCTTGTTTATTAACATTGTCGTATTCCTTATTCCATTATTACTTCCATTTTCATTCAGCTTACTATGCGAATTGTAATTATAATTCCAACCCAAATGTGAAGAAAAATGTTCTAAATAGTACCTTACTGTGATATACATCAAATGAATAATGTACGTATTGTGTTGTAGAAAATGCAAATACATTCTGTTCAATTTAAAAAAAATATTTTGGAGGATTTACATGGGTAAACCTCCGTTGTATAGCAAGTTGAAAAATAAAATATGCTACCTGGAATTTTTTGTTCTAGCAATATGTACATTGACATAATGCCGCACTCTTTATTGTTTATTTTCTTTACAACCAGCATTTTTCCGAAGTGGAGTATCAATTAAATACCTTCTACCGTCATATTATAATAGAAACACGGTGTCCAGATAGATAGTTAACCTATCCTAGTGCCTTACATAGTGCCTAACATAGTGCTTTACAGTGCGGGGTTCGACTTTAGACGTCAGATTCTGAAGTCAGATTCTAAAGTCGATCCCCGCACTGTAAGAATAAAAATATTTACAATGGCCGTAGAGACATAACATAGGTATTCGCGGAATGAGTGACTACGACATTTACGATGACTTCAATTGAAAAAACCCATATGGTCTCCATGTTTTCACAAAAATTTTCAGCGCTTTGAGCGCTAGTCATTACCATAGTAGTTTTGAATCTGTTTTGTTACAGTTAACGGGAATGAAATGAGTGTTTAAACATCACGAATTGCAAATGTTTGGTCACATATTAAACAGGTATGGGTAATTTTCACCCGCTTGAAGTTGTGGGTCGCGGTAGCGAGACACAACTTCAAGTGAGTGAAAATATAAATAAGATAACTTAGCGGATAACTTGACAAGTGATTTACGGATATTACAAACCTACGATAGACCTCATTCAATCTTCTTTATTTAACCTAAATGGAATTAAAAGTTAAAAACGTTTTTCATTCCCAGAATATAAACATGTTAAAGCAGAGAGACAAACCTGTATATAACAGGGTTGCGCATGTAATGGCTGAGTCTACACGATGGAGAGATTTATATATTATTTATTGCAAGTGATAGAAAAATGTCACAATAAATTGAAATTGAAAATATGAGGGGTTAAAAGTAATAATATTGGCACATTGATTTATATTACGTGACTGTGGTAGACGACCGACTCACAATTCGAGTGCTAACCATTTAGAAGTTGGTTGGAATCGGGTAGTTTTTTTAAATGTTGAAATACGTTGGTATCAAATTAACCCTTTAAGCCCTCACGATGCAATAAAGCATCATTCTACATCCCTGAAAACAGACTTAATTTTCCTACAACCAAGGGTTTTAGAATGAATATTTCCATGAAACTGGTTTACCAATACAAGGTAATTTTCTCTAATTTTTAAACCACATCAAATCATCTTCATCCACTACAAGTTGAGAATTGCGACAGCAACTCGCGGCTTGTAGTGGATGAAGATGACAATGCTTAGTTCAGGCTTCAAAGGGTTAAAGCAATCTTTGTTAACATTTTAATTCATTAAAAATAATTATCTGCTGCCTGAACAACATAGAAATTCCACCAATATTTCGCTACGATATTTATGTGTATCAAGCACACGTGTATTATTTTTTCCAAGTTTATCAAGTGTGAGCGTGATTCCGATGGCGTCAGTTAATTTTATGCTAGGATCTAAAATTATCACAGACAGGTGTAATGGAGAAACACGAATATGGGGCCAATGTTATTCTAATTTTGTTAACGCATTGGCAATGTATTGTGTTTACTGGGATGGGTCTTGTACAATCTGGGACTTATAACGATTATTTCAGACAGTATAGATTGCGAAGTGATAACAAACTGCCAAAGTATACCCAATCATGAGATTATATGTCATTCAAATCCTAGTCAGAGCTCGCCGTGAAAGCACACACTTCTATTCAGCTGTCAAAGATTACATATCGACAAGGGACGACAAGAGATCAGCATTTATAGGTTGCCAGCCAAACAAACAAACAAACAAACAAACAAAAAAGTTTTTAAATCATTGTTTGGGTTCCAGAATCTTACAATGTAACATTTTGCCTTAAACAGTTTTTTATTAACATTGTGATATATTCAACAAAACTCTAGTAACATTTAAAACATATTCAGTAGTCGCATCGTCCGGACATTTTGTTTTTTATTGTAATGGTTGTAGATATGACGAAATGATTCTCGAAAATTAGACACATTACATTTTATCTTATAAAGCAAAAACAGCACAGAACCGGTTAAATTATCTGAAGTCAGCTGATGATAAAACTGTTCTGTCACATTTCTGAACAGATTTAGCAAAATAATTCCCAAGTCTCTCATTTCAATATCAGTGATCTAACCGGATGCGTAGTTCACACAAAATTATATTTAAAATGATTAAATATTGTAAATATTATATTATAGATATTATAACATTTTATTCTGACGAAAATTCTGAAATATATACATTTCCGTGATTTTGATAAGAATGATTTTTAAAGATAACACAACGGGATTGCAATTAACTAAACAAACGTTTTACCTTTTCAATAATAACGATTTATGCATGGAGTTTGATCACAGGGTTGTCTGTATTGAATACATTCATCAGGAGTCGCCATATACCAGAAATCAATATAACTCTTTGGAGTATATTGAACAAGAAGCAACATAATAGGAGCTCCATTTACAGATTAGTATTGTATTAATTGCATCTCATTCTATTTCATAATTTAGGAGCTCAAAAGTAATCATATAAAATTGACAACTTAAATCATACATTAGTCAGATTAAGGCATTTTTGACTTTCTGGTAATCTATAGCATCTTTTGACACGCCTTAGCAAGCGTGCTATTTTTATTAAATATGGTCACATTGTATGTGACCGCCTATGTATGTATTCGTTTATTATGGTACATTTATGTTTGCCGTAGATTTATTGAAGTGCTCTCGGGCAAGTGGCCAATACAAAGTTAAGCCTATCTGACAATGACGATGAAGCCGATAAAGCATTGTCCTTGTAGTGGCGTCTATAAGCCCAGGCAGGCAGACTGGTTTAGCAGACACGGCCTGCTGTAAAATGTTTGATTGTGAAAATTATATCTATATGCCGAGCAACACAGCCTAGGACAAGATGGCTGTCGGCGGCCCATTCTGAATTTTAATAATTTCTAACTTTTGAAATAAATATCCAATTTTATTATGCAATAACGTTACTTTCACTTATTTTCAACCATATCAATGACGACAAATTTTTATGTTTCAAGGTCATCCAAGGGTCAAATATAAGATGGCGATCATATATTCATGCTGTATGTTTTACACCTAAAAATTAGCCAAATATGAATACCAAGTTGAATACATTCTTTTCACGAATTCGTTTTATCTGCTAGTCTAGCTGACTAATTACCAAAAATGATTGATCTGAATTTTGTATGATCATGACCATAGAGAGAGCTGCGCCTGTATTCTCGTGCAAGCTACGATAAATCTTAGGCTTTGGATTTGTCGAGATGTCCATTTTGACCAATCAGAAGTCTACGATGTATCATAACTTGTACGAGAATACGGGTGTACTCGATTATCTTTCCGTCACTGAACAAAAAGATTTAAACAGTTAGACAATTATAATGACATCTGAGATTGACCGCTCTGCGATGGCTTTCTAGATTGTAGTTCTAAATCTATATTGAAGTTTTATATTTAAGTATCGATTATGATTGTATAAGCATATTACTTGCAGCTTTAGTTGCATCTGTGTTCAATTTACTGAATTTAAATTGTATGTTTTAAATATTGTAGGCACAAGTATTGTCTGATTTTGTTAAAAATGAGCTGCAAATTGAAATATCAATTTAGCTATAATTGACATATTGCATCACATGAGTCTTTCATTGCAGATTGAAAATGACTCTCATCTTAGATTCATTTCAAAACATAAAATAACCATATCAATTATGTGATTCCCAGCCCAGAAGCATTAGGATTCAACTCGGAAAAAAATACTTAAACGCTGATATGTTTAACAACAGGTTCCAAATATTATATTGGAGATGAATATACAAAAAGTTTCCTTTGTGTGCTTTCAGCGTTTTTAAAAATGTTTGAAAACTTGACAGTTATGACCTCTAAAACATGGCCAACTGTAATGACTTTAGAGGTTTATTCTTTCGAGCTCTACCAAGTTTAAAAGTGCCTTCTCGTGAGCTGTTTTACAGTAGACGTAAGTTGAGATTATGTCCATTATTTCAAAGTTAACAATAACAATAACATGAATAACCCTTAAGTGACCTTGAAACGTAAAACTAACCATCTTAATAAATTTGTCTTTCTTTATTTAGTCGAAAATGAGGTATTGATAATAAGATTGTATTTTTATTTCAAAAGTTATAAATTATTCAGATTCAGAATAGGCCGCGGCTGGCCATATTGAATTTTGGCTTCTCATGCGTTTTTTGCAACTTAATCACGAGAAAGTTCTCATAGGTTGTGATCCAAAACATCTGCAGATATGCATTCTATTGGCCGACCTTTTACAGCACGCCGTATCCATTCAATATAGCAGTTCTCTCTAACATGTATCCTTAGCTTCTTTTGTTCTTAATATCTGATTTTCGCGCATATAATGTGACAATCTCTGCATCATATTAGATATCTTTACGAAACGAAGATACATGCAAACAATTGATGCAAAAATAATTATATAAATGCTTCAATTAGGCCTATATCTTAATTGCTTTTGCTCGTCCATAACACATGGTGTTACAAATTTCGTTTATATTTACATGTAAAGCAATGCAGATATAGCATAAAATAGACAGTTTGGTGACGACTGTCACTTATTTGCATAAAAATATTATTATGGTTTTTCATGACTTACATCTGTGTGAGATTTTGCCCAATTCTGGCATGGTAATGGAAATGTATTATAAGGCTATGTACACGTTGTTGTATATTTCAATTTAAAAGTAAGTAATAGTAATAATAATAAGAGAGCTGGGTATTTATTATTATTATAATACTTCCTATGCGAAAT
>OZ024903.1:82481994-82574418 GCA_964017125.1 Flabesymbios commensalis
GATGTTGTCAAGGTTTTTAGTAGGCCAGCAAATATACAAAACATGAATTTAGACGTCAGATTCTGACATTTCAAGTCGGTCCCCGCACTGAAGGGCTTAAATGCCAAAAATATTTAAAACATGCATCAACATGAAGGTATTTTCTCTGCGACAATTTACCACGAAATATGCATAATTAGGGGTGTATCATAACAAAAGTAGGGACCTCTCAATTATGCAATATGTGTAAATATGCTGGTGAAGATAAAATAATAAAAAATGTGTTTGTTTACCCTCACTGATACATAATAATATTGTGTCTACAGTCGTATTAAAAAAAAATAAAAAGCCTAAAACTGATCAACACATTTTTTTATTATAACAGCGATTACCGGTTAGGAAATGGACGCTTTATTATTTTAAATCATACGAAATATTTTGAATCTCAGGAGTAGGCTATATATTGATATAGGCGCCTACTGAATCAGATACAACCTACAAATAGATCAGCTCCTGAAAAAGTTTGATTATATGCACCCAGACCTTATTATGAGGTCAGAGTATTGTGAGAGATATAAAACTGGTCCTATGTTGGTGTTTTGAATAATAGTCTGAAAAAAGCAAACTTAAGACGACCAACACTTAGTGCTCTCTATTCTGTGTCCATCGTTTATGACGTTTCCACAGCATTAAGACAATGTTGGCTGACCCTCTTGTATGTGCCGGCTATGACGAAGGCGCACGTTGATATAAACTCCATGTGAATTGATTTTGTGCCACAATGGCCTGTTCTGTTAACATTTAAAGCGCTGATTTTTTTGTATAAAAACCTTGGAAACCGAAGGGTTTTTTCAATTTGATATCATCTTAAGTGTCTTATTCAGCTCTTTCCAATTCATTTGAATACCTATGTTATGGGTCTACGGCCATTAGAAATATGTTTTCTCTTACAGAATCTGCGTCTACAGACGTCAGATTCTGACGTCTCAATGCGATCCCGGTGCGCTAAGGGTTAACTCTCATATGACTGATTATTAGTCATAAGCAAAGAATACTACTGGAAATGTAGGCCTACACTCTTTCTGGGCTGGGTCGAGTTTCAACATCACACACAAATTCCGGCAAGTATTGGTATGAATAACTTTAGCCAAATATAGAAGAAGTTATTGCTGTGATGGGCACTGAACGGTTACTTGACCAGAAATGTTATAAATTTTAAGAAATATATGTAATTCTATTTACATAATATTAACAGCTGTCTAAGTGCATGGATAATTGGTTGAACACAGTAAATTAACCCTTTCTGTGCGGGGATCGTCTTTAGACGTCAGAATCTGACGTCCATAGAACCAATATTTATAATAGTCATATACCCATACCAGAGGTATTCAAATGAAGCGGAAAGAACTAACTAAGACAGTTATGATGATTTCAAATCGAAAAAAAAATCTTTGTTCTCTTGGTTTCCAATATCGGTGTGATTGAGGTCAAATATTTAAGTGAATGAATGAATGGGGGTTTAGGCCACATCTATGCACAACTTGAACATCTATGAACTTCCAGAAGATGGTGATATGACTGAAATGACACTGCCCTCCAGACACAGGATTCGAAATTCGAACCCTGGCGTTCTAATGCCGTGCTCGCTACTTCTTATTCACGTAGGCTCCCCACAATATTGAATCTTTACGGATGAACAAGGAAGCAACATTTTGTTTCTTTGAAACTTGATTGTCCAATATTTTTTCCAAGCAGGCAACTTTAACCACTGCACCAGGGCCCCAGCCTCAAATTTTTAAATAATACAGCTTTCCCTTCATCCAAATCTTGGAGTACAATATCATATTCTCGTTTTTATTACAATTTTCATTTCAATGATATCAAGAGCGGCACCGTGTTAACTGAATTTTTTGAAAAATCTTTAAGTTCTGACTTTTATTTCTCCTGTAGAGTGATATAATGGATAACAGGTGTCCTGTCCTTAACACGATGCAGTCTACTTGACAACTGTCGTCTGAGCAGCTGACCGGTGGTCTACTTCTGGACGGAAATTCTGTGAATTTCATCGATGCTCTACTATTGATATAGATTTAACAAAAGCACTATATTTTACAAATGCATCTCAAAGTAAAGCTCACCACATAATGATACTTTCATGCTAAATGATAGTAACATGATGGCATTATATTGACACGTGTAGTGCAGTATCGAAATAAAATTATCGTTAGGCTATGTCATAGAAATAATTGAAACAGCGTGTTTAAAACAAAATCCGACATAATTATATGTACATGTTTAGTGTCGTTTAGTTGTAACATTTATGGTACAAATGTATGCATAAAAATCAACGGCATTGCATATGATGGATCCTTCTTAAACCATATATGTTTTAGAAATAATTAGATGCGAAAATAGTCCAGGAGCTAATTCCTGAAAGACCTCTAAAAACGGATTTAGCTCAACAACAAAAGTAACTAAAATGTTGTTTTGCTAGGATTGTAGTATGTACCTTGTAGAACACATCCAGATGGCATATACAATCAAATGTTGGTACCCGTACTATTTTTATGGGTTATTTTAAGGCAGGAGGTGTACTGTAGAATACTACCTGAAAAATTCGAGCATGTGTACATAATTAGCTATATCTTTGCAAATATTAAATTAAACGTAATGTTTTAAAACTTTTATATTTATACAAAAACAAATTATAATGATTTCCAAGTTGCAAGGTCAACATATGTAACAGCCTCATACCACAGTGATCTTACCGAGTGTTTTGTTGGCACAATACCTGTACTTTCATGTCGTTTGTTGAGAAATAAAACAGACCAAGGCAATATTAGTATATAGACTATTAAATAACCTTACCCAAAACAAACAGTAACATTTTAGTATAATTATTTTGATAGTGATTTTCGACCTGGGGTGTAATAAATGCCCTAATCCAAAACGCGGAATACGAGTGACAAAATTGACCATAATTATGGTTGTCAGCAGTCGTTTAGATCTAAATATTTTGCCATCAATGCGTAATTCATATATTGAGCTAAATATATGTATAGGCCTATTTAAAAAAAACAGTAACAATTACTGTGTTATAAATGTTATAAAAAAAACAGTAACAATTACTGTGTTATAAATGTTATAAAAAAAACAGTAACAATTACTGTGTTATAAATGTTATGAAAAAACAGTAGCAATTACTGTGCTATAAATGTTATAAAAAAAAGTAACAATTACTGTGCTATAAATGTTATACAAAAACAGCAACAATTACTGTGTTATAAATGTTATAAAAAAACAGTAACAATTACTGTGTTATAAATGTTATAAAAAACAGTAACAATTACTGTGTTATAAATGTTATAAAAAAAAACAGTAACAATTACTGTGCTATAAATGTTATAAAAAAAACAGTAACAATTACTGTGTTATAAATGTTATAAAAAAAACAGTAACAAATACTGTGTTATAAATGTTATAAAAAAACACTAACAATTACTGTGTTATAAATGTTATAAAAAAAAACAGTAACAATTACTGTGTTATAAATGTTATAAAAAAAACAGTAACAATTACTGTGTAATAAATGTTTTAAAAAAAACAGTAACAATTACTGTGTTATAAATGTTATAAAAAAACTGTAACAATTACTGTGTTATAAATATTATAAAAAAAACAGTAACAATTACTGTGTTATAAATGTTATAAAAAAACAGTAACAATTACTGTGTTATAAATGTTATAAAAAACAGAAACAATTACTGTGTTATAAATGTTATAAAAAAACAGTAACAATTACTGTGTTATAAATGTTTTAAAAAAACAGTAACAATTACTGTGTTATAAATGTTATAAAAAACAGTAACAATTACTGTGTTATAAATGTTATAAAAAAACAGTAACAATTACTGTGTTATAAATGTTATAAAAAAACAGTAACAATTACTGTGTTATAAATGTTTTAAAAAAACAGTAACAATTACTGTGTTATAAATGTTATAAAAAAACAGTAACAATTACTATGTTATAAATGTTACAAAAAACAGTAACTATTACTGTGTTATAAATGTTATAAAAAAAACAGTAACAATTACTGTGTTATATATGTTATAAAAAAACAGTAACAATTAGTGTGTTATAAATGTTATAAAAAAACAGTAACAATTACTGTGTTATAAATGTTATAAAAAAACAGTAACAATTACTGTGTTAAAAATGTTATAAAAAACAGTAACAATTACTGTGTTATAAATGTTATGAAAAAAACAGTAACAATTACTGTGTTATAAATGTTATAAACAAACAGTAACAATTACTGTGTTATAAATGTTATAAAAAACAGTAACAATTACTGTGTTATAAATGTCGATAGAGGTCAAACCAGCATACGACAGTGATATTTACCATTTTTGTCTGTCATCACGAGAACTAACCAATGTTTTATTTGATGCAATAATGATTTGAAGCCTACAGACCAAAACAAAATCTCGTTTATTTCATGTAATAATAATAAGTCGGTGTGTACCACATGGGGTATATCGGATGCATAATCTGCAAGGAGAATGGCAATAATATGAATGAATGGCAATAATAACCAAAGAAATGTACCTATTTCGGTACTAAAACTAATTTGTTGCATCTGCTAATACTTATTAGAAAAAACAGGTATAAAAATTAACAATTTCCTTCATTTAAAGTTGGTATTGCTGACAAATATTTTTATCATTTAAAATAGGCATCTGCGAAACTTGTTTATTTTCTTAGCATAATTCACAAAGTATTATAATTCGTCCCCTTGGATATAAAAAGGTGTATCTGCCACTTGGCAAAGTGGCAATTACACATAAGATTAAACAGCACAGGGGTTAATCACACACGGGTAAGTCACTGAGATTAAGCATCACAGTGGTTAATCGCACACGTGCTAGTGACTGAGATTAACCAGCACAGGGGCTAATCACACACGGGTAAGTCACTGAGATTAAGCATCATAGTGGTTAATCACACACGTGCTAGTCACTGAGATTAACCAGCACAGGGGCTAATCACACACGGGTAAGTCACTGAGATTAAGCATCACAGTGGTTAATCACACACGTGCTAGTCACTGAGATTAACCAGCACAGGGGCTAATCACACACGGGTTAGTCACTGAGATTAAGCATCACAGTGGTTAATCACACACGTGCTAGTCACTGAGATTAACCAGCACAGGGGCTAATCACACACGGGTAAGTCACTGAGATTAAGCATCACAGTGGTTAATCACACACGTGCTAGTCACTGAGATTAACCAGCACAGGGGCTAATCACACACGGGTAAGTCACTGAGATTAAGCATCACAGTGGGTAATCACACACGTGCTAGTCACTGAGATTAATCAGCACAGGGGCTAATCACACACGGGTAAGTCACTGAGATTAAGCATCACAGTGGTTAATCACACACGTGCTAGTCACTGAGATTAACCAGCACAGGGGTTAATCACACACGGGTTAGTCACTGAGATTAAGCATCATAGTGGTTAATCACACACGTGCTAGTCACTGAGATTAACCAGCACAGGGGCTAATCACACACGGGTAAGTCACTGAGATTAAGCATCACAGTGGTTAATCACACACGTGCTAGTCACTGAGATTAACCAGCACAGGGGCTAATCACACACGGGTTAGTCACTGAGATTAAGCATCACAGTGGTTAATCACACACGTGCTAGTCACTGAGATTAACCAGCACAGGGGCTAATCACACACGGGTTAGTCACTGAGATTAAGCAGCACAGTGGTTAATCACACGCGTGCTAGTCACTGAGATTAACCAGCACAGGGGCTAATCACACACGGGTAAGTCACTGAGATTAAGCATCACAGTGGTTAATAACACACGGGTTAGTCACTGAGATTAACCAGCACAGGGGTTAATCACACACGGGTTAGTCACTGAGATTAAGCATCACAGTGGTTAATAACACACGGGTTAGTCACTGAGATTAAACAGCATAGGGGTTAATCACACACGGGTAAGTCACTGAGATTAAACAGCGCAGGGGCTAATCACACACGGGTTAGTCACTGAGATTAAACAGCGCAGGGGCTAATCACACACGGGTTAGTCACTGAAATTAAGCAGCGCAGGGGCTAATCACACACGGGTTAGTCACTGAGATTAAACAGCGCAGGGGCTAATCACACACGGGTTAGTCACTGAGATTGAACAGCGCAGGGGTTAATCACACACGGGTTAGTCACTGAGATTAAACAGTACAGGGGCTAATCACACACAGGTTAGTCACTGAGATTGAACAGCGCAGGGGTTAATCACACACGGTTAGTCACTGAGATTAAGCAGCACAGGGGTTAATCACACACGGGTAAGTCACTGAGATTAAACAGCGCAGGGGCTAATCACACACGGGTTAGTCACTGAGATTAAACAGCGCAGGGGCTAATCACACACGGGTTAGTCACTGAGATCAAACAGCGCAGGGGCTAATGACACACGGGTTAGTCACTGAGATTAAACAGTACAGGGGCTAATCACACACGGGTTAGTCACTGAGATTAAACAGCGCAGGGGCTAATCACACACGGGTTAGTCACTGAAATTAAGCAGCGCAGGGGCTAATCACACACGGGTTAGTCACTGAGATTAAACAGCGCAGGGGCTAATCACACACGGGTTAGTCACTGAGATTAAACAGTACAGGGGCTAATCACACACGGGTTAGTCACTGAGATTAAACAGTACATGGGCTAATCACACACAGGTTAGTCACTGAGATTGAACAGCGCAGGGGTTAACCACACACGGGTTAGTCACTGAGATCAAACAGCGCAGGGGCTAATCACACACGGGTTAGTCACTGAGATCAAACAGCGCAGGGGCTAATCACACACGGGTTAGTCACTGAGATTAAACAGTACAGGGGCTAATCACACACGGGTTAGTCACTGAGATTAAACAGCGCAGGGGCTAATCACACACGGGTTAGTCACTGAAATTAAGCAGCGCAGGGGCTAATCACACACGGGTTAGTCACTGAGATTAAACAGCGCAGGGGCTAATCACACACGGGTTAGTCACTGAGATTAAGCAGCACAGGGGTTAATCACACACGGGTTAGTCACTGAGATTAAGCAGCACAGGGGTAATGAAACACCTATGTTAGTCACTGAGATTAAGCAGCACAGGGGTTAATCACACACGGGTTAGTCACTGAGATTAAGCAGCACAGGGGTAATGAAACACCTATGTTAGTCACTGAGATTAAGCAGCACAGGGGTTAATCACACACGGGTTAGTCACTGAGATTGAGCAGCACAGGAGTTAATCACACGCGGGTTAGTCACTGACATTGAGCAGCACAGGGGTTAATCACACACGGGTTATCAATGAGATTAGGCAGCACAGGGGTTAATTACACACGGGTTAGTCACTGAGATTAAGCAGCACAGGGGCTAATCACACACGGGTTAGTCACTGAGATTGAGCAGCACAGGGGTTAATCACACACGGGTTATCAATGAGATTAGGCAGCACAGGGGTTAATCACACACGGGTTAGTCACTGAGATTAAGCAGCACAGGGGTTAATCACACACGAAAAAGTCACCGAGATTAAGCAGCACAGGGGTCAATCACACCCATGTTAGTCACTGAGATTAAGCAGCACATGGGTTAATCACACACGAGTAAGTCACTGAGATTAAGCAGCACAGGGGTTAATAAAACACCCATGTTAGTCAACAAGATTAAGCAGCACAGGGGTTAATAAAACACGGGTTAGTCAGTGAGATTAAGCAGCACATGGGTTATTCACACACGGGCTTGTCACGGGATTCAGCAGTACATGGGTTATTCACACACGGGTTAGTCACTGAGATTAAGCAGCACAGGGGATAATCACACACAGGCTTGTCACGGAATTCAGTAGCACAGGGGTTAATCACACACGGGTTAGTCATGGGGATCCAGCAGCACATGGGTTAATCACACATGGGTTAGCTACGGGAGCCATAGTGATTGATAGATAACTACATTTTTTTCACATTTAAGCCTGGGGGATTATAGTTCCGCGCCCCAAACATCAGAATTTATCACAAGGTCATCTGCACAGTGTCTCCTGTCAAAAAAAAGATATTGTAATCTTTCAAGTTCACATTGTCCAACCCAATAAGCGCACACCCCAGACACTCAACCCTTACAACGCAGAACTATTTTTGCGTAAACCACGTACGGAGACCAAAGCGTTTTTCTCCAATGTGAAATCGTCATTAATGTTTGAGTTAGCTCTTTCCACTCCATTTGAATAGCTATGGTATGGGTTTAAGGGTTAAGCAGCTTGCAGCATAGTACATGTATGTGGCAGATAAACAATTAATCAAAATCACAATGGACTGCGATCGGCTCGTAGCTAAAGATTCATAGTGATGTTTTAAAGAAACATAACTCTTTGTGGATGTCAACGCAGACATCTGTTTTGTGCTAGGAGATTACAATAATTGTTATGGCAACTGTATCTAAGCATATCTGGCGAGAAGTAGGTGCCTAAACAGAGGATGGAAAATGAATATAATTATATCACCTATATCGCACACATCCATATTTAAAAATAATCACATCTATGTTTCACAAATTCGTCAGTTGTCTTAAATGTAATGATAAGAGTAGCAAGCCTATTAAAAGTGTTATGGGGTCATGCAGCGAGGCTTTTCGTCCTGAACTTTTCGATACATTTCAGTACAAATCTTTGGTACTCTCCAAAGGTGACGACGGTAAGTCTATGTAGACTTACGCGTCATTAAAATTATGTGTGGGTTTTTGATTGGGCGCCTCTAAAGATTCTTTTTATTTCACATTTTGAGATCATTAAACCAGCATTTTCAAACCAATAAACGCGTTAATAACAATATGGTGCTGAGTCACCTTGTTGATGTATTTTATTATAAGAGTAGACAAAAACAATGCGTCTTACTATTTTCTTCACCATAATCCAGCATACTTTAAAATTTAAATATAATAACAAATGAAGCCCATGAGAATAACTACTGTTTTGCTGGGACCAAACTTTAGCTTCACTTTACGCAGGTGTAAATATACACCTGTTTAACCCTTTAACCGCCGGTGCCGCATATATTCTGGTTTTCATTTTTTATTAGCACATCAAGTACCACATTTTAAATATTTTAAAGATGAAATGTGAAATCAACCAGCAAAGTTTGAAAAGAGTTGACCTCCATTTTGTCAAATCTGAATAATTTTCACTCACTTGAAGTTGTGGATCGCGTCAGCGAGACACAACTTCAAGTGGGTGAAAATTCAAAATGAATAATTTGGCGGTTAAAGGGTTAGGGGTAAAGGCCCAGTCACACATACCATCACGCACGTCCAGCGCACAACAAATAAAGAATTTTGGTCAGTGCGTTGTGATTCGCTGGGCGTGCGTCAGAATTCGTTGATGATTTGATGAGAACGCCTGATGAACGTCATTTATTTTTTGTGTGCGTCAGCCATTGCGCACATTTTCTGCTTGCTCAAAACTGTGTCCGTTTTTCCACGTGTGAATGTAGACGCCAGTGTAACGTTAGGCACAAGTAGTGCACACGTTCTAAATTCCTTGTGTTTTCGTTGACCGAGGTTTGTCCCAGTCACACATACACGACGCACAGTCCACCCATATAAAAATAAAAAAAACAATTTGAGTCCGGATTGTGAAAAACGTCGCAAGCTGGTAGCGAATGCACAACGTGTTTCCAACGCAAAGTGCGAATGAACAGCGCTTTGCTAACGCGTTGGACGCATACAGTGCGCATTAAACCCTATAATACTAATGTCGACGATAATAGTGACTTTTATCAGTGTGCTTTGTACATAATGTAACCAATTTTGAAAGAAAGTATGTGTCCTAAATTTATGATAACATTATATGTTTGGACTTAATTTCGACAAATTAAAAACAATTTTTACATTTAAAGCCGTGTATTGTGTGAAAAACCACCTCAAATGATCAAAAATAAATTGTCGTTCTTCAGAGCTCTAAGGGTTAATCTGCAGAAATAACATAGTCACAGCCTTGTGCTCGAGCGCTGGGCGAACTGGCGGCGTGTTCCCAGCGTTTGCTTCGAACGCTCAAGCAGCGCAGGGCAGGCGCTTTGCCCGCGACTGCTCGGCGCCCTCAACGGGCAGCCATGTGATACAAAGCAAACGTATTTAGCGTTGATATGACGTTGTTCTAGTGCGCCCCACGTGTTTTGGCGGTCTTCTAGCGTGTACATTAATGCGTTCATATTCGTTCAATATTTTAAACATACCAAACTTCCTTTGACGATCAGAAGGCGCACAAAAATATGCGTGGCGTTGGTACTGCGTGCTCCACGAACCAGTAACGAGTGTTTACGCACGACCGACGCTCTAACAAAAAAATAATCAATTTTCAGTGTGTGGGTCGTGCGTCGACTATGTGTGACTGAGCCTTGGGGCTAGAAAAAAACTCAAAAATGGAGGCACTGAGCGCGCATATAGCCCCCAAAGAACGTGTTCCTAACGCAAGTGCAGCGAACACATAACGCATATAGGGCGTTCAAAAAGCTTTCTAACTTATTCGTGCCACGCGCTGGCGATGTATTCGCCAACTTTGTCACCCTGCTAACGCGCAACGCGGTGGCGAAACGCTGTGTATTTGCTGATTTATACACCTGATTTAATCGTTGTGTAATCGTGTAATCGTCTTAAACTCGCTGGCTCTTCTCATATCCTGACAAAATTCATGGACGCACAACGACGCACTGCTCTGATTTTTGTCACCCAAGGCGTAGGCTGTGCGTCGTGCATGTGTGACTGGGGCATAAAGATAGCCCTATACATGCAGGGGCGGATTTAGACCGGGTTGACAGGGTTCCAGAACCCGGTCAGCATTTTCAAATCGATCAGATTATAGGGTTTCAGACATAAAAACGGTATTTTTTAGGTTTGGAACCCTGTCAGCGTTATAAAAACAAAATGACCGGGTTCCAAAACGAAAATGACAGGTATATTTCGTTAATAATAAATATGTTAACGTAAATATTAAAGGAAACAAGAAATTTAAAGTGATTGATAAGCCTAATCGTTGGCGCTAGAAGGTGTGGAGAGTGTCGGCTGCAGGTCGTTAGCAGGTACAATTAGTTGTCACACCTCATTGATGTGTAAGCAATGGATCACGCCCACGGTGGCGCCTTGACTATTACATAATATCCACACCACCCCTCCAGTCCTACGACCTACATAATTATATACTATAAAGTTGGCGATTCTCACATTTAAATTGAAAGTTTGATCCTATATCGCTTATTTCTTTTTTTGTCCATTCACCTTTATCACTTTATTTATTATTGGGACTTAAATTAATATAGGCCTACATTATAATATAATGATACAAGCGCAGCTAAACACCAGAGTTGCCTAACACCAGCGTGTATATGATATATATGATACATATATGATACACATAGGCACATATTATGATATATGTATATATAATATAAGTAAATTGGAACCCTGTCAGATTATTTTCTGGATCCGCCCCTGACATGATTCTATAACAATGTTTAAGCAATAATGTAGTTTGGTGGCTAGCGAAATTGGTGACCAGCCACACAAAATTTGAGGGTATTGAGATCAATTTTTTTCAAATATATTTTTCCAGGTAATTTGTGTCCGTCCTGTTTTATCAACTGAACAATTTTTTTGTTGTATGAGATTTTATCCTATCATTTGAATAAATTACGACTTGTCTAGATTATCTAGTGCTGAATTTATTTTGATTCGCGGATAATAATGGAATACAAATACAAATAAAGGAAATCTTATAAAACACACACACACATTTCAGTCAGAGGTGTTTATTAACAAAATCACCAAGTGATAGAAAAACAGATCTGGAATAAATGATGTATTCTGAGATAATAAATTGAATAAAAAAAATGAAATGTAGCTAGATAAAACATGTTTTTTTATATCACACTCTTAAACTATGAAATTGCTTTATTATTGACCTGTTGAAGGCACCCCTGTCGCGATTTATCCTTTCATTACAAATTACCGTGTTAAAATAAATAAACCAGTATTTAAAAAAAAACGTTGATGTTTTCCCACACTACCGCGACACTCGATTTCTAGTGAATGAAAATTGTCCACATTTTAGGTAAATCACATCAGGCCATAACAAGTTCATTGCTAAAACTTGTATGTACTTAAAAATTATAGCATGTGGTTCCATAACCAAATAATTACTCATGATTTTAACATTGTACTGGTATTTCATAAAATGTATTATAACGTCTAAATGTAGACACACATAGACATCTGTATCACACTAAGGGTTAACCCTAGAAGCGGTAAATTAAATAAATTAAATATTTACCCATTTGAAGTTGTGTCTCGCTACCGCGATCCACAAATTCAAGTGGGTAAAAATTATTTACTTATGTATAATTTGGATCAAAATATATGCAATAATGCAAATTTCATGTACATTTTTCATTTGAATTTTCTTTGTTTTGAAGGATAAATATCAAACAAAAAGCGACTTTTGTCGTGCTTAGCGCTTCAAGGGTTAATATATAATATACAGTGGGTCTATCAGTCTGTCAGTATGCAGTCATCATCACCCACTTGTAAAGTGTCTATAAAATCAGCACGTGAAACAAATACAAACTCCAAACTCGAAGACGTTGGGCCGACGTTGTACAAATGTTATACAAATGTTTTGTATCTGCTGGGAAAGACTCACAGAGCATTCGTTGTGCGAGCAGATTCAAAAAGAGAGGTTTTGAGTCGAACATTCAGACCAGAAATGCATTGATTATAAAACAGTATCCTCCATCAGAAAACAAACGCTTAAAGATTTAATTTGATATATAAAACATGAAATGAGCATTCTTATGTAGATTATGTCTTGACTCATTGGTCGTGCGCTGCATATATGTAATATAATGTCCGACACAGGTTTTTGAGAGAAGGGGACGTGGCGCTTTGGTAGAGCACCTGACTGCCTCGCCTGTCATGCATGCGTCCCGGGCTCGAGCCCCGCTGAAACCTGCGTGGGTTTTTTTCAGAGAAATGTCCTTGTTCCTGCTTTTTTAATGTAAATTTAAAATGTAAATTATAACAAGCTTTCTAATTTTATGCTTATGTTTTGAGAACACTCACTTAAGAAAACTGTACATGCACAGTTGAAATGAGACATTAGATCTATGTTGGACTAATGTTGGACCAAAGACGTGACCCTTCCTTCTACCACCATTTATTTCCTATTGAACATGATTGTGTAATTAGGACTTGCTCCTTATACACCATGCGCTTTTCGTCTAACTGTGTTACAGCAATATTCATACACACACAATAAATGGTTTATACAAAGATAATATTATACACTTTAAAATGTGAGTTATGTTTTATACAGTGATTATACATAGCATTCAAGTGTTTTTCTTAAAGTCACTCAAATTTTACAATGCAATAACTTTGGATGTATTTTCTCGTAGGCCTACATTTATCGTAGACATAAAATGAGAGTGACATTGCAAAAGTAAACATATGTAATGATAATCAAATGTGCAATACCAACATTATAAGTAAGTCAATAGGGTGGATTATTTTTGCACATACTCTATTTTATATTATAAATACATTTCTATATCTCTCCACATAGACATATAATATATATATATATATTTATGTTTATTTATTACTGTTAGACATCAATTGAATGGCTTACATGGCTTATGTGACATCTAACTATGATAATTTAGTTTTATGTTGACTACAATTAATTGACTATAATTAATAAGATATCACATTGGGCCTTGGACCTGCTCTTTTAAATTGATTCTATAAACACTACATATCACAATAATTGTCCACCAAAACATCTGTCCTCAAATCAAAACTGGTTATAGGAAAGAAAAAGGGCTGAAATACTATCCCATTCCTTGGACTATCTTGTTCATCATGAACAGCAACTCTTCTGTGCTTCAAGCCAGAGAATCCGAGCACGATTGCTGGCTAAGAAAGACAGAAGGAACTGTAGGGACTTAGACTTCTTCCGATCTTTATCGCGACTTCAGGTGTGTCTAAAACACGCGTGCCAGGATGACGAGAAATGCTGTCAACAACATGGAGGGCATCATCAGTTCTGACCCGTCGATTAGATCACTGTTGCAGCGAGTCTCATCAGAACAGCATTCTTCACACACCTGTCAAAATCATGAATGTGAATGACTAACTTGGAGCCAACATTGAATGTAGAACAGAGAAGATTTAACTTGCTGCATTGCCATATAGTGATCATTTTCGTACTAACTCATTTAAATAAATATCAATCAAGCCGCTGAGATTATTGTGATAATGAGTCATTTTCATAAATCATACACGCCAATCTTCTATATATTCAGTGTAAGTTTCTACAGCCAGATGCCACTCACCAAGGTGTTGTCGCTTCCAGTGCACTGGCGGCCTGTGGCGCTGCAAGCTGATCCACAGCCACGCATGAAGGTATCGGTGGAAGCTGTATACATCATCTGAGACAACATAGCAGTAGGATTAAATATATGGCAGGATTTGAGGGTCAAAAATCCTTCTCTATTATGCAATATCCCATTCAACATATTTTCGGGATTCTATAATTTTAGGCACCAGTGTGATACGCTCTGAATACTGTTAAAAATGGTAACACATATGCCATATATTAGCTTAGCATTGTTTTGTTTGGCATAGCGTTGTTAGCAAAGCTTGATCAGAATTTTAAGTTTTTATTTTTATCAATTTTAAGTTGTATCACCGCTATGGAGTGACTATTTTATGTTATGGAGTGACCAATTCATATTACGGAGTAATCTGTATATTTAAATTTCTTAGTGACCCTTCCACAGAGTAATATTATATTAAACACGTAGTTTAACATGGCTATTATAATGTTGATCACTTAATTTAGAAAAAATCACTGCAGGTTGGGACTGACATATATTGCATAAAAAGTGGTAGAGCATTAAAATTATTTTAAAAAACGTGTATACATATAATATTAAAGATAGTGTTTTACACTAACAGATAGCAGAAGAAAATATAATATAACACAGAAAGTTTAGATTAAATCACCTGTTTATGTGGGATTTTGGCTAAAATTGACTCAATATACATACTATTTCTTAAAAAAAAAACACATTTATATTAAAAAAATTCCGAGTTTTATTATTGCTATGTTGTAAAATGAAGGTCATTCATTGCATTTAGGTACTGGAAATAAATAAAAACATTTCATAATAAATATTACAAGGTGAGGACAGTGCTGGTGCTTGAAATTATAGAATCCCTCATTTAGCCTACGCCATAATTATAACTGTTTACAAAATGGCACCATGTTTGATAGAAAAAAAACACACTGAATAATAGCTAGGAGCATACCATGAAGGTGTGTATTAATCTCCATGATTAAGACTTCACCACTCGATCCAAAATAATTATTTACAAAGCTTACCCATACTCGAGACCGTAAGTCGCTATCGATTCGTTGAGGCCAACTCGAAAAAAACTGAAAATAATTGTTCTGAAACAACACGGCAGCAGCCCAAATGTTCTGATGGGATGTGAAGTGCCCCTCAACTTACCTTGCAAACTTGACCTGAGGTCAACATACATTTGCCCATGCCGGCTGTAGATAAGGTCACTGCTGCCTGACAATTAGTGGCGTTGCTGGTAGAGTCACACTCGTAACAATACTCTGTAAGTACACCACAACAAAAACATTCAAGGTAATTTTTGAAAAGTGTTTCAGCATGCATAATTTATTAATGCTCATACGAAAGATTATTTTTGAAATATTTGTTTTGTGATCATATAAACATGATAAACCCTTACAGCGCGGGAATCGACTTGAGATGTCAGAATCTGACCTCAAAAGTCGAACCCCCCACTAAAAGAGTAAAATATTTATAATAGCCGCAAATTGAGAAAAGATAATTTCGAATTCTGTGGGTTATATCAAAATACAGTTTCAAGCAAAATTCAAACAGATAGAATAAAAGTTTTAAATACTACTGAAGTCACTGAGTTAATTCTTTCAAAACAATGCCAGTTGATACTAGCCGACATTTCATCGCAACAACGAGTAAAATAAACGAACTTTCACCCATGGATTTATCTCAATATGAGCTTCAATTATGTACATAAAAATGTGTAGTGATTGTGCCAAACAATCTAAACCAAATTATTGTCATAATGTTTTGTTTACTTTTGTAACAGATGTCATTGCTAAAGCACGTATACATCGAACTGTGTCATGGTTGGTCGCCTGCCAATTTTTTAGTGTTAGCCAAGTGGTTTTCTGGAATGTTAAGCATTTTTAGAACCCCAAATATTTTAAACCTGAATTTGGAAACTTGAAACGCCGCTTCGTCTTCATTAATCTTATACAGTACATTTATCTGTGTGATGTCAAGGAGAAAGAACTCAATTGAGAAAAAAAAAAATATTCTGGATCAACGTATACGTACATGTACATGTAAATTGTAATTGGGTTCTTGGACTTTAAACACAGCCAACAGTCATAATGCCTTGATAAATAGCCACTATTGCATTGTTTGTGAGAAACAAATGTTGCCAATTTCTCGCAAAATAAATGACGGAAAGTAGTACTCTTTTTTAAACTTTAACCTTTTATCCGCCAAGTTAATTTATTTAAATTTTCAGCCACTTGGAGTTGTGTCTTGCTACTGCGACCCACAACGTCAAGTGGCTTACTCATATTTGTTTAATTTGAGCACAAATCATTTGCAAAACACACATTTTCATTCCAATAACAGTGATTTGGGCGTCAAATAAAACGGGTTAAAAACGACAATAGTCGTGATCAGCAGGATAGGGGTTGATAGGTCCTAGGTATATTCTGGGTACGGTGTGTACCTACTAGGAAGACGACGTTGTTGCGACGTTGAATCAACGTCCTTGACGTTAAGATTCAACGTCGCAACAACGTCGTGTACCCAGTGTGTATATACTTTAAACTTACTGACACAGTTTTCTTTGTCGTCAGAGGTCTCATATCCTGTATCGCAGGCGCTGCATTGGTAGTAGGGGTCACTACACGCCTCACAATTAGCAGATAAACTGCTGCAAGCTTGGAACAAACGAATCATTATGTAAATGAGGATAGCTGTAGAACCCCGCACTATAATCTTAGTAAATACAATGTCGTCTTCACTGTGGTCACTATAGTGGGTCTAAACATTCCTCTAAATTCATCAAAAATGGGTATTAAGTTACTCAAAGGATACTCGAGCGGCTCATTTCAGTTTTACCTCTTCAACCGCTACATTAACAATTATGCTATATTTTAGATATCGGCCTTTAGACTAAAAATAATAGGACCTGAAATGGAAATCGTATCACGAGACTGCCGTTAATACCTGCAAAACCATGTATTTATAAACATGATAAATGTGGGAATGTTACCTTATTTATTTGATTACACAGTTTGTAGCTACTTTTGGTATCTCGGGGTGAATTTTTTTTTTTAGATTACATTATATATTATTATTAGCTAAAAGCAGAGAAAAACGCTATTGAAGATGATTTTTTTTGGTAGCTCCATGTATAATTTAGAAAATATATATCTCTTTTGTGAAAAATCTATGTTTTCCATATACTTGACTTTGATATATTTATCAGATATTAATACGCAGCTACTATTGAGCTAAAAAAAAAAAATTGATTAAATTTACACTGGATGACCTTTGGCGACCTCTAGCGACCTTACGCATGGTCTAGGAAGGTGTTTTCTAGGTAAAGGATTAAATAATGGCAATAAAAGTGCTAATAAAAGCACAGAAAGACTGCAATAGTGGACTCCAGTGCTCTGGGGGGAGGGGGAGGGGGTGGGAATATGCAGATGACTGACCTATGCATGTTGTGCCGTCATCCTTAGCAGCGTAGCCAGATGAGCAGGTTTCACATTCTGCGGTGCCGTCATTGTTAGCGTCCACACAGGTCTGGCACTGAGCGTTGACAGAAGTGCAACCTGCAGAGCAAACATAACACATGTCATAACAAATAACGCTGTTAAACCTTTAACCGCCGACTATATTCGGTTTTCCATTTTTTATTTGGTACATTAAGCACATGTTAAAAATACAACGTGGTATCAATCAGCAATATTTCAAAAAAGTTAACCTCTATTTTGTCAAATCTGAATAAATTACGAATAATAATATAATTATATTCTACGAAAACCACGCGACCGGACACACATTATTATTATAATGTGTGTGATCAATAAGTCTTCTGTGAATATATCCGATCTATTATCTGTGCGCTCGATAAAACAGTTCCCTAGATATACCCGTATATTTTTTTAGCACCGAGGGTGCAGTATTGATAATATTGATGGTGTACAGCTGGTGAGAATAAAGTCTTGGTGATTCTAAAAAAAGTTTGCTTTACAATTCTAAAGATTTTGTCACAATAATCTCCCAGTTTATGTTATGTAGCCTGTCATTAAGTTGTGGTTACATTTCTAGAGACTCCATCAACCCTTATAGCGCGGGGATCGACTTTAGTCGTCAGAATCTGACGTCTGAAGACGTCAGATTCTGACGACTAAAGTCTATCCCCGCACTGTAAGAGTAAACATATTTCTATTGGCCGTAGACCCATGACATAGGTATTCAAATGAATCGGAAAGAGCTAACTAAGACAGTTATGATGATTTCAAATTGAAATAAACCCTTTGGCACCCAGGATTCATACACAATTAATTCAGCGCTTTTAAGGGGTAATATTTAACGCGCTAAAATATTTGTATATAAACTCAAATGACAAGGAGTTTCTTTTCATTTTGAAATAATCATAAGTGTATTAATTAGCTCTTTCTGTTTCATTTGAATACATAATTATGTTATTGGTCTACGGCCTGTAGGCTGCTACATATTTTATATTTTCAGTGCGAGGATTTACATAATCGAGATTATCGAGATAAACCCATTGAAATCGAAGAGGTTATGGCCGGATTCACATTAACCGTGGTGCTGATTTCTCAGTCAATGCTCAACAAATTGTCATGACATTTTACAAGTACTATTGTCGAGTGATGAGGCACTATCCTAAAAATTTATTTATAAGCAAATAAAAAAAAATCTTGCCTTCTATCATGTTTGTAAACCCATTAACTTCGTCTCAGAATTTCACTACATGTCAAATAGTCTAACATATGAGATACTTTATAAATCTCCGCGACACTTTCTGAGTAGTCGCCGCATGACTAGACAATAGTATAGTGTGTGCAAAATGTCATAAAAATTGGTTTAGAATTGACTGCGGATTCCGCGAAATTCATTCACCATGTTCACTCTGGTTATTCGATTTTAATGTAAATCTGACTATAACAATGTTCTCCGTTGCAGACCCCACTGGTGATGTCGTACAGAGAGTGACAGCTTTGATTCGGATACTTACTGACACAGGACAACTGGTTGGCTTTCAGACCATAGAGAGAATTACAGGTAGTGCAGGTGTCCACCACGTCATTGTTGTTGGCGTCGCCGCTGCAAGTGGAACACTGGGAGATGGTGCTGCATGCTGTTAACAACAATGAAACAACTTTTACCTTATCTATTTGTACAAGCCTAAAAGGGACTCATTGAAGTACCCATCTAAAGTGGAGGGACTCCATAGATTCAATAGATCAATTTTGCTCCGGCGATTACCCCATCAGCACTACTGCCGCTTAGGCAGGCGAATGGTTTCTTTTTGAAACCACCTTTGTGCCAATATAGGCTTAACTGGGTCGGGAGTACCTCCTGAGGATGATGAGATAAATAAGGTGACACTGCCCTCCATACACGGTATTCGAAAATCGAGCCCTTGCGGTTTGAGGCGGAGCACGCCACCTCTCGGTCACGGAGGCTGCCCACAATATTGAATCTTTATGAATGAGCGGAAAAATAACATTTTGTCTTCTTTGAAACTTGGATGCCAGAGCGTGGTTCGAACCCGCGATCTCCGACATTCCAATCAGGCAGCTTTAATGAAATAACACTTACTTAACCAGTAGACGTTTGAGGCTGGACAGTGTTGGTCCAACGTTGTAAATTGTCATAATAGAAAATATATTTGGGCAATATTTGATAATTTGAAGCCTACTGGGATAAGTCAGTTTGTATTCCACTTACCCACGCATTTGTTGCGGTTGCCATTGAGACCGTAGGACCCGCTACAAGCAGTACAGATCTCTGCCGCTCCATTATTGTCAGCATCCTCACACTCGGTACATCCGGTCATTGTAGCATCACAATCTAAAACAAAATGTTAAAAATTGCAATTTTTCAGATAATCCTTCAAAGCGCTTTTTTTCATGACAAAATTATAATCTCATGATTTTGGACAATCGTTGTTTTTGTTCAACAATGTCGGCCTCGGTGAAATTGGAAGCAGGTCGCGAAGGTCTGCGAAAATGTCTATGAAAGTTTTTCGCTGTATACATGTGGTATGGCATACTAAGTTCTTGGATAAACTAAAGAAACATTCAAGGTATATTTATGCCTAAAGCATATATTATACAGCGTGACCTACTCTTCTACAGTTTCACCTTCACGCCTCTATAGACAGGCGTAGCCTAATACAGGGTAGTAATCTGGTAGTAATCTGCATGCGTAATATTTTTGACAGGCTGGGGTAAGGTACCCAGCAAACACGCGATATTGAACAAATGTCGGACTAATCTTGAGCCACAATTTTAGACGTTGCCCAATATTAACCCAGCATTGGTACAATGTTGGATGTTTGCTGGGGTATTGTCATTTTCTGGCAATCACTCACCCACGCAGTTAGTCATGTCACCTCTCATCCCGAACCCGGTGTTACAAGTGGCACATTTCACAGTGTTCGTACTGTCCACGGCCAAGCAACTGGCACAGTTAGTGGGACATTCTGAACAGAAAGCAGAAATAATGGAGTCACAATAATGTATTAAGGAACTCTGTGATATGAAAAAAATAGAAAACGTTCTGGTAGATTATATACAGTGATTATTCCAAAAAAAATGTTGCAGGTCAATAAGTTTTAATTTGTAAACACAAGTCCCAACTTTTTTCCCCATGCTATGTGACCCGATTTGGCAAAATGAGTCGCAGATCTAAATATGGGAGATATTAACAGTTCATAATCTGCATAAATAACATTTAAAACGGTATGTCACACAACTTTCTATTGTGTTATGTGTCAAAAATATGGTTCGACAAACTCAGAGAAAATTGTGAAGTCTGAAGTTTCCTGATTTTGAGAAAATGGCATTAAAAATTCAAAAGGTCAATTGGTACATTTTCGAAAAACACGATTGGATTGAGATTTAATAAACAAAATAATTTTTCACTTATATCTAAATTGTTGAAGCTTTGCTAAAGCCCGTCTAGTATTATGTATCTCTTCGCGGTAGTCTATATTTATCTCGGTGATTTTGTTGTTCTACTTTGTCTTTTCCTATATTATAAAAATATATTACACACGTATACTTTTGCAAGTATAGGCCTACTCTATTCTATTTGTTTATTGTACGTATATATATATCTGTTCATAGATAACCGAATAAAAACTGAATAGACAAGAATTGGCAAAAGCTGCTTGAGGATGCCTACTTACGCAGACATGTGTCACTGTTGTAGTTGAGGATGTATCCTGAGGCACAGCTGTTGCAGGTTTCTGGGGTGTCGTTGCTGTCGGTGTCAGTACAGTCTGTACACTGGGCGTGCAGGCTGTTACAAGCTACAAACAATACAATACTATAATCAACAGTACATTCCGGCAAATACCAAACGCTGGTTTGCTGTTGGGCCAGCGTCAAGTGTTCACTGTGTTAAATATTAAAGCGCTAAGATATCTTATTGAAATAATCATAAATGTCTTAATTAGCTCTTTCCGTTTCATTTGAATACATAATTATGTTATCGGTCTACGGCCTGTAGGCCTATACATATTTTATATTTTTAGTGCGGGATTGACATGATAGAGATTATAGAGATTGAAATCGAAAGGGTTATAGTCGCCGCATGACTAGACAATAGTATAGAGTGTGAAAATGTCATGAAAAATGGTTTAGAATTGACTGCGAATTCAACGAAATTTATTCACCCTGGTTATTGATTTTTTTCATGTGAATCTGACTATAATAATGTTCTCCGTTGCAGACCTTACTGGTGATGTCGTACAGAGAGTGACAGTGACAGATACTTACTGACACAGGACAACTGGTTGGCTTTCAGACCATAGAGAGAATTACAGGTAGTGCAGGTGTCCACCACGTCATTGTTGTTGGCGTCGCCGCTGCAAGTGGAACACTGGGAGATAGTGCTGCATGCTGTTAACAACAATGAAACAACTTTTACCTTATCTATTTGTACAAGCCTAAAAAGGGACTCATTGAAGTCCCCATATCAAGTGGAGGAACTCCATAGATTCAATAGATCAATTTTGCTCCGGCGATTACCCCATCAGCACTACTGCCGCTTAGGCAGGCGAATGGTTTCTTTTTGAAACCACCTTTGTGCCAATATAGGCTTAACTGGGTCGGGAGTACCTCCTGAGGATGATGAGATAAATAAGGTGACACTGCCCTCCATACACGGTATTCGAAAATCGAGCCCTTGCGGTTTGAGGCGGAGCACGCTACCTCTCGGTCACGGAGGCTGCCCATAATATTGAATCTTTATGAATGAGCGGAAAAATAACATTTTGTTTTCTTTGAAACTTGGATGCCAGAGCGTGGTTCAAAACCCGCGATCTCCGACATTCCAATCAGGCAGCTTTAAGGAAATAACACTTACTTAACCAGTAGACGTTTGAGGCTGGACAGTGTTGGTCCAACGTTGTAAATTGTCATAATAGAAAATATATTTGGGCAATATTTGATAATTTGAAGCCTACTGGGATAAGTCAGTTTGTATTCCACTTACCCACGCATTTGTTGCGGTTGCCATTGAGACCGTAGGACCCGCTACAAGCAGTGCATATCTCTGCCGCTCCATTATTGTCAGCATCCTGACACTCGGTACATCCGGTCATTGTAGCATCACAATCTAAAACAAAATGTTTAAAATTGTAATTTTTCAGATAATTCTTCAAAGCGCTTTTTTTCATAACAACTTGATCAAAATTATAATCTCATGATTTTGGACAATCGTTGTTTTTGTTCAACAATGTCGGCCTCGGTGAAATTGGAAGCAGGTCGCGAAGGTCTGCGAAAATGTCTATGAAAGTTTTTCGCTGTCTACATGTGGTATGGCATACTAAGTTCTTGGATAAACTAAAGAAACATTCAAGGTATATTTATGCTTAAAGCATACATTATACAGCGTGACCTACTCTTCTACTGTTTCACCTTCACGCCGCTATAGACAGTAGTAGCCTAATACAGGGTAGTAATCTGGTAGTAATCTGCATGCGTAATATTTTTGACAGGCTGGGGTAAGGTACCCAGCAAACACGCGATATTGAACAAATGTCGGACTAATCTTGAGCCACAATCTTAGACGTTGCCCGATATTAACCCAGCATTGGTACAATGTTGGGTGTTTGCTGGGGTATTGTCATTTTCTGGCAATCACTCACCCACGCAATTAGTCATGTCACCTCTCATCCCGAACCCGGTGTTACAAGTGGCACATTTCACAGTGTTCTTACTGTCCACGGCCAAGCAGCTGGCACAGTTAGTGGGACATTCTGAACAGAAAACAGAAATAATGGAGTCACAATAATGTATTAAGGAACTCTGTGATATGAAAAAAATAGAAAACGTTCTGGTAGATTATATACAGTGATTATTCCAAAAAAATGTTGCAGGTCAATAAGTTTAAATTTGTAAACACAAGTCTCAACTTTTTTCCCCATGCTATGTGACCCGATTTGGCAAAATGAGTCGCAGATCTAAATATGGGAGATATTAACAGTTCCTGAATCTGCATAAATAACATTTAAAACGGTATGTCACACAACTTTCTATTGTGTTATGTGTCAAAAATATGGTTCGACAAACTCAGAGAAAATTGTGAAGTCTGAAGTTTCCTGATTTTGAGAGAATGGCATTAAAAATTCAAAAGGTCAATTGGTACATTTTCGAAAAAAACACGATTGGATTGAGATTTAATAAACAAAATAATTTTTCACTTATATCTAAATTGTTGAAGCTTTGCTAAAGCCCGTCTAGTATTATGTATCTCTTCGTGGTAGTCTATATTTATTTCGGTGATTTTGTTGTTCTACTTTGTCTTTTCCTATATTATAAAAATATATTACACACGTATACTTTTGCAAGTATAGGCCTACTCTATTCTATTTGTTTATTTTACGTATATATATATCTGTTCATAGATAACCGAATAAAAACTGAATAGACAAGAATTGGCAAAAGCTGCTTGAGGATGCCTACTTACGCAGACATGTGTCACTGTTGTAGTTGAGGATGTATCCTGAGGCACAGCTGTTGCAGGTTTCTGGGGTGCCGTTGCTGTCGGTGTCAGTACAGTCTGTACACTGGGCGTGCAGGCTGTTACAAGCTACAAACAATACAATACTATAATCAACAGTACATTCCGGCAAATACCAAACGCTGGTTTAATGTTGGGCCAGCGTCAAGTGTTCACTGTGTTAAATATTAAAGCGCTAAGATATCTTATTTAAATTTTCACACACTTGAAGTTGGGGCTCGCTACCGCGACCCACAACTTCAAGTGTGCGAAAATTACTGATCAATGTTTATTTAATTTGAAACCAAACATTGGCAAATTCTCATGTTTAAAATCTCATATTATTCCCAATAACAGTGATTTAGAGGAGGAAAGATTAATTATGCATTTTACCACTCCCTTAACCGACTTTCCCTTGATAAAACTACCCTCAGAAACAGATTTCTTTTCTAAGGAGGACCCCTGGGGTAACCCCTGGGCACAATACGTGTTATAGCTATGTGCAATTTTCAACCTCGCATGTAATGAAATATCTCCATTGCAATTAATGCATGTACACATGTGGATTTCGCATAAATGCGAATTTGATCAAGAAAGGTAGTTTTAGCATGCGAAATTGGTAAAGAAACAGTTCAATGACATACTCCCGCACGTTATACATGAACATGATGAAAAACCTTGTTGGAAAGTATCGTGAGGTACTGCAGTTTTGTCTACTTACAGGTGCATCCCATGTTGTCTGACTTCAGACCGTAGCTGGTACTGCACACGGTACACCTGTCAGCGGTACCATCACTGTCAGAATCCGTGCAGGTGGTACAAGCGGTCATATCACTACAGACTGCAAGAGAATATAAAGTTGTGAGCCACCTGGTGAGTGTAATTCATGCGCCCCGCGCCAAAGATGATTATTTCAATAATTTGAGATATTTTCACACTGTTATCATCTATATGGATTGATTCCGCATAACAAAGTAGTATATTTATTAGTATTAGATCTGAGGTTATTTTCAATTTAAAAGCATCATAAAATGTCTTAGTTAGGTCTTTCTGCTTCCTTTGATTATCTATGTTATGGGTCTACGGCCATTATAAATATTTTAATCCTGTCAGCGTGGGAATCGTCTTTATACGTCAAAATCTGACGTCTGTAGACGTCAGATTTTGACATATAAAGCCGGTCCCCGCGCTGAAAAGGGTTAAAAACGTACAAAACATCACCATGGACCAATAGATTATGCTATATAAAATATCGCTACAGAATCAATTTGAAAAAAAAGGCTGGCCTACTTGAGCATCCTCCGTTGTCGGCATGAAGTCCATAACCACTGGAACAGGCTGAGCAGGTGTCGGCTGTACCATCACTATTGGCATCAGTGCATGTCACGCAATTTGCCATGCCATTGTGACAATCTGAGAAAAAAATTATATAAGTATAATTTACCTTACCTTATAATTTGATCCATTTCATGCATGCTTACTTCTGACATAGTGTAAGATCTAGTAAATCAGCTATGATATATATCATGATTACTGTAGATCTGGTAATTTTCGGGTGTTTAATTTCCCACGAATTTTTTTCATTTGGGGACTTTTCACGAAGTTTAAAATTCGCGAATGTTCATGTTTATCCAGTAGCGCTATTATAATAATAATTTTTGCGAGATTCTTCAATTCGCGAATTCGTTCGCCTCACGAAATTCGCGAAAATTAAAACCTTGCGAATATTACCAGATCTATATTATATATAAACATTAAGTTTTATACTGCAATATAACATACGTGAGCATCCCAGTTTGTCGCTGTAGAGTCCATATCCGCCATCACATGTGTCGCACTCAGTTTGAGTGCTGACAAAAGTACACGTAGCACAGTTTGAAGGACAATCTGCAAAAACAGATCAAGTGTTATCCCCTTTCAATCCTGAATTTACCGTTGTCATCTTCATCCACTACAAGCCGTTAATTGCTGTCGCAATTCTCGACTTGTAGTGGATGAAAATGACTTTGGGTGGATGAAAAATTTAAGAAAATTGCCACATAATGGGAAAACAGTTTCATGGAAATTTTCATTCTAAAACACTTAGTTGTAGGAAAATTAAGTCTGTTTTCAGGTATGTTAAATGATGCTTTGATGCATCGTGAGGACTTAAAGGGTTAGCCCCGCACTGAAATAATTAAAATTTGTATATTGGTCGTAGACCCATAACATGGGTATTCAAATGAACCAGAAAGAGATAACTAAGACATTTATGATGATTTCAAATTAAGAAAACCCTTTGGTCTCCATGGTTTATACAAAAACAATTCGGTATTATAAGGGTTAATCTGCTGTTACAACGGATTAAAAATAACATTATGGTGTATCCTTTACGGGGTTAAAACCAAGTATCTATTTGTTAAACACGTATGGAGTTTAGATTCGCCTGTTGCTATATGCATATTGTAAGCAACATTAAATGTTATAGGGTGGTGGCCGTGTTTCAAATAATGGCCAATCCTCACACAAATTGCAACATAATTTCTGACTGTTCGGATATAAGTCTTCCATAACCCCAAAAACGTCTTAATAGATTGGAGTCGCGGAAAGTATTTAAAAACACTGTTTCCTAACCATACACTTTGATGACAATAAAGAAGTTAAGATGCTTTCTGTTGCAATTTGTGTGAAGTCATATCATTTGATAACATTACTATTATAAATCACGTTGATAAAGTTAATAGCTATGTATCAAACATCGGTGAGATATAGAGCTGAAAAAACAAGTTTGGGCACAGTATTATCAAATAACGATGGATGACATTCCTGTGTGTCATACAGCCCAAACATCATTTCAAACATCAGTAGACCTACATTATTTCTTGTCTACTTCAATTACATCCTTGATTTTACTGGTAAATCGCGTGAGGTGGGTATGTATATTGATGCACATTTTGACGGGAGAAAAATATATTGAGCGTTGGATCAGTGTTCCCGCAATTTTTACTATCGGATGCTACTTACCTATGCAGTTAGTTGAGTCACTGTTCTTTGCAGTACGTCCAGGGCATGTTGTGCAGGTTTCAGGAGTTCCGTCACTGTCAGAATCCACACATAAGGTGCATCCATTCATACCACAAGCTACAAAATAAATGAATAATTGAATAAATTAATAAATTAATAAATTAATAAATTAATAAATTAATAACAACAAACCAATCAAATAGCCACCTGACTGATTGACTAATCAACCGACTAACCAGGCAGCCAACTAGCCAGCCAGCCAGCCAGCCAGCCAGCCAGCCAGCCAGCCAGCCAGCCACCAGCCAGCCAGCCAGCCAGCCAGCCAGCCAGCCAGCCAGCCAGCCAGCCAGCCAGCCATCCAGCCAGCCAGCCAGCCAGCCAGCCAGCCAACCAACCAAACAACCAACCAACCAACCAACCAACCAACCAACCAACCAACCAACCAACCAACCAACCAACCAACCAACCAACCAACCAACCAGCCAACCAACCAAAATTAAAACAAATAGAATAATTTTTTTAAATACTACTGAAGTCACTCAGTTAATTCTATCAAATCAATGCCAGTTGATACTAGCCGACAATTCATCGCAACAACGAGTAAAATAAACGAACTTTCACCCATGGATTTATCTCAATATGAGCTTCAATTATGTACATAAAAATTTGTAGTGATTGTGCCAAACAATCTAAATCAAATTATTGTCATAATGTTTTGTTTACTCTAGTAACAGATGTCATTGCTAAAGCACGCATACATCGAACTGTGTCATGGTTGGTCGCCTGCCAATTTTTTAGTGTTAGCCAAGTGGTTTTCTGGAATGTTAAGCATTTTTGGGACCCCAAAATTTGTAAACTTGAATTTGGAAACTTGAAACGCCGCTACGTCTTCATTAATCTTATACAGTACATTTATCTGTGTGATGTCAAAGAGAAAGAACTCAATTGAGAAAAAAATAATATTCTGGATCAACGTATACGTACATGTACATGTAAATTGTAATTGGGTTCTTGAACTTTAAACACAACCAACATTCATAATGCCTTGATAAATAGCTACTATTGCATTGTTTGTGAGAAACAAATGTTGCCAATTTCTCGTAAAATAAATGACGGAAAGTAGTACTCGCTTTCAAACTTTAACCTTTTAACCGCTAAGTTAATTTATTTAAATTTTCACCCTCTTGGAGTTGTGTCTTGCTACTGGGACCCACAACTTCAAGTGGCTGCAAATTATTCCTATTTGTTTAATTTGAGCACAAATCATTTGCAAAACACACATTTTCATTCCCAATAACAGTGATTTGGGCGTCAAATAAAACGGGGTAAAAACGACAATAGTCGTGATCAGCAGGATAGGGGTTGATAGGTCCTAGGTATATTCTGGGTACGGTGTGTACCCACTAGGAAGACGACTTTGTTGCGACGTTGAATCAACGTCCTTGACGTTGATTCAACGTCACAACAACGTCGTGTACCCAGTGTGTATATACTTTAAACTTACTGACACAGTCTTCTTCGTCGTCAGAGGTCCCATATCCTGTATCGCAGGCGCTGCATTGGTAGTAGGGGTCACAACACGCAACACAATTAGGAGATAAACTGCTGCAATCTTGGAACAAACGAATCATTATGTAAATGAGGATAGCTGTAGAACCCCGTCACTATAATCTTAGTAAATACAATGTCGTCTTCAGTGTGTCACTATTGTGGGTCTAAACATTCCTCTGAATTCATCAAAAATGGGTATTATTGTACTCAAAGGATACTCGAGCGGCTCATTTCAGTTTTACCTCTTCAACCGCTACATTAACAATTATGCTATATTTTAGATACCGGCCTTTAGACTAAAAATAATAGGACCTGAAATAGAAATCGTATCACGAGACTGCCGTTAATACCTGCAAAACGATGTATTTATAAACATGATAAATGTGGGAATGTTACCTTATTTATTTGATTACACAGTTAGTAGCTACTTTTGGTATCTCGGGGTGAATTTTTTTTTTTAGATTACATTATATATTATTATTAGCTAAAAGCAGAGAAAAACGCTATTAAAGATGATTTTTTTTTGTAGTTCCATGTATAATTTAGAAAATATATATCTCTTTTGTGAAAAATCTATGTTTTCCATATACTTGACTTTGATATATTTATCAGATATTAATACGCGGCTACTACTGAGCTAAAAAAAAAAATTGATTAAATTTACACTGGGTGACCTTTGGCGACCTCTAGCGACCTTACGCATGGTCTAGGAAGGTGTTTTCTAGGTAAAGGGTTAAATAATGGCAATAAAAGTGCTAATAAAAGCACAGAAAGACTGCAATAGTGGACTCCAGTGCTCTGGGTGGAGGGGGAGGGGGTGGGAATATGCAGATGACTGACCTATGCATGTTGTGCCGTCGTCCTTAGCAGCGTAGCCAGATGAGCAGGTCTCACATTCTGCGGTGCCGTCATTGTTAGCGTCCACACAGGTCTGGCACTGAGCGTGGACAGAAGTGCAACCTGCAGAGCAAACATAACACATGTCATAACAAGTAACGCTGTTAAACCTTTAACCGCCGACAATATTCGGTTTTCCATTTTTTATTTGGTACGTTAAGCACATGTTAAAAATACAACGTGGTATCAATCAGCAATATTTCAAAAAAGTTAACCTCTATTTTGTCAAATCTGAATAATTTATGAATAATAATATAATTATATTCTACGAAAACTACGCGACGAAACACACATTATTATTATAATGTGTGTGATAAATAAATCTTCTGTGAATATATCCGATCTATTATCTGTGCGCTCGATAAAACAGTTCCCTAGATATACCCGTATATTTTTTTAGCACCGAGGGTGCAGTATTGATAATATTGATGGTGTACAGCTGGTGAGAATAAAGTCTTGGTGATTCTAAAAAAAGTTTGCGTTACAATTCTAAAGATTTTGTCACAATAATCTCCCAGTTTACGTTATGTAGCCTGTCATTAAGTTGTGGTTACATTTCTAGAGACTCCATCAACCCTTACAGCGCGGGGATCGACTTTACTCGTCAGAATCTGACGTCTGAAGACGTCAGATTCTGACGACTAAAGTCTATCCCCGCACTGTAAGAGTAAACATATTTCTATTGGCCGTAGACCCATGACATAGGTATTCAAATGAATCGGAAAGAGCTAACTAAGACAGTTATGATGATTTCAAATTGAAATAAACCCTTTGGCACCCAGGATTCATACACAATTAATTCAGCGCTTTAAGGGGTATTATTTAACGCGCTGAAATATTTGTATATAAACTCAAATAACAAGGAGTTTGTTTTCATTTTGAAATAATCATAAATGCATTAATTAGCTCTTTCTGTTTCATTTGAATACATAATTATGTTATTGGTCTACGACCTGTAGGCTGCTACATATTTTATATTTTCAGTGCGAGGATTTACATAATCGAGATTATCGAGATAAACCCATTGAAATCGAAGAGGTTATGGCCGGATTCACATTAACCGTGGTGCTGATTTCTCAGTCAATGCTCAACAATTGTCATGACATTGTCATGACATTTTACAAGTACTATTGTCGAGTGATGAGGCACTATCCTAAAAAATTATTTATAAGCAAATAAAAAAAAATCTTGCCTTCTATCATGTTTGTAAACCCATTAACTTCGTCTCAGAATTTCACTACATGTCAAATAGTCTAACGTATGAAATACTTTTTAAATCTCCGCGAGTAGTCGCCGCATGACTAGACAATAGTTTAGTGTGTGCAAAATGTCATAAAAATTGGTTTAGAATTGACTGCGGATTCCGCGAAATTCATTCACCATGTTCACTCTGGTTATTAGACTTTAATGTGAATCTGACTATAACAATGTTCTCCGTTGCAGACCCCACTGGTGATGTCGTACAGAGAGTGACAGCTTTGATTCGGATACTTACTGACACAGGACAACTGGTTGGCTTTCAGACCATAGAGAGAATTACAGGTAGTGCAGGTGTCCACCACGTCATTGTTGTTGGCGTCGCCGCTGCAAGTGGAACACTGGGAGATGGTGCTACATGCTGTTAACAACAATGAAACAACTTTTACCTTATCTATTTGTACAAGCCTAAAAGGGACTCATTGAAGTACCCATCTCAAGTGGAGGGACTCCATAGATTCAATAGATCAAATTTGCTCCGGCGATTACCACATCAGCACTACTGCCGCTTAGGCAGGCGAATGGTTTCTTTTTGAAGCCACCTTTGTGCCAATATAGGCTTAACTGGGTCGGGATTACCTCCTGGGGATGATGAGATAAATAAGGTGACACTGCCCTCCATACACAGTATTCGAAAATCGAGCCCTTGCGGTTTGAGGCGGAGCACGCTACCTCTCGGTCACGGAGGCTGCCCACAATATTGAATCTTTATGAATGAGCGGAAAAATAACATTTTGTTTTCTTTGAAACTTGGATGCCAGAGCGTGGTTCGAGCCCGCGATCTCCGACATTCCAATCAGGCAGCTTTAATGAAATAACACTTATTTAACCAGTAGACGTTTGAGGCTGGACAGTGTTGGTCCAACGTTGTAAATTGTCATAATAGAAAATATATTTGGGCCATATTTGATAATTTGAAGCCTACTGGGATTAGTCAGTTTGTATTCCACTTACCCACGCATTTGTTGCGGTTGCCATTGAGACCGTAGGACCCGCTACAAGCAGTACAGATATCTGCCGCTCCATTATTGTCAGCATCCTCACACTCGGTACATCCGGTCATTGTAGCATCACAATCTAAAACAAAATGTTTAAAATTGTAATTTTTCAGATAATTCTTCAAAGCGCTTTTTTTCATAACAAAATTATAATCTCATGATTTTGGACAATCGTTGTTTTTGTTCAACAATGTCGGCCTCGGTGAAATTGGAAGCAGGTCGCGAAGGTCTGCGAAAATGTCTATGAAAGTTTTTCGCTGTATACATGTGGTATGGCATACTAAGTTCTTGGATAAACTAAATAAACATTCAAGGTATATTTATGCTTAAAGCATACAATATACAGCGTGACCTACTCTTCCACAGTTTCACCTTCACGCCTCTATAGACAGTAGTAGTCTAATACAGGGTAGTAATCTGGTAGTAATATGCATGCGTAATATTTTTGACAGGCTGGGGTAAGGTACCCAGCAAACACGCGATATTGAACAAGTGCCGGACTAATCTTGAGCCACAATCTTAGACGTTGCCCAATATTAACCCAGCATTGGTACAATGTTGGGTGTTTGCTGGGGTATTGTCATTTTCTGGCAATCACTCACCCACGCAGTTAGTCATGTCACCTCTCATCCCAAACCCGGTGTTACAAGTGGCACATTTCACAGTGTTCGTACTGTCCACGGCCAAGCAACTGGCACAGTTAGTGGGACATTCTGAACAGAAAACAGAAATAATGGAGTCACAATAATGTATTAAGGAACTCTGTGATATTAAAAAAATAGAAAACGTCCTGGTAGATTATATACAGTGATTATTCCAAAAAAATGTTGCAGGTCAATAAGTTTCAATTTGTAAACACAAGTCCCACCTTTTTTCCCCATGCTATGTGACCCGATTTGGCAAAATGAGTCGCAGATCTAAATATGGGAGATATTAACAGTTCCTGAATCTGCATAAATAACATTAAAAACGGTATGTCACACAACTTTCTATTGTGTTATGTGTAAAAAATATGGTTCGACAAACTCAGAGAAAATTGTGAAGTCTGAAGTTTCCTGATTTTGAGAAAATGGCATTAAAAATTCAAAAGGTCAATTGGTACATTTTCGAAAAACACGATTGGATTGAGATTTAATAAACAAAATAATTTTTCACTTATATTTAAATTGTTGAAGCTTTGCTAAAGCCCGTCTAGTATTATGTATCTCTTCGCGGTAGTCTATATTTATTTCAGTGATTTTGTTTTTCTACTTTGTCTTTTCCTATATTATAAAAATATATTACACACGTATACTTTTGCAAGTATAGGCCTACTCTATTCTATTTGTTTATTGTACGTATATATATATCTGTTCATAGATAACCGAATAAAAACTGAATAGACAAGAATTGGCAAAAGCTGCTTTAGGATGCCTACTTACGCAGACATGTGTCACTGTTGTAGTTGAGGATGTATCCTGAGGCACAGCTGTTGCAGGTTTCTGGGGTGCCGCTGCTGTCGGTGTCAGTACAGTCTGTACACTGGGCGTGCAGGCTGTTACAAGCTACAAACAATACAATACTATAATCAACAGTACATTCCGGCAAATACCAAACGCTGGTTTAATGTTGGGCCAGCGTCAAGTGTTCACTGTGGTAAATATTAAAGCGCTAAGATATCTTATTTAAATTTTCGCACACTTGAAGTTGTGGCTCGCTACCGCGACCCACAGCTTCAAGTGTGCGAAAATTACTGATCAATGTTTATTTAATTTGAAACCAAACATTGGCAAATTCTCATGTTTAAAATCTCATATTATTCCCAATAACAGTGATTTAGAGGAGGAAAGATTAATTATGCATTTTAACACTCCCTTAACCGACTTTCCCTTGATAAAACTACCCTCAGAAACAGACTTATTTTCTAAGGAGGAGCCCTGAGGTAACCCCTGGGCACACTACGTGTTATAGCTATGTGCGATTTTCAACCTCGCACGTAATGAAATATATCCATTGCAATTAATGCATGTACACATGTGGATTTCGCATAAATGCGAATTTGATAAAGAAAGGTAGTTATAGCATGCGAAATTGGTAAAGAAACAGTTTAATGACATACTCCCGCACGTTATACATGAACATGATGAACAACCTTGTTAGAAAGTGTCGATATGGATTGATTCCGCATAACAAAGTATTATATTTTTCGATATTTTTAATTGTAAAATATATAATTATAAGCATTAGGATATCTTCACATGATTGTGTACTATTTTTTCAGCGGGAAAAATGGAGGAGTGAGCGAAGCTACCAAAGAGCCGTTATTTATTCATCACAACATTGAAATATTTGTGTAAAAACAGTAGAGATCTAAGGTTATTTTCAATTTAAAAGCATCATAAAATGTCTTAGTTAGCTCTTTCTGCATCCTTCGATTATCTATGTTATGGGTCTACAGCCATTATAAATATTTTAATCCTGTCAGCGTGGGAATCGTCTTTATACGTCAAAATCTGACGTCTGTAGACGTCAGATTTTGACATATAAAGCCGGTCCCCGCGCTGAAAAGGGTTAAAAACGTACAAAACATCACCATGGACCAATAGATTATGCTATATAAAATATCGCTACAGAATCAATTCTGGCCTACTTGAGCTATTGGCACTATTGGCATCAGTGCATGTCACGCAATTTGTCATGCCATTGTGACAATCTGAGAAATAAATTATATAAGTATAATTTACCTTACCTTATAATTTGATCCATTTCATGCATGCTTACTTCTGACATAGTGTAAGATCTAGTAAATCAGCTATGATATATATCATGATTACTGTAGATCTGGTAATTTTCGGGTGTTTAATTTCCCACGAAATTTTTATTTGGGGACTTTTCACGAAGTTTGAAATTCGCGAATTTTCATGTTTATCCAGTAGCGCGATTATGATAATAATTTTTGCGAAATTCTTCAATTCGCGAATTCGCTCGCCTCGCGAAATTCGCGAAAATTAAAACCTCGCGAATATTACCAGATCTATATTATATATAAACATTAAGTTTTATACTGCAATATAACATACATGAGCATCCCAGTTTGTCGCTGTAGAGTCCATATCCGCCATCACATGTGTCGCACTCAGTTTGAGTGCTGACAAAGGTACACGTAGCACAGTCTGAAGGACAATCTGCAAAAACAGATTAAGTGTTATCCCCTTTCAAGCCTGAATTTACCGTTGTCATCTTCATCCACTACAAGCCGCGAATTGCCTTCGCAATTCTCGACTTGTAGTGGATGAAAATGACTTTAGGTGGATGCAAAATTTAAGAAAACTGCCACATAATGGGAAAACAGTTTCATGGAAATTTTCATTCTAAAACACTTAGTTGTAGGAAAATTAAGTCTGTTTTCAGGGATGTTAAATGATGCTTTGATGCATCGTGAGGACTTAAAGGGTTAGCCCCGCACTGAAATAATTAAAATATGTATATTGCTCGTAGACCCATAACATGGGTATTCAAATGAACCAGAAAGAGCTAACTAAGACATTTATGATGATTTCAAATTAAGAAAACGTTTGGTCTCCATGGTTTATACAAAAACAATTCAGTATTATAAGGGGTAATCTGCTGTTAAAACTGATTAAAAATAACATTATGGTGTGTCCGTTACGGGGCTAAAACCAAGTATCTATTTGTTAAACACGTATGGAGTTTAGATTCGCCTGCTGCTATATGCATATTGTAAGCAACATTAAATGTTATAGGGTGGTGGCCGTGTTTCAAATAATGGCCAATCCTCACACAAATTGCAACATAATTTCTGACTGTTCGGATATAAGTCTTCCATAACCTCAAAAACGTCTTAATAGATTGGAGTCGCGGAAAGTATTTAAAAACACTGTTTCCTAACCATACACTTTGATGACAATAAAGAAGTTAAGATGCTTTCTGTTGCAATTTGTGTGAAGTCATATCATTTGATAACATTACTATTATAAATCACGTTAATAAAGTTAATAGCTATGTATCAAACATCGGTGAGATATAGAGCTGAAAAAACAAGTTTGGGCACAGTAGGATGACATTCCTGTGTGTCAAACATCATCTCAATATCAGTAGACCTACATTATTTCTTGTCTACTTCAATTACATCCTTGATTTTACTGGTAAATCGCGTGAGGTGGGTATGTATATTGATGCACATTTTGACGGGAGAAAAATATATTGAGCGTTGGATCAGTGTTCCCGCAATTTTTACCATCGGATGCTACTTACCTATGCAGTTAGTTGAGTCACTGTTCTTTGCAGTACGTCCAGGGCATGTTGTGCAGGTTTCAGGAGTTCCGTCACTGTCAGAATCCACACATAAGGTGCATCCATTCATAACACAAGCTACAAAATAATTGAATAATTGAATAATTGAATAAATTAATAAATTAATAAATTAATAAATTAATAAATTAATAAATTGATAAATTAATAAATTAATAAATTAATAAATTAATAAATTAATAACTACAAACCAATCAAATAGCCACCTGACTGATCAACCGACTAACCAGGCAGCCAGCCAGCCAGCCAGCCAGCCAGCCAGCCAGCCAGCCAGCCAGCCAGCCATCCAGCCAGCCAACCAACCAACCAACCAACCAACCAACCGAACGAACGAACGAACGAACGAACGAACGAACGAACGAACGAACGAACGAACGAACGAACGAACGAACGAACGAACGAACGAACGAACGAACGAACGAACGAACGAACGAACGAACGAACGAACGAACGAACGAACGAACAGACGAACAGACAACAGACGAACAGACAAACAGACAAACAGACAAACAGACAAACAGACAAACAGACAAACAGACAAACAGACAAACAGACAAACAGACAAACAGACAAACAGACAAACAGACAAACAGACAAACAGACAAACAGACAAACAGACAAACAGACAAACAGACAAACAGACAAACAGACAAACAGACAAACAGACAAACAGACAAACAGACAAACAGACAAACAGACAAACAGACAAACAGACAAACAGACAAACAGACAAACAGACAAACAGACAAACAGACAAACAGACAAACAGACAAACAGACAAACAGACAAACAGACAAACAGACAAACAGACAAACAGACAAACAGACAAACAGACAAACAGACAAACAGACAAACAGACAAACAGACAAACAGACAAACAGACAAACAGACAAACAGACAAACAGACAAACAGACAAACAGACAAACAGACAAACAGACAAACAGACAAACAGACAAACAGACAAACAGACAAACAGACAAACAGACAAACAGACAAACAGACAAACAGACAAACAGACAAACAGACAAACAGACAAACAGACAAACAGACAAACAGACAAACAGACAAACAGACAAACAGACAAACAGACAAACAGACAAACAGACAAACAAACAAACAAACAAACAAAACCACTAGATAGTAGAAAGCTATTTTGTACTTACCGGTGCATGTCAATCCGTTTCCAGTCACACCATATGTGGAGTCACAGGCTGAGCAGGTATTAGCAGTCCCGTCAGTGTCGGTGTCACGACAGTTATTACAATTAGCATGAAGGCTGGTACACACTAAAAACAAGAAAGGAAAACAATATACATGGGTATCATTTAAACACACCTGTGTTGAGATCAGCATATCTCAGCTAATCTTAATAGCTGATTCTGAGCCTCAGCTCATAGAACTATGTTCATAGAAATTTTCATAGATTGTTGTCCACAGGAGTATTTTATATCGATAATAATACTGTTTTAATGTTACGTGCTCAGACACGGAATGTTGGACGGGTGGTTTTCACTCATTATTATTGTGTGGGGAGGTTTTGACCAGATATTGTAGATCTAGGCATGTTTGTATATACCCACGTGGATGCTATTTACCTTGTTAGTGCTGGCAATCATTGGCCATAACTGATCTGACGACTAAGGTATGGCGCTGTTACTGGAAGTCGTAGCGTATTAAAGGTGACCTATCACCCCTTATATGGTATGAATAACTATGTCCATAAATGGGATGATTGGCTATCATGTGACCCTCTCAGCGGGTCACATGATAGCCAATCACCCCATATATGGGGGTGATTGGCTATCATGTGACCCTCTCAGATGGTAACACGATAGCCAATCACCCCATACAAGGAAACACTTGTGCCCCATCTTGTGGCAACTTTGATTTATTTGTCACAAACCTATTCATACTATATAAGGGGTGATAGATCACCTTTAACATGATCTCTGATGAAAGATAATACACATTTCTGATATTAAAATATCAATCAATTGCTATAACCGAGATAACCTATTTGCTTCAATTGGCTTTTTATACGTCTGGTTACATTATACGGACTAAAGGAAATAATAAAGGGAAAAGGGGAGAAAAGAAGCAATGATAAATATTTAATAACAAAATTCACCTAACAAGGAAAAGTGAAGGAAGAAAAAATATACACTGATGTTAATGACAGAACTCATAACTCAAAACAGTTTATTTGACCTTTTATAAAAATAACATAAGGGTTATAATAATTTAAAAAATGTATATATGATGAAAGCACAATATATATTATTTTATTAAGTGCATGTTATATAAAATATAAATACGTAGACCTACTAAAGTTGACATAATCACATAATAATAAATATTTTTATTAGTATCATATACTGTAGTCATTGAGTCAAATACATACATACGCACATCTATACTGCTGTGCAAAGGCACAAGGCAGTATCTGCTTACTTGCAAAGTAAGCAGATACTGCCTTTTGCTTTGCACGGCAGTATATATGTGCGTATGTATTTTATCACTTGCTGAATACAATAAGTTGTACAATAAATGTTGTCCTTTTAATCTTGAATTGTTCTCTCGTTGTATTATCCCCTTGAAACTCAAATTTCTAACAGAAAAGACATTACATAATTATGTTGCCAGGGCATGGCAACATAATTATGTATTGTATAACAAAACGGATACGTATCATCTGAAGTACAGTCAAGTTCAAAATGGTCTGATCAAAACAGTAATTACATTTTGTATCGATAATAATGGAAGACCCTGGTTTTATACCAATGAATCAATGAAACAATGAACCAATGAATCAATGAACCAATGAATGAATAAATGCATAAATAATTAAATGAATAAATGAATAAATGAATAAATGAATAAATGAATAAATGAATAAATGAATAAATATTTAAATGTATAAATGAATAAATGAATAAATGAATAAATGATTAAATGAATAATTGAATTAATGAATAAATGAATGAATGAATGAATGAATGAATGAATAAATGAATGAATGAATGATCAATCAATCAATCAATCAATCAATCAATTAATCAATCAATCAATCAATCAATCAATCAATCAATCAATCAATCAATCAATCAATCAATCAATCAATCAATCAATCAATCAATCAATCAATCAATCAATCAATCAATCAATCAATCAATCAATCAATCAATCAATCAATCAATCAATCAATCAATCAATCAATCAATCAATCAATCAATCAATCAATCAATCAATCAATCAATCAATCAATCAATCAATCAATCAATCAATCAATCAATCAATCAATCAATCAATCAAATAATCAATCAATCAATCAATCAATCAATCAATCAATCAATCAATCAATCAATCAATCAATCAATCAATCAATCAATCAATCAATCAATCAATCAATCAATCAATCAATCAATCAATCAATCAATCAATCAATCAATCAATCAATCAATCAATCAATCAATCAATCAATCAATCAATCAATCAATCAATCAATCAATCAATCGCGCGAGGGGGTGAGAAATGTACACTCGCCTGTGCTAGGGTTCCACTCATCACTTATTGTAGGCAAGGTGTCGTAGCCCCGCAAGCACGAGGCGTTGACCCAATGCTGCTTTAATGTTGGACCAATGTCGAAGACGGCGTCGCTTTGTGCATATGGCAACATATGGCAACATCGCGACAGAAGGAAGCCCAAAGTCGGGACTATGCCCTACTCTTATCGAAATACTTAAATGGTTCTTTAATAGTGCACAATGACATAGACAGCACTGCACACTCCCGGCCTTTAAACAGTTTGGATCACCATATACATCGATGACAACATCCGACACGTTCGCAGCCGTTCCAGCGTACTACCATTCTTACCGAGGGGTATGTTGAAACTAGTTGCAATGTACCCCAGGTACGCTGGAACTAGAAAGAGTCTAGTTCCAAGTTACCTCTCCTAGTTTCAGATTACCCCCGTGGGTAATATAAGTTGAAACTATTTTAGGCGTACCGGTGGTATGCTGAAACTAGTTCCAACGTACCCCCCCCCCCCCCCGATATTTTTAAACTGAACAAAATCAGGCCTGCACACCAAATATGATAAATGAATTTTTAAGTACCGATAGGCCTAGATTAAATTAGAATTTGTTCAATCAAATCTAAAAGCAATCACAATCTAGCAGACTGCATCATATGATGTTACCAAAACGATGATAATACATCAATTTTGTACAGTTGTACTGTATTATAAATAATATATGACTGGCATTGCGTATGTTTTTAGCAAGCGGGCAGGGAAATAAAAATGAAATGAATCGGGCTTGAGGCCACCTTTGTGCACATATAAGCTAAACTGGGCCAGGCGAACCTCCTGAGGATGGTGAGATGATTGAGATGACACTGTCCTCCAGACACAGGGTTCGAAATTCGAGCCCTGGCGGTCTGAGGCCGAGCGTGCTACCTCTCGGTCACGGAGTCTCCCCACAATACTGACTTTCACACGTGGATGGGGAAGAAACATTTTTGTTTCTTTCAAACCGCCGAGACCGGGAACCGAACCCCGAACTCTGGCGTGAAAGGCAGCGGTGCTAACCACTACCCTAGGGCCCCCGCCCAAGCGGGCAGGGAGGCATCTAAAAAATGGGGGTATTTCTATTTTTATTTTGTCACCGAAAATAATTGTCTAAGCCTTCGAAAATAGATAGTTGACACTAATGATCATAAGAGGCGAAACATGGCCAACATTCTGCAATATATAAACCAATAGATATGCCTAATAACGACAAAAATAAAAAACAGCGCGTTTTTTTGTTAGTTATCGTAGAAATCAAAGGTTACATAGATATTAAAGTTTTTCCAGGTTTCTTGCTAACGGTTGTTTTCGTTAGTTGCCTTATAATCAAAAGATTATGTAGAGATTAAAGTAATTCTAAAAATGTCCCAATGCGATAAAAACATTAAATACCATCATTTAAATCATTGAAAGTTACCCGACAAAATTGACCCAGTCATTTGACCCAGTAAGCATAAAATATTTGTATAACATTTATACAACGTTTGCCCAACGTCTTCGACGTTGGTCCAACGTTCTATAAATGTTATAGAAAATGTTTTGTGTTTACTGTGTGAAACTACAGGGGGCAACTTGAAACTAGTTTCCCGGCAAACACGATACATTAAACCAATGCCGATTTATTGTTGGCCCGCCGTCTCCGACGTCGGACCAACATTAAAGCAGCATTGGGTAAACGTATCGTGTTCGCCGGGTTCAGATTACCCCGCACGGGTGTTGTAGTCGACAAAAAATAACGTAATAAACTGTTTGCACGATTTTGCGCATAAGCAGGATTCCCAACTAAATAGTTTAATATTAATCACTGTGTGGCGTGTTGTAATAGAAGTGTGACAAGACTCCCAACTAAGTAGTTCAGCTTTTAGTCACTGTAGTGTGTGGCGTGTTGCTATTGGGAAAGGTGTATTGGGGTAGTAGGTTATGTTAGCGGAAAAAATAGCTGCATGGCCGATAAATATACCATTTTGTCTATAGTACAGCAGCAGACACCAACAAAGCGCCGTATTTAATCGGCTGTCCACGTGTCTCGAATTGTTCCAAGTGGTCTCTGGAAAGAGCATCTCATTGATAGACAACATTGCCGGAAATGGGGGCAGCTGAGAATTTGACATTTTTGTACAACTACTCATTTTCTAGATGATATGCGATTTTCACGTCGTTCTCATTCCATTACAATGTAGGGCCACTTATATGAAATATTAGTGGATTTAGTTTTTCCATTCATCAGGTCATATATATGGAGATAAAATAGTAAAATAATACCATGGATATGTAGTAATTATTGAAATTTTTTAGATTTAAAAAAATTGAAAATAATTTATGGCAACAGGTTCATTTTTGGACAAAAGTCTCCATGAGCTGTACCATTTCGCTCAGCTAGAGAACATTGGCGTTCATATCAGCAGGAAGAAAATCGTGGTTACCCAGATCGATGTCGATTAGGTAAGTGACAAGATGGCAGAATAAATACTGCCGTGCAAAGCCAAAAGGCAGTATCCGCTTACTTTGCAAGTAAGCAGATACTGCATTTTGGCTTTGCAGAGCAGTATAGAACTCAAACATTTAACAACACAGTCCAATGTGCGCGAAAAACAAATAAACCTTTTATTATCTTTGTCAACTGTTGTTTTCACAGTTTTCAATACATTTTTCAACACGCTAACTCTTAATGCGTTGAATTATTTTTTATAAAAACCACAGGGACAAATTTTTTTTTAAATTTTAAATTAACATAAATGTCTTAGCTCTTTTCGATTCATTTGAATACCTATGTTATGGGTCTGCGACCATTATTAATATCAAGGAATATATTCCTTGTTAATATGTTCACTCTTACAGTGCGGGGATCGACTTTAGACGACATAATCTGACGACTAAAGTCGATCCCCCTCGCTGTAAGGGTTAATTTTCATTGTAATATCTCTGAATTTTGAATGTTCTCTATATTTTTATTGTTGTTTAATAACCCTCATAACGTCTCAAGTTAACGTCGGAACTGTGAAGACGGAATTAGGCTCTCACGGGATTTTATATAAAGTAGATTTATGCAATGCTGCTTTTTAATGCCAAATGGAATACTCATTGCAAAATATTGAAAAAACGTGCTAAATATCCTAACGAGGTTTCTGATGGATTTATTCATTATTTTGTAAAAAAAAATGTAACAATTATTAGTGTTACAGTGTTACAAACTATTCAAAGGCATGAGGTGTACATGTACATTGCTACATGCACCATAAATAAACGTTATAGTAGTTCGGTAAGAAAAGGCATGATCCAAACTTCCATTATATCACGATATTGCCATAGAATACAGGAAGTGAATACAGACTCGCTCGTCCTCACAGTGAAATGACGTCTGCTGAAGACTTATTTATTACCGCGTGACGGGAATTTAGTACGTGTCGAAAATTACACTTTGCCATTGTAAATCATTGTGTACAAAAAGTGTTACCTCTGTCGACACTAGAGCTTTGGCATCTGAGAAACTGTATTATTATTGAGATGTATATAGTTTATGTTTATTGTTTACAGTGACGTGCATTTGACAATGCCCAGTCAGAAATGGCTTAGAAATCATTTTGATTATATTTAATTCAGAAACTATAACGATTTCCAAATGAAAACTTTTTTAGAATCATAACAAATGGGCATAATTATTATCAGCGACATGTTAATTATATTCTGTTTGAAAATTTGGAAAACATGTTAAACTACTATCTGTGGTTACATTATAAGGTCCCCGGTTGCAATAATTATGCGGTCACGTTTTCGCTAATTAAATCAAGCGTTGGCTCTGTGACCATGTATCAGGTTATAATATACGTCTGGTTGCATCATACGGTTATATAAGCCCAGCAGACCATGTACGTAGGTGGTGTTAACTTACGAGAACATCCACTGTTATCAGCATACAGTCCGTAGTTGCTGTCACAAGCTGTACATTCGGGAGTTCCGTCACTGTTAGTATCTGTACAGGTACTGCAGTGCTCAGTCTGTGTCGCAGTGGTGGAGCATACTACAAAAAAACCCCACCAAATTTCGATAATGTGGTGTGCGCAATGAATTAGCTGGCCAGTCTATGTGGTACTATTCTTGGGCTGTAGCATAAACAACAACATAAAGAACACAGTAAATAAGTGCATAAAAAACTAAAGCTATGGCTAAATTATGGCTAAAATTATGGCAAGGCTAAAATATAAGAGACATAGAACACCCAGTAAATTATGCAATTCAAAGAATCGCCATAATTTACTGGGTGTTTAATGTTAAGGAATCGCCATAATTTACTGGGTGTTGTATGTTAAGGAATCGCCTTAATTTACTGGGTGTTGTATGTCGACTTATATTTTTGCCATAACTTAGCCATAATTTTAGCCATAATTTAGCTATAATTTAAGCTTTTTTTACCCCATTAATTATGGCGATCTAGGGCATACAGCACAATGTATATGATAAAAGTATGGCATAAATGTAACGCATTTTTCTAAAATATGACCTACATTTAAATAATAATTGTGTACAAAAATTAATGCCCAATTCCAGTGAATAATGCTATTAAATCTAGGCCTAATAGATGCTCTTAATTTTGGTAAAAATCATTGGATATTCACAAAGAGTGTTTGCATAACTAATTAGCCATGAATATCAGTTTACCCAATTTATTATTAACGTGATTACAGTGATATTATAGTTTGAAATTGGTTCATGTAAGATCAATATGCTACTTACTCGTGCAATCTGTGGCGTCACCCCTCAATACATAATTACTGTCACAGGTCAAACATTCCACTACGTCATTGTTGTCAGCGTCCTCACAAGTGGCGCAGTTGGTAGGACAGACTGTAAACAGTCACATGGACAGTAAATTTAGAAAACTTTAAATTATTTATAAATTGATAAAGCTGCTGAGCAGTATACATGTAACATCTGTCATCTGGTGACCACAATGACACCCGTGTACATGCTGCTGGTTATAGGAATCAAGTGTGGATATTGGCATGTGTTGGATTCACAAGTTCTTGGCCGCAGCCCTGGGCGACAGGGGCCACATGTGAATATACAATACAAATATACATATATACATACACATATTTTGTGTAAACATAAAATATGTGTATGTATATATGTATATTTGTATTGTATATTCATGAGATTTTTTAAATTGTGTGAATATATAATTGTTGCCATGAAGAAAATGGATTTGCAATAATACTATTTTTATTTAGCTGTACTGTTTCAAACTTCGATCTTCATGACCGATAACATGCTATTTTTGTTATAATTTTGTAAGGGAAAACAGCGTTGATGTTATATAAATGAGTTGCTGCCCGCCCGTCAAGCAGGTCTGTTCTTGAAGTGAACAACTGGGTTTTAGAAAGTATTCACTGACTAATTAAATACATAATGCGCCGTGCTATGTGCCATTTAAAAAGCCGTGCATGTTTGACAGACCTATGCTGCAATAATAAAACATGTTGTGCAAAACTATTATATGCGACATACAACATTATTCCTGATAATTATTTGTTTTATAAACGTGGAAGTTGTAGAAATCATTCACTATGAGTAGTTTGTTTTATTTTAATCAATAATCATATGTGTAATAAAAATGAACACACTTATTTATCGTCCTTTACAAAGTTAAACGTGAGAAGTAGGTGCTTTACAATCTACAAAGTACCACTTGCACATGATGTTTTTTCTGCATCAAGAATGCAGTGATATTTCACTGTAATAATGACTTACACAGACACTTTCTCATGTTTCCACTCTTGCCATAGAGACTGTTACATACGGCACACGTCGGGGTTCCTGAGCTGTCCAGGGCACTGTCACATCTGTTACAATGGCTGATCCCGCATGCTGAGAAACAAACAGAAGAATCCTAGTATAACTTGACCCTTTAACCGCCAAATTGTTCAAATTGAATTTTAACCCACTTAAAGTTGTGTCTCGCTGACGCGATCCACAGCTTCAAGTGAGTGAAAATTATTTAGATTTGGCAAAATGGAGGTCAACTGTTTTCAAATATTGCTGATTGATGACACATTTTATTTTTGTCACATGTTTAAAAGGTGGTACTTAATGTGCTAATAAAAAATAAAAACCCGAATATATGCGACACCGGCGGTTAAAGGGTTAATTAACCCTCTGACCGCTAAGCACGACTAAATTCGTTTGTAATTCTTTTCCTTTACCTGAACAAATCGCTGTTAGTGAGAATGAAAGAGTTTAAAGAAGTGTTTATAAAGATGTCCAAATATTTGGTCTCGAATTTAGCGAGTCACATCTTTAAGTGGGTGAACATTTAAATCATATAACTTAGCTACATTATATAACTACTACAAAAAATGGTTTAGTTGGAATACTGCACCTGAAATTTTGGGAGATCATTAACTGCTGGATAAATATCAGTTTTTAAAAACATTACTCGTCATCTGTCATTTAAAGTGTAAGATGCTGATGCGAAACGTATATACTGATGATACGTTATCGTCGTTATATTTATTTATATTTGCAAATTGTAAATGATTGTCTGGCCATGGCACATCTCATCTTTTAATAAAAAAAACATTATACAAATATTTATTTAGATACTTGGTTTTGATGTCACTCTGCCAATGTCCTGACACATTGCGGATCATAATGCCCATGGCTTGCATGGATCATGTATTATAATAGAGCAGATTTTTTCACCATCAATAAGATTTTCTTGTGTAATTATAGTGCTCGTTCATCTGATGCAGAAGGGTTTCAAATTTGAAATTTCGTGGTTTTCTCTGATGTTTATAAAACAATTTAAAAAATGTTGAAAGCTGTTCTTATCTATTTCGTTTGTACAGTTAACCTTTTACTTATGTAGCTGCTATAAACTGAGATTAACCATTTCACTGAGAGGAATGTCTTTATACGTCAGAATCTGACGTCTTTAGACGTCAGATTCTGGCGTCTAAAGACGTTCCCCGCACTGTAAGAATTAAAATATTTATAATGGCTGTAGATCCATAACATAGGTAGTCAAATGAAGCGGAAAGAGCTAACTAAGACATTTATTATGATTTCATATTAAAAAACCCTTTAGCTGCCATGGTTTAAACAAAAATGATAAGGTTTAAGATTGTACAATATTTATATTCTGTTGACCTGAACAATTATTAAAAAAATATATATTATTGGTACAGATACCGTGTTATACTGGATGTATTCGAGAATTTAAAGAAACTGGAAATTTAAGGCCAGTTGTAAGTAATACCTTCGGACGTAAGTATTTTATTTAGAGTATAGCAAATTGCTTCCAAACGTTTTCTCAAAACAATTTTGTATTGATATTAAAAAGTGTGGTGAATTTATTTCAAGTTTTAAACACCACAAGTGTATTTTTAAAGCCATATTCTTGTACTGAATTTCTCAAAAGCTTTTTCCATCTGCGCAAATGAGTTCAATTTTCACGTAGTTTTTCAGATAACGAAAGTTATCATGTCATGTTGAATCAAGGACTGTAGAATGTTGAAACGTTGATGAAATTCTGGTTTAACGTTGGCCCACCGTCTGCGACGCTGGTCCAGCATTGAACCACTATTGAGTGAATGTTTCGTGTTTTCGGTGGGTTAGTATACGTACTTGCACATGACTGTCCGTTGGCGGCCAGCACCCAGTTAGTGGTACACAAGGTACAAAACGGAGCTGGGTTGGCGCAGGTACCGCAGTTAGTAATATGTGAGCACTCTGACTTCACGTAGTCTGAAACACAAATGGACAAACAACATGCTAGTGCCAATCTCCTCTATGCTGCTCTGCAATGCCAGCCAACACGAGACATCGAGCCAATGTTGGCTCAATGTTGGGCCAGCGACGTAGACGGTGGTCCAACATTGAACCAACATTGGCTCAACATCTCGTGTTGGCTGGGAAGCCAAAAGGTATCTGCTCACTTTACAGGTATGCAAATACAGCCTTTTGGCTTTGCACAGCAGTATTGCCGTCTTTAACCTCTTTGTTTGATTTCAAGCAACAAAACATGGTAGATAAATAAGAGTTGAATTTGCTAGATTAACAATACGTTTTGATTCAAATTTCAAATATACATGCAAGTAATTTTACCCATTTGAAAATGTGGATCGCGGTAGCGAGACACGACTTCGAGTGGAGGAAAATATATGCCATAACTTAGCGCCATAACCGTTGAGACCGGGTCCCGAGATAGCTAGGGCCAAAAAATGTCAGAAGATATCTCGTGGGCAGAGTGATCTTTATAATTTTGTGAGTTTACAATGGTGACATGCAAAGACAAACCGCACTTCCCAGCAAACACGAGACATTCACCCAATGTTGTTTCAATGTTGGGCCATCGTCTACGACGCTGGCCCAACATTGCAACAACATTGGGTGAATGCCTCGCGACTGCTGGGTTAATGCTCACACTATAATCAGTTACAGATGGTCGCCTTTTTCATGGCGGATTGTGTGAATGGGAATTCAGGTTACTTTGTGCAAGTCACATTGGGACAGGAGACCCTCTTACAAATAGTGAAGATAATAATGATGACATTTATCTCCAGACACAGAATTAAACCTAAGAAACGTGTCAGAGAGGCTCCCCAAAACCTTAATATTGTAAACGTAGGGGGGGGGGGGGTGTCAAACCGCGAAATCTGGAGTAAGAGGCGGGAGTGCATAGGAGAATAGCTATCGCAATGGAGACTGTTTTTTATTTACTTTATTTACATATTTACATTTATGAACTGGATGTTCAGTTTTCTATAATTACGTAGAGCTGTATCCGGTACTTACCAACAGTGTTTGCCAATAAGACCATAGATAGTATTAACTTCATGGCCGCCATCTTTGCAAGCAATCTACACAGAAGAAAAAAACTCATTAGAAAACAAAACAGTCAGTCATAGACTGCAAACCTCCACAGTGCGATCCGGATCGTTACGGATCTGAATCGTAATCCCAATTATCCCCAAATTGTAATGCTTTGTTCCTTGGTCCGAGACACATCTCTGGTAAAAGGGTAATCCTGCTGACGAGACAGGCAAACAAACAGACAAATAAACCAAGTCGTCCAAAACCATATCCTTCTTGAGCAGAGGTAATAAACACAGCCATTATGTGAAATGGGGTCGTTCTATTGTCCTGATCATTGCTAAATAAAGAATGTCTGAAAAGTAAGACTGTGTTTCTCAGAGCGCCCTTAAAAATTTCCCCTCCCCCAGCTGTGTGGCAGTAAAAACCCAAATTGTCCAACCAAGATATTGAAGATACAATTTTGCCATTTGGGCCCCGCAAAAGCAAACACAAAACATTTGCACAGCATTTGTACAACGTTGGCCCAACGTTTTCGTCGTTGGTCCAGTATTGTACACATGTTAGGCAATCTTTTTGTTTTTACTGGGTGAGGCACAGTTGTTTCAAACACTCTGATTATGAAGTAAAGCTTGGGACGCTGGCAATACAAAAGCGAGATACATCTTTAGTGATCAAAACTTGGAATCATTCAATCACGGCTTACACGTTTTTGGTTTCATTTATCGGTATTTACCGGTTGATTTGGTAACGAATACAAATTCCTGGAACTGCTCGACCTGTCTATAACCCTTTAACAACCAAGGTAATATCTTACATTTTCATACCACGATTCACAACTTGAAATGGGTAAAAAATGCCCACAAAAATATATTAGGTTTCACACTTGCAGATAAAAAAATACTTCACCTACAAAAGACGTTGTTTACGTTTAAATGGAACGATAACAAATGTAGAGCTGAATGTAGTTCATTATAAAATAACTATAGTGTCATTTAAATGTAATAGGGCGGGGGGGGGGGGGGTCTTATGGGAATTAGGTTGGCTTCCTGCAAACATGATCAATTTAGATGTAAAAAAATACGTTTAACCTCCTATTCTAATATAACCAAAATGTAAGACCTCCACTGATATTTTTTTTGTATGAAATACCGACGTTTTGTCAATTCAGAGCTTTGTTTAGGCTTATTATCTGCCACGCAGTTTAAAGGTGATCTATCACCCCTTATATGGTATGCATAATTATGTCCTTATATGGGGTGATTGGCTATCACGTGACCCTCTAGGAGGGTCACATGATAGCCAGCCACCCCATATAAAGAAACACTTGTGCCCCATCTTGTGGCAACTTTGATTTATTTGTCACAAATTTATTCATACTATATAAGGGGTGATAGATCACCTTTAATGCTGTACACAATTCATAGCAACTGTGGCCAGGTAATGGATAGGCAGGGGGTTAACATAATTCATTTCGGGCAAAAGTGTTGTACCTACGGCTGTCATAGATACATGTACCATCTAATGAAAGGGAAGCCATAACACTGTTTTGCTTTGCATGTATAATACAGGGGGTGTGGCGCAGAGGGGATCATCTATTATTCACGTAACCTCCGATTTGTTAATATCGCGCCTAAACAAACCTTTACAAACAAGAGAGGTCAATAAAATGCACTCACAAAGGACACACTTTGTCTGAATTCACTGGGTTTTGATCATTTGTGTTAGTCGTGTGAACGAAATAGTTTCTGATTCCCAGGGTATCACCTGAGGACGCTATGATCTCATAATAAGTATCTGAGCGCTCACTTCACTAGTACGACTGTGCATAAATCTTTCGTTCAGGATCACATACATGTGTAAAAGACTCCATGAAGATATTACAATGAGATTTGTTGATATGGCAGAGAAATATCAACAACAATGAAATTATTCATCTGGGCAACACAGTTATTCGTACGCCATTTATCCAGCACCCACTAGCGGGTTAGTGAAGATGAAGAAGAAACTTTTTATTGCAAAGAATAATGTATAGAACACTGTGTAGAATATAAATCATAATCGTGCAAATTTGTGAAAATAATGCATAAGATGCAGAGATTTTTTAAATGAATTATCCGAGAGCTTGCTCAACCCTTCAACCGCCAAATTATACAATTTGAATTTTCACCCACTTGAAGTTGTGTCTCGCTGACGCGATCCACAACTTCAAGTGAGTGAAAATGATTCAGATTTGACAAAATGGAGGTCAATTTTTTTCAAAGCTTGCTGGTTGATGTAACGTTTTATATTTAATATATTTAAAATGTGCTTTGCCTACTTGCTGTGCTAATAAAAAATGAAACCCAAATATATGCGACACCGGCGGTTAAAGGGTTAAAAGTAGAAGCAAGGCCAATAATAACAATTACTCTCTCTTTATCATTTTTATTCCACTGCTGCTTTCCACTAGCTTACTATTCGTTAATTTATTGATTCCTCAAGGTGTCCAATCCTTTTGAATTGGACCTCTAGATAACGGCGCCCCGTGTGACCAGGTGACAGCGTTATTGTGTTCACTCTGTCTGTCACCTCTGACGTAACATCTCATTTACCAACAAGCTAATATGAGACGTAGAGCCATGGCTGGTGTAGGCCTAAGGTCCGACCACTGTCGACGACACTGGCCCAACATTAAGCCAACCTTGGCTCAGTGTTTGCTGTGTGGTCACTTTGATATAGCGGGACTGGTTTGGACAGCTTCATTAGGCGTCCCGTGAAGGAAATTAGAGTTCATTCCGCATGTTTTCACAATACAATCGTTAAGTGGAATAATAATAGCAATGCAGATGAGTTTACATTACTACCATGGTATCACCGGCATCTGTTACGTGGGAAGATGAGTAAAGTGAAACATACAAAAGTGGTTGCTGAACTATGAATACGTTACAAACTATCAGGCCGTTTGCAAACATGCGCCGTGCAAGTTATCAGGTTATATGCATTTCATTAACAGACAATTTACTGAGATGTGATAACTCTTATTTAATATATTTATTTAATATGAACCGATTCGCGGAAAGGTATTTCACCAGTAGACACGTGATGAGAATGACAACAATTGTAATAATTATGGGAGATCGGATGCAAAGCAGCAGATTTCGCGCTAATGGGACATTTAGGTCCCAAGAGGTGGCTGGGTCCTCGGATGCTGCAGATCGATGATATCAATGGATTGTAGCCGGTGATTGGAGATTATGACTAGTTCACCATGAATAATGTATTGTCCAGGTTGTCTCTATGGGCAACCGACTGTTTACTGATCCTGGGACAAACCATTAGGTCACACTTAGTTCAAAATTATAATTAATTTGACCTCGTGTCCAGATGAGTGGCTGTGCAATTTTGCCCCTGCTTAAATTTGTTTGATCTATATTAGACCTATACAGCTTGAAAGATAATAACATCAAGATAATTAAGAAGATGATAATATTATGTGTAGGTAATTAACAATCACGATACGATGGGGAAACTCTCGTGGAGTTACACTCTAAACAATATAGGTTCTTCAAAAAGAACCCTACAGTACTATCACTAGCTATGCAACCCCAGGAGAACCCTGCAAGGGTTCTCCCGGGGCTGCATGGTAATAGTACTGAAGGGTTCCTTCTAAAGAACCTATTTGTTTAGAGTGTAGGCATACATGTATTTTCTTAAAACTAAATTGTGCTTGTCGTGTTACAAAATCAGCAATAACTTAACTCGAGAAATTCTGCGATTTTCGGAAAATCATCAGGCCTGCTCTAAATTTTGATAAATGCGAATTTTGTGCACTCTCGCGAAAAAGGCAAACGGCTGCAATTTTTTTATTTTTCAAGTATTTTGTTAGATAACGACTAAAATTAAGAACAGACAGATGCGTGCTGTGAGAATCGGAAAGCCAAGTGGCGCATGTGGCTAAAAACATGTATATTTTGGTAGGTATAAAATTAGTTTCTGCATCTATGCTGCGGATATAAATATGTGTGAATAAAAAATACAATTTGAAAATACCAAAAAAATAAAAATTGCCAGCAGGTGGCGTTATTAAAAGCAAAGAGACATAATTCATCGTCAGCATTCACACATCAGCATTCCGCTGAGAAAGTCTTTGGCAAGAGTAGGTAGTGATTTATTTATTATACACAGCTATAGGCATATGTACGAAGCTCTGGAAACGACATGCATTAAAAAAAATCCACAGAAAATATAGTTAACTTGTACGTACAAGATAGTACTTTGTACGTACAATATAGCATTTCGGCTACCTTGTACGTACAAGATAGCAATTCTGCTACCGTGTACGTACAAGATACTATCTTGTACGTACAAGATAGCATTTCGGCTACCTTGTACGTACAAGATAGCAATTCTGCTATATTGTACGTACAAGATACTATATTGTACGTACAAGATATCATTTCGGCTACGTTGTACGTACAAGATAGCAATTCTGCTATCTTGTACGTACAAGATAGCAATGATGCTACCTTGTACGTACAAGATACTATCTTGTACGTACAAGATAGCATTTCGGCTACCTTGTACGTACAAGATAGCATTTCGGCTACCTTGTACGTACAAGATAGTAATTCTGCTATCTTGTAAGTACAAGATACTATCTTGTACGTACAAGATACTATCTTGTACGTACAAGATAGCATTTCGGCTACCTTGTACGTACAAGATAGCAATTCTGTTACCTTGTACGTACAAGATAGCATTTCGGCTACCTTGTACGTACAAGATAGCAATTCTGTTATCTTGTACGTACAAGATACTATCTTGTACGTACAAGATAGTACCTTGTACGTACAAGATAGCATTTCGGCTACCTTGTACGTACAAGATAGCAATGATGCTACCTTGTACGTACAAGATACTATCTTGTACGTACAAGATAGCATTTCGGCTACTTTGTACGTACAAGATAGCATTTCAGGTACCTTGCACGTACAAGATAGCAATTCTGCTATCTTTTCGGCTACCTTGTACGTACTAGATAGCAATTCTGCTACCTTGCACGTACAATATACTATCTTGTACGTACAAGATAGCATTTCGGCTACCTAGTACGTACAAGATAGCAATTCTGCTATCTTGTACGTACAAGATACTATCTTGTACGTACAAGATAGCATTTCGGCTACCTTGTACGTACAATATAGCATTTCGGCTACCTTGTACGTACAAGATAGCAATTCTGTTATCTTGTACGTACAAGATACTATCTTGTACGTACATTTCGGATTTCGGCAACCTTGTACGTATAAGATAGCAATTCTGCTATCTTGTACGTACAATTAATATCTTGTACGTACAAGATAGTACCTTGTACGTACAAGAGAGCATTTCGGCTACCTTAGATAGCATTTCGGCTACCTTGTACGTACAAGATAGCATTTCGGCTACCTTGTACGTACAAGATAACAATTCTGCTACCTTGTACGTACAAGATACTATCTTGTACGTACAAGATAGCATTTCGGCTACCTTGTACGTACAAGATAGCAATTCTGCTATCTTGTACGTACAAGATACTATCTTGTACGTACAAGATAACATTTCGGCTACATTGTACGTACAAGATAACAATTCTGCTATCTTGTACGTACAAGATACTATCTTGTACGTAAGATAGCCATTCTGCTATCTTGTACGTACAAGATACTACCTTGTACGTACAAGATAGCAATTCTGCTATCTTGTACGTACAAGATACTATCTTGTACGTACAAGATAGTACCTTGTACGTACAAGATAGCATTTCGGCTACCTTGTACGTACAAGATAGCAATGATGCTACCTTGTACGTGCAAGATACTATCTTGTACGTACAAGATAGCATTTCGGCTACCTTGTACGTACAAGATAGCATTTCGGCTACCTTGGAAGTAAAAGATAGCAATTCTGCTATCTTGTACGTACAAGATACTATCTTGTACGTACAAGATACTATCTTGTACGTACAAGATAGCATTTCGGCTACCTTGTACGTGAAAGATAGCAATTCTGCTATCTTGTACGTACAAGATAGTATCTTGTACGTACAAGGTACTATCTTGTACGTACAAGATAGCATTTCGGCTACGTTGTAGGTACAAGATAGCAATTCTGCTATCTTGTACGTACAAGATACTATCTTGTACGTACAAGATAGCATTTCGGCTACCTTGTACGTACAGGATAGCAATTCTGCTATCTTGTACGTACAATATACTATCTTGTACGTACAAGATAGTACCTTGTACGTACAAGATAGCATTTCGGCTACCTTGTACGTACAAGATAGCAATGATGCTACCTTGTACGTACAAGATACTATCTTATACGTACAAGAAAGCTTTTCGGCTACCTTGTACGTACAAGATAGCATTTCGGCTACCTTGTACGTACAAGATAGAAATTCTGCTATCTTGTACGTACAAGATAGTATATTGTACGTACAAGATAGCATTTCGGCTACCTTGTACGTACAAGATAGCAATTATGCTATCTTGTACGTACAAGATAATATCTTGTACGTACAAGATAGTACCTTGTACGTACAAGATAGCATTTCGGCTACCTTGTACGTACAAGATAGCATTTCGGCTACCTTGTACGTACAAGATAACAATTCTGCTACCTTGTACGTACAAGATACTATCCTGTACGTACAAGATATCCTTTCGGCTACCTTGTACGTACAAGATAGCAATTCTGCTATCTTGTACGTGTACAAGATACTATCTTGTACGTACAAGATAACATTTCGGCTACCTTGTACGTACAAGATAGCAATTCTGCTATCTTGTACGTACAAGATACTATCTTGTACGTACAAGATAGCATTTTGGCTACCTTGTACGTACAAGATACTATCTTGTACGTACAAGATAGCATTTCGTACGTGTACGTACGTGTACGGACAAAAAAAAAAACCCTTCCAGTTAGATGCTGTTCACTTTATCTCAAAGGCTCAAGAAAAAAATCTAATGTAAATTATCACTATGGCACAGCGGACCCACCCCCCCTCCCCCGGGCGGACCCCCAACCACTTGTTCAGCAATGGCATGCTGCATGAGACAGGATATGACCCCCCCCCCCCCCCTCCAAAATACCACTGATATAATGTGAGAGACTGAGCATGTTCTGTGGAAGGCACACATGAAAAAAGGTTTCAGTCAGCCCCCCGAATGCGGTGGGCCCTATGTCAATGGTATATATGGCCTACTGGTAAATCCGGCGCTGCACCCTTGGATATACCAAAATTGTCACCAGTTGAATATACAGAAATCGGCACAGTTTGAAAACACCTTCTCACACTCTGTGCTGTGGTTTTCACTATGCGACGTATATCGATATCAGTCCATATCCATGATATCGCACTCTAGCTGTAGTTTGAACTGAAATGTACGGCAGTTATGTCATGTGTGACCTCATCGTGTGAGAAAATACAAACGTTGCTCATTTTTCGTGTGATATGGGAAAATACAGCACATGTTCCACGAATAAAGTGTTCGACTAAAGGCTCACACCTTATTCATGGAACGAGTGCTGTATTTTCCCATATCGCACTCAAATGAACACCGTTTGCATATCTTATTCACCCAATCATTCACTCCCCTATGATATATATGATCAACAATGCATTATTCAATTAATTATCATTTTAGCCCGCCTTTTAATTTGTAATTAAAAAAGGTGGCCTATTGCAATTGAAGTTCGGCGTCGTCGATAGGTCTTGGACATGAATATTTTATATTTGACATCATGAGATACAGTATTGCAATTTATAGTATTTTTTATTTTTCAAATATAAATTAGCTATGCGTTTGCATTTTTTATCCCCCGCCCGTAAGGGAAGGGGGATTTTAGTCGCGCCAGGATTCTGTCCGACATCACGTTTTCTTGTGGGCACAAAAACTACTGGGCAATGTTTTTTTTAAAATTTCAACATCACATTCCTAGCAACATGGGGATGTGCAAGTGATTTTTTAAAGATGCTACCAAAATTAAAAATGGCTGCCAGAGGTCAACTCTAAGTTTTTTTGTGGGCGCAAAAACTCAAAAACTTAAAGTCGGAAATTATTCAAATTTTAATATCGCATTCCTCATGATATGGAGATGTGAAGGTGATTTTGTTAAGGTTTCAATGCAATTAGAAATGGCCGCCATGGATGAACTTCATATTTTTTGTGGGCGCAAAAATTCAAAAAATAAAGTTAGAAATAATTCACATTTTACAATCACCACCATATGGTAATGTGCAGTTTATTTTGTTGAAATTTGAAATGGCCACCACAAGTCGATTTTTTAAATCTTTGTGACCGCAAAAACTCTAACCTAATTTATGGCGGGGGATGATATAGGACATCAGGCCTGTTGTTGATTATGTTATCATTTTTGCGCCAATTTTGTAAATAAAGAATGAATAACAAAATGACGAAATATTTTATTCTCTTATGCAAGCGATGTCCACATCCAGAATTTGCCAGGGAAGGGACATACTGCCGTCAAGAGGTGAAATCTAGCAAGTGAAAATATCTAAACAATAAGAAAAACGATTTTTAAGTTTACAAGTCCCGCATAGCTTATCGGTTTACGATAACAAAATATTGTAGCAGGTGGATATTTTTTCAAAATTTTATGCCTAGGCCTAATTGTTTTTGCACAAAACAAAATAAAAAATTATGAACTGAATGCGAAAAAATGTTTTAGGCTACATGGTTAATAATATGATTTTGCCTCAAAAATATTATGGGAAAACCTAGTAAAAGTAGTTGCTAGGTTTTTCCTCAATACTATAAAGCTTAGTAAGTAACTTTACTAGGTTTTACCATAGATTAACCATAATAGTCACGCCATGTTAAAAACCTGTCACACGGCGACTGCAGCGCCATCTGATTTTAGATTGGGTCAGAAATTGTGGCGACAATCTGAACATGGGGAGGCGAGCTTAGGCTTAGGCTTATAAATCATCACTCAGCAGTCATTGGGATTGGCGCTGGGAGTTATAGACGTCTATTTTACTCTACTACTTACTAGATCTAGCCTACATTTAGTAGGCCTACTGTAACTATGAACGGTATTAAAATCTCTAATTTCACCAACCTTTAGATGAGATCTACTGTAGTAGACTAGTCTATAAATAATAATTAGCCTAAAATCTATTTGAAGTCTATTTGCAGCTCACATCTACTGATCTAGGCCTAATGATGACACCTCTCAGTCTTGGCTCAGGCTATGCAGGCCTAACAATGTAGCTATTTATCATGTTTATGGAACTATAACAGACTATAGTAGGTTACCCCTATATTATTAGTAACTTATAGACACTGATAGGCTAAGGTTAGTCTATCAGAAAAAAATCTAGGCCTAACGTTACAACTACAAGGCTAGGTGGATATGGGAGACACATGTATATCATGTACTAAACTATCAACTAATAGTACAGCACTGGGGCCGTATTCTCGTACAAAAATAGTTAAGATAAGATCTTATCTTAAATCAAGTTAAGATTGTCGTAGCTAAGTAAGATCTTAATTTGCTATTCTTGAACGAGTTACACTTAACCTTAGCTAAGATCTTAACTCCCTGTGTTTTACTAAAGATCGGCTAAATTTCCGTGTGACGGAAACGTGTACTATAATTATAGGGCCTAATGTGCCCAATAAATTTTTTTTTTTTTTTTTTCTGTATTTGACATAGATGTAGTCTAGTCTAATTGCCGTAGTCTACAAAGAAAAAAAACGAGGAAAAAATTTAGACCTGACGGGACTCTGACTTATTAGTCAACAACTCTACCATTAGACCACAGCGTCATATAATTAAAACTGAGCCTACTGATGAGTGTGTAGACTACCAGACAAAAAATGCCACATCACACAGGCAACATTATGGATAGTCTATGGATATGGGAGGGGGGGGGGTGGATCCGATCAACACGGAAGCGTGATGTTGTCCCGACGCCCATTTTTCATGATAATATTAATAAATAATTCATAGACTATGGAAAACATTCCGTAAGTCAACTTGGCATAAATTATGACGTCACAAGCATATAAATGCCACTGTACATGTTGTAGGGTAGGCTGGTATAGTTCGTCGTAGAAGTTACGACAGGTCGGGAGCTGTCGTAACTTTAAGAGGAAAGTTACGCTCAGTCGCATCTTAAATATTTCGAGAATAGCACTTACACTTAATCTTAAACTTAAGATCTTAATATTTGAGATAATCGTAAATACTACGATTATCTCAAATATTAAGATCTTAACTCTTTCGAGAATACGGCCCCTGCACTGTAACGTTACTATGGGTGTGATGGATTGATCAAAGATAAGCCACGCCCCCACCATCTTTTGACTAGTCTATAGTCTACTAGTAGGAGGGGCCCACCTGAAAAATAGACTAATGATATGCATAAGCCATAATGATATGCATAGCCTAGCCCTAGGCCTAATTTTGCTAGCTTTTATGTAGTAGTCTAGCCTCTAGGCATAGGCCTACACCTATTAACACAAAATAACATTGTTTATATAAACACTGAAAAAGTTTAGAATCAATAGGCCCCATAATTACATGAATTAGTATAAATCAAGTGACACAATCTGGCTAAACTAATCAAAAAATCGGTAGGCCCTAATTGTATTTTGGTTTCTTTATGACCATATGATGTAGGCATAAACATAGACTAGAACTGTGTGCTGCGCATTTAGGCCTACCAGTAAAGGGAGACATAGAGACGAAATGCTCGTATTTCTCATTTTGGACATGCATGTCCAAGGCTAGAGGTAAAATTTAGACAAACTTCTTTTTTGTTCATTGAAGAACGGAAATATCAGATCAGATCGGATGCCTTCCTTGTTTCGTAGGCCTATACATGTTAAAATTTGCTGGTTTATTCTGGTCAACATATTTTTCATCAATTCCGCCAACAAACTTTTTTTTCTGTCCATATTTGTGGCAACAAACTTTGTTTTCATATTTCTTAACCCTTCAAGTCCTCATCATTTTACATCCCTGAAAAGAGGCTACATTTTCCTACAAGCAAGGCTTTTAGAATAAAAATGTCCATGAAACTGGTTTACCAGTACATGGCAATTTTTTGGCAAATTTTTCACTCACTCCAAATAATCTTCATCCACTACAAGTCGTGAATTGCGACAGCAATTTGCGGCTTGTAGTGGATGAAGATTATTACATTTTAATATTACGCATTATTTACGGTAATAATATAGTTTGAAAGTTTATCCTTGAATGAGCAGATCAATTGTATTCCAAAAGAGGAGGTGTGAGTGTAAATTTGACATTTTGGTGAATCGAAATTAGGTGCCTTAACAAAATTTGAAACTTCACATATATATATAACCAATCTAGAAATTTGGCAAAAAGCCAAGGGCGGCAAACTGAAGAATATAGCTAGGATCAGACTGAATTGTTTTCTTGACATAGATATGCCTATCAGGATCACAACACTAAGCCATTAGGCCTATTCTCCTTGATAATTTTAAATAGCCTAAGCCTATATATCATCAGCTATCAATATACACATAAGGAAAAAATATATAAGCTTATAGGCCTAGGCCTATAATATGGGTCATTTTAAGTATCAAACTTCACATGTGATGAGCAAGATCACTCAAGAAAGCTGGTAAATAGCCAAGGGCGGCGAACTGATAATAGGTGGATGTAGGCCTAAGTGGGCGTTTTAACCCAGGGCTATTTTTTTAAGCATGCCTTTTACACCACTTTATTACCTTATTATCAATCATAAATGTTAAAAACAGATATATATTATAGGGGGCCTCGAAACGTCTAAAGATTTTCTTTGATGAAATTTAGGCTATGGGCTACATGAAAATGTTGGAAAAATATTGCCCCTGTATTAATACCTTTCCATCTTTTTTATAACAAAAAGGTTGCATTCCAATGTTATGTGTAGACCATTTAAATGACATAAAGTAATCAAAATTGTCTATAATGGCGCCATAACTATTTGCATGTCTAATTAGAAAGTAACCTAGTAATGCGAGAATTTGTTGCAAGCTCACCCAGTCACGATAGGCCTAATGCCGTAATGGAGCATCAATAAAAATAAAAAAAAATAAAAAAATATTTAACTATAGACTGCCGCTATTTATCGATATCAATTGAAATTAAAATATAAATTATGCATTTTTTTAGATGAAATAAGTATACACTTAAAAAAATTGGTTTTTTTGTGTAAGTTTCCCGTTACTAATCAAATAAAAAAAAAGTATTTATATTTTTTTGACCGTCTGCTCTGAATCTTTAATCATGCGAACCATGCAATTTATAAAAAAAAGTGCCTATGGGCTAGTTAGGACCTAGGCTTATAGGGCCTAAAATAGGATGTATATAGGCTATAGGCCTATATATGTATAAAACTAAATTGGCCTGCGAAAAAAAAACAATTGAAAACCATGTATTTTATACCCCCCACCCCCTCGTCAATTTAAATAATCTAGGTCTACACCGAGCATTCCAAGAGACTAAAATTATTAGGCCTAGGCCTACTAGTTAGACAATAATGCCTATAAATAATTTATACTTTATAAATAGTCTAGTCTATTTCCATGATTAGCCTATAGCCTAGGCCTACCCCCCCCCCCCACCAAAGTAATATTTTATTCTCCAATCAACTGCAGGAGCTCTAGTCTAGGCCTAACCTTTCTTAGGCCTATTTATTGAACATATATTATGATATGGGGGTAGGCTGTCTAAATGTTCTCCACTTGTAGCAATGTAGGCTACTGGTAGGTAACATAACCTACCTAGGGGCCTACTAGGCTACAACATAAATATTTTTTTAATTAACAAGTTAGAAATTTATAGCCTATTTTTATAATTACCTACGACCCATGTGGCATGTCCTGTTATCATGACATGTTTATGTGTGTTTTTAGTCGAGCCTAAGAGGTTAGTTTTTTATTCTTGTTGGGACAGTAGTACACTGACATACACTACGTCTGTGCAGTAGTAGTAGGCCTAGTCTGGAGAGATCTAGCATGTCTAGGTACGGTAGCCTACTGTAGTCTAGGCCACATGCTTTTAACAATCACCAAATCTGAGGTTTGGGCCTGGCCTATAGGCCTAGGTCCTAGATCTACTAGACCTAGGCCTAGACTAAAAGTCTTGACTGCTTGCTGAAAACAATTAGATCTAATTATTGGCCTACAAACATGACTTGTGTAGATATTGGTTATGTTTAGGACTATGTCTCTAATAGGCCTACTAATACTCTAACGTCAGTGAGAGTTTATTGACATAATGTCATTTACATTGAATATAGGCTACCACCGCCCAGGCACACCCTGGCACCAGTCAAGGCTCAGCTTCAAGAAGAAGAAGAGGCAAGTGTAGTCTATAATGTTGGAGGCCTATTTATACTCACCTTGCCGTATCAGGTCTGACCGTCAGACTACCAGTCTGACCTTGAAAACAGGTGTGTCAAAACTCAAGCCAAGTACGCATGGTGACAAGGGTTGGTGGTGACTTTCATGGGGAGTTAATCCAAGGTCATGGTAAGGTCATCTCAAAGTCACAGCAAGGTCAAATCAGCTCAAAATGGTTGAAAGTAGATTATTGGACCAGAACTTCCAATAACTCGGTCGGAACCCAATCCAAGTACACATGGTGACATCGGTTGGTGTTGGGTTCCATAGGGGAGTTATCCCAAGGTCATGGTGAGGTCATCTCAAGGTCACAGCAAGGTCAAATCAGCTTAAAACGGTAGAAAATAGCTTATTGTTTTTGCTAACATTATATTCACTTGAAATGTATATGATGGCTTGAATCATACCTAGATCCCAACACGAGAGGGTACAGGGATAACGTAAGGGTTGGAAGTTTTTTTCACCACCCCCTTCAAAATAATCATCCTTGTGTCAATACTGTCTAATATGGCAAAAATGATTCAATGACCGTCATCTGATTTGCCGCTTATTATCCTATGTCTCGTGTTGTTGGAGGAAGGAAATCAAGTTGATATGATGATTTTGATTAAATCTGTAGCCTACTTTTTAACAACATAGTCGAACTGTTTCAAGGCCAATTAACATATGTTACATGCAAATAAGTGTAAATTCAATTATATGGGGATTCTGGCAACAATCCAAGACAATGGCAGCGGATGCGGATTATTGGAGGGTTGACCTTCCAAGTAAAATATAAGACTTGGGCGGGATGAGAGGAGATTGCGTCTAAGAGAGTCATGTGATCCATGTGCTTTCTGTGCAGTATTGGCAATTGATTATGTGTCGAAAACCTCTGAAATATGGCTTAGCTAGGACTGATTTAAGAATATGTTTAAGGATGTGATAATTGAGTTTATAGACAGGGTTTATCACTCTTAGTTGAGATAATGCATGATCTATGTGCATTACGTTCCACGCCCAACTTGGCAGCCCAGTTTTCTAGGCTGTGCAAGTGATTTTGTATGCATCTTATTTTATATATAAGAGACAATCATCATCAAACTAGAAGGGTCTAGTTTTTTGTGAACAAAAAACTGAAGATGTCTCTCCTCCAGCAGCATAAAGGTTGATAGCTAATAGATGTAGTGTCAATATTATTGGCTTTGTAATTAATGTTATTAAATGGCTCCTGTGGACAGTAGAGACTATGTATTAAGCGGAATTTATTATTCCGTTTTGGTGCGAAACACTTGTCAACACTCCCAGCAAACACGACGTTGACCCAACGCTGGTCCAATGCTGGCCCGCAATCTGTGACGCTGGCCCAACATCAAACCAGCACTGGTTCAACGCCTCCTGTTTGCTGGGCTGCGTTCAACCCAGTAAACACAAAACATTATTGTTATGTGCCCTTCTGTGGAGTGTTTTGGAATGTTTTGAAAATCTAAGACACTACGAGTAAGAGACTATCTGTACAAATGAACAGAATTCTTTCGCATTAAAATATGTTAGATCTTGGGTTGTAGGCCTGCCTAATCATCCCCAATTGCGAAACTACATGACTCTCAGCATTATAATTCTTTTTACACTATTTTTTATTTATGGAGAGTGGTTGATTGAACAAACGTTGACCCTATGTTGTTTTAATGTTGGACCAATGTTGTGCCATCTCCTTTTATAATACCCAGCAACCACTAGACGTTGAAACAATATTGGGCTAATTCTGAGCCAACGTGGTTGACAATGGACCAACGTTAGTCAGCACTAAAGCTTGTTGGGTACCTACACTTTAAGGTGCCAGTATGTCTGGTTGCCGCCTTTTGTTTGTTCTTCAGATTTTTAAGCCTATTCAAATCAAAAACAAAGGCTGGGTAATATTGGCCCGCCGTCTGTGATGCTGGCCCACATTCAGCGTGGCAACAAACACGACATGGTAACCCAATACTGGGCTAATGTTGGCTCAGCGTCGTAGACGGTGGGCCAACAATAGCCCGGCATTGGGTGAACGTCTCGTGTTTGACCGCCTGCATGATAGACAGAGAGAACGCACAGACACAAAACTGATTTGTGACGAACAAATGAGCGGTCTGAAGTAAAGCAATACATCTCCACTTCTATAGAGGGAAGACATAACATGTGACTTAACATGTAGTGATGGTCATGTGGTAATTTGGACCAAATATTGGCTTGTGACATTCCTGATTCAATAAAAACTTATCTGAAGCTGATGCCATCTATAACACTTTACTTGGTCCTTTCACACAGGGATTTATGAATCCACCTGTGTATGTTACCCTTAAAATCAGGATTAGACATCAACCTGGAATGATGCACTGTGCTTTTCTAAGTGAGTCATTATGTTGTTTACAGATTCATGCTGGTTAAGGAGACAGGCCTGTAATTACTCACAATTTCGGAAAAATCGTATATTGGCTGTAGGCCACAGACAATTTATAGATTACCAGAATATAAAGATTAATGCACTGTCGATTAATATGAAATATGTACAAGCATTGATTGTACGTGTTGTTACTATATGTTCGAATAAATTTTCTTGTGTCACACTAATGTCTGATCTCATCACACTGATTAAAGGAGTAGTCCACTGTGTACCAAGAGTGGTCAAAACTGTGCCCAGAAAGCACCTCGCAACATTTGTTTAATGGAAATGTAAAAAATAGACTACGTAATATGACATATTAGGTTGCCAGGCATTCTAAACTGGGTTTAAGTAGCCTACAGTATATTGTAACATGTTACTCTAATGAGCTTTCGTACGAATACATGCTGGCGCTTCGTACTACAGCTCTAATACAGGCTGATCGAAAATCTTTGCAACAGGTGAGAAATCGCCCGAAACGTCCAAAAACTGATACTGAAAGCAATATTTTTTATCGAATCGGCTTTAACCCTTTTAACGCTGAACTCCTGGGCACACTTGCATCCCCACCGCTGAATTCCGGGGGGGGGGGGGGGGTTGAACGAAAATAAGAATATTTTGTGATCAGGTAATGTCAGATTTGTATGAAGACACCAGCAGGATCTTAGCTTATAAGCAAATAATAACATGAGAATGAGTTGTGCTTTACTGGTAGGTAACACCAAGGTCATGTCAAGGTCACATCAAGGTCATTTCAAGGTCAAATTCGCGATTTTTTTTTTGAAAATACGCACTTTTTAGCAATTTCAAGCTGTTCAGTGGTGCAGTCATCCATTAGAAAGGACTGATGGTGACACAGACTTGGTCGGGTATCATTTCAGCACACATTTTTAGGAAATCAAGGGCAGTGCTGAAATTGGGGGGGTAATGCCCCCATGTTTGCCCTCATTACACCCCCATTCTTCAAGGCTCACTTGAACAAGCAAAATTACAATTATGCAGCAGCGTGTAGCATCAGCTTGGGCTTCCATCGCAAAAGATTGATATATAATTGGGTATGGAGGTTGACATGGGTTGAGGTTGTGCTCTACTGCATGGATGCCGCCCAAAATAAACGTGAAGGTTATGTCAAAGTCATGTAAAATGTCGCGTTTATCAGTTTATGGGTGATGTGTACTAAATGCGTAATGATTATATAGGTAATGCGTAATGATTAGGTGTACAACCATGCAATCCGCACTGCTGCGATATCTGTCATATAAGTATTATTATAGCATTTAAGCATGATGATGATGCCAAAGGAAGGTATGGTTTGTTTTATTGTATTCTTTGAAAACAGAAATATAGGTTTGATGAAAAAATCAAGTCTCTATCTCAATTATTAAGAAAGTTATGATAATTTTATTGATTTCACGGCGGCCATTTTGAATTTTTCGTTCCAAAAGAATCCTTTAAAAGAATGACAGTTCTACATCGACCCAGATATTATTATGGGATGCTATCCATGCACAATCAGAAGAGAAACAAACTTTTATCAGCAAAAACAAGGCTACCCTCATGATAATCGGAACACATTGATTTTACAGACAAAAATACGAAAAAACACACTCTGCACCCGAGTATACTCGGGGTCCGCGACAGGGAGACATCTTTTGCCCCCGAGTATACTCGGGGTCCGCGTTTAAAGGGTTATAGAACATTTACCTGTTTAAACGGGAGGTTTTTGTGATGATCAAAGAAACTAGTAGACTGTAAAAGAAGTTTTATTCCGTGTGGGTTGAAGAAAATTTATTGATCAATGGCCACAGCAGTGGTCGACACTGTGAAGTAATCTCAAGCATGCGCACGGACGGGTACTGGCGACTCGGTCCACCTGTGAAAATGCAGCAGGCATAAAGAGGCCCTGGTGCGTGCCCTCAGGGCACTTATGACAGGGCACAATGTGTAGTAATATAGCGAATATAGACATACAGACGCTTTCAATAACCCACCATGTCCTATCACCCCCACCCCACATAAACATATGTTCATCCTTCATCGCATAATTTGACTACAACGTTTTAATCGTATTACAATGTCACTTAAATGACCATTTGTACCGAAAAAGTGACCGGAAGCAATAATTTACAACTACCGGTACTATGTAGGCCTAAACATACACAACCATGTTTTCTCCTCAGCTGCAATGGTTTATAGTCCCATCTACTGCATAAATGCACAACGAAACTAGACCTACACAGTGACGATTACATAGGAATCCAGTGGTTGGCCTGTCAATACGTGTGCGTACATAATTAAAACAAAGATGGCTGAGAAGAAGTAAGATGTTAAAAATGATAGGAGGGTCTGTGCAAGTCTATTTTAGATAAAATTACCACTAGTTACGACAATTTTTTGTCTGGGATGATCTCAACTATCATTTTCTTTTTGTCGGTAAAGGAGGGGGGGGCGGGGGCATGCTCACGCGACTTTGTTTTAAACCCTTGTGCTGCTAAGTCAGAATATATACGTTTCAAGCAAATTTCAGACTAAATAAAATAACATTTGGAAGATGTCTATTTTTTAGAAATAATATTATTTTCATTTGAAGCAGGAAATTGCGTTAGCAATTTGCGTTAGCAATTGAGCTTCAAATGAATGAAAAATACTCACAAACAATTAAGCAGCACAGGGATTAATATAAAAACCCATATTGCGCATTTCCTGCCTAAACATAAATTGTGTTTTTAATTTCTGCTGAGTTTTTACTCTTTAAAGTGCTAAATCAATCCATATTATTACGATCACGTGCCATTTTGTATTTATGTGTCTACCATTGAATAGATGTCATGATGTTGAGCAATTTAATACATGCTTTTTCAATGAAAAAGAACGTATATTTCAACATGAATAGTTATAGGGGAGACCGGGGCTAACTGAGACATATTACTACGATCACGTGCCATTTTGTATTTATGTGTCTACCACTGAATAGATGTCATGATGTTGAGCAATTTAATACATGCTTTTTGAATGAAAAAGAACGTATATTTCAACATGAATAGTTATAGGGGAGACCGGGGCTAACTGGGACACTTTTATCATTTATCGCCCTGGAGCAGACAATAATAGAGTTGGAGATTCAAAACAATCATTCAACCTAGGTGTGATATTTGTTATTGTCACAAGGGCCTTTAATAAATGACAACTAAAACCTATACAGATTTGGTGAATTAAAAAAAAAAAATTATGTCCCAGTTTGCACAGTATACGGGGCTAAGTAGGACAAGGCCAGGGGCTAACTGGGACAGCAATTTAGGATCTATAAAGATTAAACAAGGTATACTGCATCCTGTGATGATTCCAAATAGTTTGAAGGGGGTAAGCTATAAATAAACATATATATGCCGTTTAAACACAAAGGTTTAAAGTGCAACAAAATAATGCAGAAAATAACAGCTGATCCCCGATGCACTATAGGCCTAATGTGTTGATACAACGTAACACCCACATTGTGTCCATCCCCAATACATACAATCTAAAGTAGGCCTAACAAATGTTAATTGAGTTGCGCAAACATATATTTAGGTCACATGTCAGTACCCACAGGGGTTAAATGGGCCACAATGCTCTATTACAACTGGGGCAAACTGGGACACACTGGGGCTAACTGGGACTGTCGCAGTTAGCGCCGCCAGAATTGTCCTAGTTAGCCCCGGGTTGACCTTTTATGAAAAATATGACCTGGCATGTGCGTATGGTACAGCATCGAACATCTAATAATTGTAAATTAGGCAGTAAATATGAGTGTTTTCAGGGATATATTTCAGTATAATACAACTATAGTAATTTAAGTTTTATAAGATTCGTAATTGAGACGTGAAAAATTACTTGAAAGGCAAAAAAATACATTTAGTTTTGCCTGCTCACACAACTCCGCTAGTTCCACTGGGATTGTAGTTCAAGTGGAAGGGGTGTCCCTCCATTCTTGAAAACGAGGCCACTGATATTGTCATATCATGGAATTTCCTATTAGAGGCCTGTCCGAGCTAGCCCTTTGTCCCATTTAGCCCCGGTCTCCCCTACTAACATGAATAAATTCCGTTTTGCGAATGTGAGCTCACAAAAAATATCATGGCGTTTCCTAGCTGACTGACTTGACAAAGGATTTATTAATGATTTCGAGTGTAATTTCATGTATTTAATTAGCTATATTATATGCCAGGACAGAAGTATGCATTCTACTTAAGATTGTAGATAATGCTGTTTTGGGGTATGCCTGAACAACCAAAGACAGTTGTGGATCCAGGAATTGACAGACGACGAGGATACACAATTTTTTTCACAATAATTTATATAAACGACAGCTGGCACATCCAGCCTCCTATTTTCTCTAGAGAGTCCTGGGGCATGCCCCCCCCCCCCTGAATAAAATGAAATCTAAGGCTTAAAATGATGCATTCTAGAGCATATATTTAGGCCAATATATGTTCTTTATTTAGGTAATTATTCATGTTGCCCAAATAGTGGCACGTAATTTTTTGCCACACATCTAGCCTTTAACGTAACAATATTGCTTCAGATGTAATATTAAGTCAAACTAGAAGGGGAATTTGATACATGTATGCGTCAATTGTATGCCTCCGCCATCACATGAGGCCTATGTAGGCTTACTCTATCAACTCTCCCCCCTGACCTGGAGTTTTCTGAGATATCGTAATGACAATATTTGATAACAAAAAAGCTCAAGATCACTATATTGGAATTTGAGATACAGTTTTATCAGTTCTATCAATTGTATGGATACTAAAGCGATACAAATTGTATGAACCAAGATTTATCATCAAATCGTGATGACAAACGTTTTCCTTTATTAGCTATTGGCCTTGAAAAATAGGTAAATGTCACCCATCTTTGAACTTGACCTTGAGTTTCATCATAGGAATCACTGGTATTAATATGGAAGTAATAGGGCCTACAAATTGTAAGTGTGGAGCTTTCGTGACGACAACCATTTTCCTTTACAATATTTTTATTGTACGACTACATTTAGAAAGGGGTATGATAGACATAAGAAATCAGATGGCTGATGAAGCCTAAATTCATTATGCGTTATTCTGTCCCTCATTTTAGACCTAAGATGAACTTAAGAGAAGTCATCCATTGCGCCAAGGAGAACGAACGTGATTCGATACATTCGTAGATCCGTATCCTATCCTAGAGGCCTACGTACTCAGTTACTGCCTAAATCAGTTGGTTGGGATCAATGACTTTTGTACCTAAAGTAGACAATAAATCATTCTGCTGAAAAAATAGACTACTGCGCAGCGAATTCTTGCATTGTGCCAGGAAATATCTGCAGAGATTTTGACTTTGCGGGGGTCGATTGAGATTGGTCTTTATCTTAACCCATGTGAATTTTTTACTAAGAATAAGGCATGATTTGAAAATTCCATGGGGGGGGGGAGGGTGTAGCTGCCCATCAGCCCCATCCGCAGTCCACAGCCCCGATCTGAGATGACACATTTTAAATTTAATTTAACCACAAACTTACCACACGATTTCCAGAAACAAGAGTCCACGAGACAAGAAGATACCTTTAAGTATTACGCGTTATAATTAAACCGTTTTTAGGGACAAAAATCACAATGGATAGGTCTGTGTCGTAATAGCACGATGCATGTATGGACGATGTAGGCCTATATAATAAGGGAACTCAACCTTATATTATTACCTCACCTCATAATTATACGTCATTAAACGGTTTGGTATATTTTCCAATCAGTCACAATGGTAACTAAATGTAAAATAAATGTCCAATATTACCCTAGCAAAACACGAGACAAATGTCAATACAAATGTTCTCATAAATTGAAAGTAATTTTTAGTGCCAGAAACGGTATAGGGCCTATAACAACATTCCTGAAGTTTCAATTATGTCGATTAGTGGAGGAGGAAATCTGAAAATTGACGTTATTTAAGGTGTTAGTTGACACTTAAATTCCTAGAGACAAATAATATATCGCTGCAAATGTATGAACGTCTAGTTTTACGAAGCATGAACAGTTTTTGCGGCAAAAGGTCGAGTTTTTCATAAAACGTGCATATGTGACGTCACTTTTTCACCAATTTCTACTGGATATTTATAAAGGTGGATCTTTTATCAGCTGCCTAGGGGGCCATCAATGATATTTTAATTGTGACATGTTGTATAAAATAGTAATGACGTCATAGTTATGAATTATGAACATATGTATACAAAAAACATAAATAGACATCTCATACATATCTTAGATAGAAGTAATAGACGACAGGGAGTTTTTGGCAACAATCTTATGAATAAAAGCTTATATATTTTTATGAATTTATTGATGAATTTATGTGATATCTTCTGAAAATCTTTTGTTTTGTGTGGTACATTATATATTGCCATTGTATTCTAGTTATTACTTTAGTAAGGACATAGATAATAGGCTAAATTTCCCACCTCTACCCCTTGGGCAAAGGGAGCCAGGGCAAAGGGGGGCAGGCCATTTCAATACAAAGACCATACAGCATGGCCCCCTTTGCCCTCTAACTTACAATGGGTAGATATTTCACACACTAATCCCAGTGAACGAAAGTATTTAGTATATTACTTAGTACTTAGTATGTCCAACAAAGCATGTCACCATATACATCAAATGAAAGGTTTTTATTATATCTGTTTTATCAGGCTTACTTCAATGTACTTGTGTATCAAAAACATAAAAAGTACCAAGGTGGGGGCAACCTGCGTGCAGGGTGTACTTCCATAGAGTGAGAACGAATACAACTGAAGTCTCTACAGGGTGGGTGGGGGTTGCCCCCTTTGCTCAATGCGCTGGCCCCCTTTGCCCAAGTTATTGGGCAAAGGGGGCCACTTTGAGAGCAAATCTATTTGGCTTACAATTAAAATAAGGTATCCTTGAAACACTAAGTGAGTCTCTTATATGTATCTACATTGCATGTACCTAACATAGAAAAGTCATTCGTTTTAAAATAGTTCGAATATTCTTCTTAAATATCATTGAAACGTTAAGTGGCCCCCTTTGCCCGCCCTTCCCTTAGTCATTTTCAATTGATGTATCCCAAATTGATACAAGTTTCAAATTTAGCACAGAGCAAGGTTTTGACATTTTGGGGGTAAGAAATTCAAAATGGCCGCCAAATTAGCCGCCATCAAGAAATGAGAATTTTAAAACTTTACAAATAAAAGTCACAAAGAATCATATAATACCTCGTTTTGTAGTGTTTTCGCGTCACGAAACAGTTCGGGAGGGATTTGTTTTGTACAAGGTCAATGTCACCCAAAAACTTAGAAATGAAAAAAAGGTAAAATCATAGTCAATCTAAACGTATTTATTAAATTTATTTGTTTTTACATACTCGTATTATGTATAGTTCATTTCTTAGTCACCCTGTCCCAGAGTGAGGCGAGAGCATGTGCCATAGCAAACACAGAGAGCCGAACAAAGAAATCCCCAAATACAACAAGAGCAGTTGCCTGCACAACGCTTCTGGCCCTTCAATACTTGAAACATATATCAACACTAAAATGAAATAAAATCTAAAGGTAATATTTCTGATAAACGTCACAGTATTTTACTGTATTACATCTAACCTTTATCTTTTAAATTACCTGCTACATCATTTTATAATGTGATATTTCCCCATCATTTACTGTATCACACATACATATATACAATCATTTCTATATAGCTGGAATTGGTGACGTGATTGTCAGCTTTAAATGACGTCGCGTCAGTTTTCAAACACATTATTTGATCATTGCCGAAACGTACCAGCGCGACGACGTACGCGAGCGCGATAGGCATCGCGACCATTTTCAAAACTGTTACATTTTCGTCACGCCAGTTGTCGCAATGGAATGAATCGGGCTTTAGGCCACCTTTGTCCACATATAGGCAAAACTGGGCCAGGAGAACCTCCTGAGGATGGGGAGATGAATGAGATGACACTGTCCTCCAGACACAGGATTCGAAATTCGAGCCCTGGCGGTCTGAGGCAGAGCACGCTACCTCTCGGTCATGTAAGCTCCCCACAATACTGAGTTTTACACGTGGATGGGGGAGAAACATTTTTGTTTCTTTCAAACCGCCGAGACCGGGAACCGAACCCCGAACTCTAGCGTGAAAGGCAGCGGTGCTAACCACTACCCTAGGGCCCCCGCCCGCCGGCTGTCGCGCCTCACATGTCGCGTTGGTCGTCGCGTTGGTGTGTAGACAGTCATGTAATTTTCGCGTCAGTCGTCGCGTCACTCGTCACGTGCCTAATCGCGCTGACGTTCGCGTTGGTGTGTTTTGCACTTAAAGTGGAGAAATGTAAATAACCCTATATATTATTTTAACCATCAGTCTGTTCTCTTTCAATATAAAACATAGCGGGAAGCTCGGCAGAATGGACTGTAGACGTCCAAAGAAAAATTGAACTGACCAATACAGCCTTAAAAAATCTGTGCGACACACATAGCTGCAGATTTGTCAACAATGACAATTTCTTCAAGCTGGCTGACAAGACGGTAAACGACTCCCTATTGATGAGAGATGAGAGTACATCTGACCTGGCAACCCAGTAATAAATTAGCACTAAATCTGATACTCAAAACAACTGAAAAATGTGTGTCGCTGTACAGATCAAGAGGTAGACCAAGACAGACTAGATATGCCAGTAACTACAGGCGCTCTGATGTAAACCAAACCAGGCCGACAGAGAGAGAATACAATAAATTAAAACATCCCCAGAAAGATGAATGACAAAACCACTATTACAGACATGATTCCTACCATCACAGAAGTAGCCAGAACAGAGAAGACCACCAGATACTAAGACAGAGGCACCAGCAAAGAAGTGACGCATATCATCCCAGAAAAGATCAACACGGATATGACACCAACACTCGTAAAAACACTAGACATGACACCAATAACCGTCAATGTGACCACTGCTGGCAATTTAAATGGGAATGCTACTGAAAACTACAGGAGAAAAAAGGAAATCAGGACATAGGCCTCATGCCGTCAAATGTTAAACAACCTTCTAGTAGAAAAACTTACATGGATGATAACAAAATAGACAATAGTGACACAAATAATATAAAAATGAAACACTGCAACACCAAGACTGAAATATATAATCGGAAACAAAACAACGGAGTTAAAATTGGACATTTGAACATACGAAGCTTATTGAAAAAAATAGATGAAATTAAGATTTTATTACATCAGAATAGTTTTGACATTCTAGCTATATCTGAAACATGGTTATCGGACAAAATACCGAATGAACTTGTAAATATACCTGGTTTTAATGTATATAGAAAGGATAGACCGAGTCATGGTGGGGGTGTTTTAATATATATAAAGGAGACTTTACCTCATACATATTGTTCAGATCTCACCAATTTTAATAATACTGAAGTGGTCTGGGTTAGGATTGATAATAAATCTTTCCCCTTCTTTTTATGTATCATGTGTATATAACCCCAAAGCGGACGATGAGAACTATTACCAATGCATGTTAAATAATTTTGAAAATGTTTTAGCAAAGAATAAGGAAATTGTTATCCTTGGTGACTTAAACATTAACTACATCTTAGACGAAAATTTATGTGAAAATCAAGCTCACTTTATAGAAACACTCCTTTGTTGCAAACAATTGATAGTTGAACCTACTCGTGTTACACAATCATCTCAGTCAGTCATTGATCATATATATACCACGATGCCTCACAACCACTTGGATCACGGGATACTGAAATATACTCTTAGTGATCATTACTTTATATTTACAACTCTGAAATTTAGGCGCCAAGCTTCTCCCCCAAAACTTATTCACAAAAAAGATTACAATGGAATAAATATAAATGATTTTATTCGCGATTTAATGGATATTGGACTATACCCAGCAAACAATTTTATGGCGGGCCAGAGTTGGACCTATAGTGGCAGAATTTTGTGCCAGTAATGGGCCAATACAGTCAAACCAATATGCCAGAACCGGCCCCGTTTTGGCCCAGGGTAGTTTCCATACAGTTTGCACACAGGGCCACATATGGCCCAGTACTGGTTACCATGTCTGGGCCTGTTGAGGCCCTATATTGGCCCAGATATCAGGAATACATACAGGCTGCTATTTGGTTATATTTACCGTGCCAATACTGGCCCAGATACGATTATATAATGGCTGTATAATGGTTGCGAAAGGGATCAATAATGGCCCTGTATAGGATGCCTAAGTAATAGGTGTTATCTCTTTTTGAAACATGCATTCAGTTATAGCCCAGCAAACACGTATCATTCATTCAATGCTGTTTCAATGTTGGACCAACGTCTTGGAAGCTGGCCCGCCATTGAAACAGCATCGGGTGATTGTCCTGTGTTTTGCTCGGAGTTGTTGCGATACAAAAACAACAATTAGGTTTAATTGCACAGTAAATTTAATAAAACAATATATTTGGCTTACAAAAAACGTCAACGCCGAATTTATTCGGATCTGAAATCTACAGTATATTTTTACAATCTACGGTCTTCCTCGACTTAAAGCGACTCAATCAGGCTAAGATCGTCAAAAAAATCGTGATTTTGTTTTGGCTTCTCAGTGTGACCATGTGATGTAGACGTGTCCATGGGCTTGGGCTGCAAAGTTTTTTTTAATTTTTGTGCTGCACATTTGCCGGTTGGGCTAGATATAAAGACGAAGTTCCCGAATTCGGGAATTTCGTCTATATCTTGCCTAACAGGGTTGGGGTTGGGGAGCTTTTGCAGCTTTAGTCTGTGGACGTGTTTACAGCATATGGTCGTATAGGGAGGCCAAAGTAAAGTCACCGATTTTTTGACGATTTTGGCCTGATTGAGTCATTTTTATAATGTGCAAGGCCAGTAAGCCCCGCTTCTGATTGAACATTTTTTATCACCTACAAGTAGGCTCGCACCATTTTGATAAATATTTTTTATAATTACAATAAATATAGTGCTTAGGCTAGACTATTTAAAAAGATGAACTCTTAGCTATGCCTAATTAGGATACAAAGCAATTCAAATATAGACCTATGAATAACAACTGATAACGGCAACCTAGGCCTACTGCCAGTACTGGTAAGACACTCTCCAATTCCTCCTATTATCGCTCACGGCGGCGACAAGCCTTAACAAAATATTCGATTCATTCTTCAATTATACCATCATGAATCAGAAAAATTATATACACATGTGCTACAATTCATATTTGAGTAAATTTGTACTTTAATATAATCATCTCAGTCCATTTTAAATCGAAAAGAATAATAAATGATGACAATCCAGAAAAATGTAGCCTACACTTGTTTTAACCGCCAAGAAAGATAGACCCACCTAGCGAAAAGATCTATACTAAAATGCCAGCACTGGGACGGAATACTGGCCCACAACGCCGGAAGCTCCCCCAAGTGAGTAACAATGTAATCATATGCCGTTATTGTGCCGTTATTTTGTCAGTCTAACCTGAATCAGGCCAAGAAAGCCGAAACTGGGCCAGTTTTGGCATACCCCAACAATAACTGTATGCCAGTACTGCCACTATTCGCCAGTAATTACCATTATTGGGCCATTCAACATCTCAACTCAACTCAACATCTGACGCCTGGGGAGATTGGTCAAATGCATTTAATACAGTGGTTTGCAAACATGTCAAAATTAAAGAAATTAGAGTCAAAGATAGGTCAAATCCATGGATGACCAACGCAATTTTAGCCTTTATATATAAACGTGATTATACTCACCGCATGGCATGGCCGCATTAGCTCTTCTGACAAAATGAATGAATATAAAAAACTGAGAAATTTGGTCATCTCAACAATTCGAAACTCGCAACGATCCTATTATAAGAAAACAATCACAGCCAGTAAATCATGTGACGTTTGGAGAGCAGTAAACCAATCCCTGGGAAAAAATAGAAAAAGTTCCATAACATCAGATCTGTCACCTGATGCGTGGAATAAACACTTTGCGTCCGTTGGAAATAAACTGTGTAGTGAATTTAGTGAAAATGATGAACTAATATGGAGAAATAACTCGAGTATTTATAACTTTAAATTTAAAAGCCTTCTTGAAGAAGATGTTCTAGCATTTATAAACAAATTGCCATCTGAAACCAATGTTGATATTCTAGGCTATGATTCTTGTATTCTCAAACTTAGCAGTGAGATTATCTGTAGCAGTCTAACAATCTTATTTAATATGTCACTTTATAATGGAGAAATTCCAAATGAATGGAAGAAAGCTCGGGTTACTCCAGTTTACAAAAACAAAGGCTCTAAACAAGACCCTAACAACTTTCGACCAATTTTTGTAATTGGGCATATTCCAAAATTATTTGAAAAATTAGTTGACTCTCAATTGAGAGAATATTTACAATCTCACTCTTTCATTACACATTCCCAGTCAGCTTTCATGAAACTCCATTCAACCCAGACGTCTTTGCATGATGTGATTGAATATGTGCTTGACAATATTAACGAAAATGAAATCAATGGTATTTGTATGTTTGATCTTGCTGAATGTTTTGACACAATTGATCACAAATTACTTTTAAAAAATTAAGCAAATATGGCCTTAATGGCACTGAATTATAATGGTTTACAAATTATCTCAATGAACGAACTCAAGTTGTTACCATAAATGGTAAAATGTCTAATACAAAACTCATTGACAAAGGTGTTCCACAGGGATCTATACTTGGTCCTCTGCTTTTTACTATTTTTATTAATGATTTTCCCTCATGTCTATCTAATGCCTTCTGTAATATTTTTGCTGATGATACTATGATAGGTGTTAGTGATAAATCTATAACAAAAAAACAGCAACTTCTTCAGAATGCTGTAAATGAAGCTATTAAATGGTTTGGACAAAATAAGTTAACTATAAACATAAACAAGTGTAATGTACTAATTATATCTAACAAAAATATAGTAGACAGCATAGAAATTTTTATAAATGGTGTTAAGTTTCCCTTTGTTAAGTCCGCTAAATTTCTTGGTGTAGAAATAGATAGTAAATTATCCTGGTCTAACCATATAGATGGATTGTGTAAGAAATTGTTTTCGCAACTTTATATCTTAAGAAGGTTGAAACAAATTCTCTCAACGGACGATATTAGTTGTGTTTACTACGGTATATTTCAGAGTATTATTGATTATTGTATCACTGTCTAGGGCTCTGCTGCACAAAAATATTTATGTAACACGACTTCTTGCACAAAACTTTGACTGGAACATTCGTGGTATAGGTATTGTGAGAGGTCTAGGGTGGCAGAATGTTGAAGAAAGATTTTTTTTTTCTTGTTGTCTCAATTATAAATCTCTAAATAATCTAGCTCCTTATTACCTATCTGATCTTTTTTCCTCCGTTTCTGAATAGCATACTGTTTCAACACGTAATGCAACAAGTAATACTCTACAGCAGCCCAGGTGTAATAATTCTTCATATAAATCATCTTTAAGTGTGAATGGGTCTAGACTATGGAATAAGCTACCTTCAGAAATAAGAAGACATGTTCTGCTTTAAAATATAACCTTAAACTATATATGGCTAATAATCAAACCATTACTCAATCATAGTTAGGACTGCAATAACTGTACATGTCTTATCGCTTTCTCCAATTTTTGTAGGTTTTTGTTGGGGTTTTAGTGTGGGGACATTTGTGTTTTCTTTTCTTTTCTTTTCACTTTGCTATAAATGTACATGTATATACATTTGTAAACCTATTCAATTAACGCAAAGGCATATATCATCAGATTATGATCTAAAATGTCTAATGTACCTTCTATTTTTGTTATTGTAACTATTGTACATAATATGATAATTATTGTTTAAATATGTGTTTTCACTTTTTATGCAAATACTTGTCATAAAACAGGGCACATATGCAAAATAGCCAAAGGCTAATATTGTTTTTTACCCTGTATAAATATGTTTGAATAAATAAATAAATGAATAGAAAAGGCATGTGAAACTGACGTATTTTTTATTTGGGCCATAATAACCTCTTGCCCACTCTCCCCTGAGCGACCTAGCAAAAAAAATGAGTGCGGTTTTGAGAAGAGCCTAGTTACTGGTAGCGCAATGACCACCGAGGCTGCTGCAAAGAGCCACAAATTTAAAAAAAGGAACTATGCGCGAATGAATTTGTGTGGTGAAACCTTAACGTTCGATAATTTCACATTGAAACACATTTGCGATGCTGCCCCAACATTAATCCACTGCGACTTATCGCAAACTGTATAAATGGGCTAAATATGTAACGTGTAACGTGTAACGTTCTGGTCTTTAACAGCTACCTGCACATTTGATTAATGTCAGTTGACGTGTTATGGAAAACATTTCAACTTCGCCTACCTATGTTATGGGTCTACAGTCTTTATAAATATTTTACTCTTTCAGTGCGGGGATCGACTTTAAACAATGAGCTCTGTATGAGCTCAACAAATATGACAAATAGATGACTATTTAATTTCAATATTTAATTTATTTGCAACGGAATGAAACATTTTCAAAATTCCATAAAAATGAAAAAAAAACTCTGTCTGTATATTTTATCACATAAAAAGTATTTCTGAACCAGGTGTTACGGCAGTTCAGTTGAATACGGCCAAACACGAATTTCTACCTCTCAAGCATGACGCCTGGTCATCTAGTTTTGCGTCATCTTCAGGTATAATGACATAATTGTTAGTTTTAACTGTAGAGGTAGACAAAAATATATGTAGGGCTGCCAACCTCTAGAAAAATAAACCCATTATTTTTTCTTATTATTATTATTATTATTTTTTCTTTCAGCAAACATAACTATACTGGTTTAATGTTGGTTTAATGTTGGTTTAATGTTGGATCAGATATCCGTAAAATGGTCCAACCAGGATGTGAACATAGGCCTATAAAATTATACCTACGTACAGATTCTGACATAAAGAATGATAAAATCAAATCAATTATCATCGTGCAGCGACTGCTAGAAAAATCTTACTCAATTTTATTATTTTTAATGATATGATAAAATAAAATTTTCGTATGTGCTGAATAAACAGATGAATATTTAATATCATTATTAAATGCATTTTTCACGGAAGAGAAACACGCCGGTTATTATTTCTTGCAGATTCAAATACATGAACTATTTCTATAAATGTGATTTACTTTTACTAATAAATATTACCGCCGCCTTCAAATTGTATAGATGACATTCTACACAGGTGAAATCTCGTGCCCGCGACCATATTATAACTTTAACTGGCAAAACAACCTGATCAAGTTGTTCATGGGGGCATGACGTCGACCGTACCCCTTAGAAATTTTGGATGCCATATTAAAATAGAACCCACTTCTGTTTACACCACTGCTATTTAGATCATTACATATGAGTTTACGACATAATGAATATATACAATTACTACCAGGTGTGCGTAGTAGGCCTATGTGCTGACACATTAAGAATCGACACCGTATCATACTAATACTGAGCAGTGACTTAAACATGACCCCTATTTCGTAGTTTGTCTGGCCAATTTGGTTCATAAAATGACGTCATTGCCATAGCGACATGACGTCACAAACGTACGTTTGAAAAAATATCGACCACGTACGGCAAAAACGATATACGCCACCATAAACTAGAGACTTAAACCTTTCCCGTGATATATTTTTTATCTCTAGGAATTTAAGTGTCAACTCAACTCCAAAAATGGGTTCATTCCTCTTGTACTAGATGTATGGCCAAAATGTGGACCTTTAGCTGTCAGGGGGGGGGGGGGTCGTACGACTCCTCCGACGCTGCCCCCCCCCCCCCCCCCTGGCTACGGGCCTGATAATGCGCTGTCATGTCCCACGCATGCAAAACAAATTTATATAGATCACAAAAAAATTCAATAAAACACTATTTCTGGAAAGTGTTGCAGGTAGTAATCTGAGGTCTTGTCTTACTCTAGAAGACCCAGAGCATGGATGGATATTGTTTACTAACAATTTTAAATCAACCATTGACCAGCATGCTGCTGTGAAAAAACGCAAGGTTCGATCAAACCAGCCGCCCTACATAAGCATGCACATGCGTAAAACCATCTGGATACGAAAACGCCGGTGACTGCCCTATGCTCAGAAGGTCCTATGTTCAGAAGGCCCTATGTTCAGAAAATATTTGTTTGAAAGGTTCTATGTTCAGAAGGTTCTATATTCAGAAGGTCCTATGTTCAGAAGGTTCAATGTTCAGAAAGGTCCTATATTCAGAAGGTCCTATATTCAGAAAGTCCTGTGTTCAGAAAAAAGATCCTATATTCAGACAATTCTTTGTTTTACGTAGAAAAAACTTACATCTTTCAGTTTCAGGTAAATTGCCACCAAGATAACAAATCACAGCCTCTCATTTTAGCTCATTCGGTCGAAGGTCAGATGAGCTTTTGTCATGGCGCGTTGTCCGTCCACAATTTGCCAAAATCGCTATTGGGACTTCAATAAACATAGTGAACAGCTACAGATCAGGAGTGATCACAGAAGGATTGTCCCCCTAATTCAGGAATATGACACTCCTGTAGATCTGGTAATTTCCGGGTGTTCAAATTTTCGCGAATTTCTGATTTTGGGACTTTTCATTTTAGTAGTGCTACTATAATAATAATTTTCGCGAGATTCTGGAGTTCGCGAATTTCTTCTCCTCGAGAAATTCGTGAAAATTAAAACATCGCGAATATTACCAAATCTACATTATATCTGAGTTCAAATCCACCGAATCCAGGGCTAGTGTGAGCTTGTCCTATAGCCTAGACATGTAGAAAGTTCAAACCAAAAACACCTGCAGTTACAAAGATGAGCTATATACGGCGCCATTGACACTTTTCTTCCTTTTTTTTTTCTTTTTTTTTAATTCTAGTCTATTCCGGGGGGGGGGGGTCTATAACCCCCTGCATATCCCCAAAATGTGTTGTATGCCCCTATTGTTGAGTTGAGCAATTAGAGCCTTGTTTTATCTATAGGCCTGCCATGGGCCACAATTATTTTGGTAAATCTGTAGAGCATGTTTAATTACGTCGATATCCTCAACGATTCTGAACCGATTTCTTTGAAATTTTGCACAGGCCATCTTTAAGTCAAATTCTAACACCTGTAAAAATTTACTTAGACCCTTCGACATGTAATGGAATTCCATAATTAGCGTAATGGGTTGATAGATAGACGTCATAATTTCAATTTACTACATGTCAAATCGTCTAACTTTTGAATGAATGCATATAATTTTACATTTACAAAATTTCATGAAAATCGGTTGATAATAATGATGGAGAAATGAACAAATTAAGGAAACAATGCGCTACTGGTTAGTTCTGTCCTAATGTATAGTGTGGGATGGATGGAGTTAGCCCTGGATTGATTCGTTTTACCCGAGAGCGATCTCGACCCCAAGGTCTGAAAAATGTTCACAGCTTTTTAATGACTGTGTGGGAAATGAGCTGAGCATGCGACATCTTAGCTAAAATGTTACTGATTCAAAAAAAAGTATTTTCTTCAGATATGACCGTTTTGTATGAAGTCAATCTGTGGCTGACACCTATTCCAGCCACCGCGGCTAGGATGGAGTTACCCTCTGTTGGGCTCCTATTGTTACTCTGGGGACTATCCGACCCGAGGATATCGCAGCTGTGTGAAAAGCGAAGGTGTTTCAGCATTACATTGCATAGCAAAACCAAAGTGTATGACTGTCTGGGGGTAATTTCTCTATAATCAGATTCACATTAAATTCATAAACCAGGGTGAATGAATTTCGCGGATTCCTCAGTCAATTCTGAACCAATTTTCATGACATTTTCAACAGACCCTTATCTAGTCATGGGCTGACTACTCTGAAAATTTACAAGAAGATTTACAAGGTAGTTAGAAGAAGTTAGACCCTTTGACATGTAATGAAATTATGAGACGAAACTAATGGGTTTATAGAGGGCGATGTATACAATATTTTTCAACGAACATACTCTCAATAACCCTCCATGCAGTATCACTCTACGCTCACATCATCATCTGTATATCATTCATCAAAAATAAATTTAATAAATCATATTTTTCTCATTACCAGCGTGCATCATTACCACCCGGTATATTTACTTGTAAGGGTTGTGATATATGCATATTTACCTACCACCACATACCACTTAGACTTTCATTCAACAGAGAATAATCCCATAAACCACATAACAAAATGAAATGAATCGGACTTTAGGCCACCTTTGTGCACATATAGGCTAAACTGGGCCAGGAGAACCCCCTGAGGATGGTGAGATGATTGAGATGACACTGTCCTCCAGACACAGGATTCGAAATTCAAGCCCTGGCGGTCTGAGGACGAGCACGCTACTTTTCGGTCACGGAGGCTCCCCACAATACTGACTTTCACATGTGGATGAGGAAGAAACATTTTTGTTTCTTTCAAACCGCCGAGACCGGGAACCGAACCCCGAACTCTGGCGTGAAAGGCAGCGGTGCTAACCACTACCCTAGGGCCCCAGCCCAGACCACATAATATACAATAATAGATATTTCTACATCTATATCACTCGTTTTTGTATAGTATTTCGAACAGCGTACCTCCTATAAAATATAATTATACATGTAGCTGTCATATCTACAATTTAATTTAGAGCTGTAACCGAAAACGCTCGTACAAAAAGTACATTACAAACAGAAATAAGGCCACCTGGGAAAAGTACAGAACACAAAAAAAGGTGTGTACATATGAGGTGTAAGGCTATGAGGGCTACTTGTTTGATAGAACCACGCAAAATAAATGGAATTTTTGGAACTCTGTAAGACCTTTCTTCACTTTAAAAGTAGTACTGGATCAGGAGGAATTATATTATCGGAAAATAGTAAAATTATATTTGAACAAAGTGAAATAGCGGAAATTATGAACGATTTCTTTGTAAACGTAGCTGCCGACATAGGAAAAGATCACACTCTTTGTGACCTTTAAAATCATCCCAGTATTCTTGAAATTAACGAACATAATCAACGAATAACCTTTGATTTTTTCCCACCACAAGTGATGATGTCTCTAAAATTTTAAAAACTCTAGCTATAAAAAAGCTAGGTTAATTTCCCCGAAATTTTTAAAACACACTGGCTCTGAAATAGCACCTATTATTTCTGGACTAATAAATAAATCTATTGATAAGGGGTGTTTCCCCAGCGTTAGACTATATGCCTCACGATCTGCTGGTGGCAAAGCTGGAAGCCTATGGTGTTCAGCCCAAATAGTCTAAAATTATTTCATCATATCTTTCCAACAAACAACAGCGTGTCCGTGTTGGAGAAAAGTACAGTTCGTGGCAAACCACCAACAAAGGAGTTCCACAAGGATCTGTTTTCGGTCCTAGATGTTTTTCAATGTTTTTATTAATGATCGCATTATTTTGTCAAAACTGCTTACAAATTATGCCGATGATAACACTCTTACTTATGCAAATAAAAATTTCCAAATTGTTAAATAATACCTGGAAATGGAAGCAGAAAAATGTATCTGGTTGTTTGCCATAAACTGCATGAAAGCTAATCTGGACAAATTTCTGGCTATTTTATTAAATTGCGAGAGTGAGGGCAGTCATTGCCTAAACGTAAATGGTTGCGCCATTGAGCCAAGCGAAGGAGTAACACTGCTGGGAGTGAGACTGGACAATCGGCTAGTTTCTAACCACCATACCAATGACTTATGTAACAAAACAGGGAGACAAGTGAATGATCTGAAGTGACTATGCCATCACATCAGTCCAGATGTGAAGATGGCCATTTCAGAGCTTTTATCTTCATCAATTTACAGTACTGCCCAGCAATATGGCACCATTGCTCAGTATCAAACACTCAAAAATTAGAAAAAAAATCAAGAACCGGCTCTGCGGTATGTCACAAATGTCTATAAATCCGACTACATATCTTTTTTGTTGTGTCAGACCAGCTTGTATTCCCTGGAAGAGGGACGACAACAACAAATAGCTATTCAGACCTCCAAAATGGTAAATAACTTCTCGCCACCATACCTTCGGGGTCTAATCACACCTCAGAAATTTACTCGAATTCATAGAAATTATGTGAAAACCCTAGAAATACCTTTTTACAATAGAGTTAGAGACGGAACAAATTCATTTTCTTTTTTTGGCATCTGGAACAATCTACAAGGGGGAAATCCGTACACTATCTGATCTTCTTTATTTCAGGAAAGTCATAGCTACTGGTCTGTACACAACAGTAGACTAGAACTTTTTTGTCACCACTGAGATAATAACTGAAACCGACACTATCCTTTTACATTAATTTACATAAATCCAAGATAGCCCCCAAAAGCTTTTATGGTCTCACCACACAAAACTACGCGCATACCATTATAAAATTTAAGAGCTGCAACATTACACACAAAAAGCGTATACATGGGATATAGTACTTCTATAAGAGAGGTATTATGTGTGGGACATTATTTTGCACATCAGAAAGATTGTTAAGTATCGTAGTCATTATTTTATTCCGAATCACCAGCTGATCATACAATATATAACAGGACACAAAGGAACTAGGTTTGAGAAGCTTGATATACTCCAGATTTACTTTTTAATGGGTCTGATCTCCTATCATTTATTTCTACAAACTGTTCTCTATTACTAAGGTAAGATTTAAACCATTGTAACGAGGAAAGTTTACACTTGTAAATTTTAAGTTTTTAAATTAGAATATCGTGATCTACTAGATCAAATGCTATGCATAAGTCTATAAGCAACACCCCTATTGTATTGTCTTCATTTAGTGCTGAGAGCCAGGTATATACCATAAGGGTAAGTGCAGTCTCACATGAATGATTGACCTTAAAACCAGATTATTTTTTGATAAAGTAAATTGTATGAGGTCATATATTCATAGAAAGGAATCAAGACGTGTTTTTTTAATATTTTAGAAGCTATTGGTTAAATTGATATGGGTCGATCATTTCATATGTCTTCCTTTGAATCTTTTTTTATTGATTGGGGTAACTCTTGCCACTTTTCAAACGTATGGGAAACACCCGGTTTTAATACTAGAATTTTAAAATCTTTACTATTGAATCAGTAATATAAGGAGCTAATAATTGTATGAATCTTGCACTTATATCATCATGACCTGTCGATTTGTCCCCTTGTCTCTCATTAATGTACTTTAGTATAAACTGGTGAATAATTGAAGAAATTTTAAAACTAATATTTGGAGGAACTTTTTGTTCTCTGAATTGCTCGGGGTCCTGATGGCAATTAGAGATGGCTTTGTTGTCAACAAAGTCGACATTGACGCAGACTCAGAGCAGGTGTGGGCGAGAGTTAAACTTCCAGGTGATAAGCCACTCCATATATGTAGTTTTTACCGATCACCTAGTAGTGGTATGAATCCATTATGCGACCTCAAAAATTCTATTGAAATAATCACTCAACCAGGACAAAATTTAGTAATTGCTGGGGATTTTAACTGTGGTGATGTTGATTGGGACTTTAGCACAGTTAAACCAGATGCTTACGACCGTGCTCCTAATCGAAAACTTCTAGATCTTGTGAATAATTGTTCACTAACAAATGTCCAACAACAAGCTACACGTCGGGGTAGAGCCCTAGTAGAGCCAAACAATTTCAATCTGTATTTGTCAAAGAAGACCACACAATTCCTGTACCAAAATTGGGTGATACCACTGCCCCTACTATTGGTGACCTGAAAATTACAACTAAGGTTGTTGAAAAACAACTATCCACGCTCAATATCAACAAAGCTAGTGGGCCCGACCAGATCCCCAATATATTTCTAAAACAGACAGCGAAACAGTCTGCTTCTGTTCTTGCAGCTCACTTCACTCAATCATTGCAAACTGGAAATTTACCGGGTGATTGGCTCTCGTTGCCGACGTTAGCCCAATTTTTAGAAAGGGTGATAGGGGCCTGGCTTCAAACTATTGACTGGTCTCCTTGACATGTGTTTGTTGTAAGCTCATGGAGCAAATATTGGTAAGACACATGTTAAGGCATTTTGATGACGAAAACATAATTTCAGACAAGCGACATGGTTTTAGAAAGGGTCACTCTTGCGAAACCCAGTTGATTACTACCGTAAATAATCTGTTGGCATCAGGCGATGTGGGGAACCATGTGGATATAGCCATCCTGGATTTCTTGAAGGCATTCGACATGGTTTCTCATCGCAGACTGATGTCCATACTAGATCATTATGGTATAAAAAGAAACATCCATAAATGGATTTCATCTTTCCTTACCAATAGAAACCAAAAGGTCGTGATTGATGGCTATTTTTCGGATACAATTTATGTAGACTGGGGTATGAAATTTAATGCTAAAAAGTGTTATATAATTTCCAGCGAAAAGGGCGGCACGCTTTGTCACCAATAATTACAAGAGGGAATGTGGACTCACCTCGAACCAATTGATTGACAGCCTAGGTTGGACTAGCTTGCAAGAACGTCGCACAACAGCTAGGCTTCGCATGCTCTACAAAGCAATTAATAGAGAGGTAGCCCTCTCGATTGATATGCTGTGTAGACCTGACAGTAGAACAAAGGGCAGCACACAAAATTTCAGAACCATTAAAACCAAAAATATACCGTTCTCAAATTCTTTCTTCATTAGAACTATACCGGATTGGAAAAAAACTACCATCTGATGTAAAATTGGCGCAGACCTTCACAGTCTTTAAGGCTAGATTGAAGAAGTCAGACTAAAAAATTGTGTTTAACTACCCTTGCGAACCTCTCCTCGTGGCGCGATAGCACACAAAGTGCTCCTGCCACGTAACTTTCAGATTCAGATTCCAATTGGGTTGTTTTTGTCTTTTATTCAGCTTCGTTATCCTAGGACAATGATTTATTTGATTGAACGATTTAGTCTAGAGATTTACAACACCATTCACATCATTTCTAGTTCACTGAATTGGTTTAGAAAGTAGACCAACAATGTTCATTACACTTTTTTTTGGTACGGCTTAGTTTCAGTCATATTAGTTTGATGGTACAGGCGGGCGTGTGTGTTTATGTCTTCCCGGTCCATGTGAAGACTGTTAGGGTCGTGGCTGTGCTATGAAATGACAGGGTACGTCGTAGGCTGATGTCGTTGTCTGTTTACAAGCTTGTTGATTCAGCGACGCCGTCACTTGCCGAGTTGTAGTTGGCCTTGTAACTACAGGCCTACCCGGTAAGGCCACTATGTTTTTTCTCTGTTTTAGATGAGCTCGCGCATTAGATTTAGGCAGCGCATTTGCGCATTGGAGTGTTGCTGATTTCCGAAAAATATTTTTCGAGCTATGTTTTTTTATGCTTGTTTTTCACGTCGCCCCATTATTTTTTTAAAAATAGGTCAATTTTTTTTATATCGTGTCGCCCTCATTAACTTTTCTAGCAATTTGTCCATTGTTTTTTTTAATTTGGTTGCCCTCATTAACTTTTCCATAAATAGGCTCAATGTTTGTTTTTTTAAATATTTTTCTCCACCACTGACCTAAAACAGAGAAAATTAAACATAGTGGTCTAAGATTAGGTTAAAAAGCCTTTCACACAACTGCTTGCGCCCACGTATATTTAAGTGTAATCCATCACAATTGTTCAGCCGATATGTGTCAGGTGCTTGGTGGGTAGACTCAGCATTACTATTAACAAAATGAATTTACATATGAGAAACGTATGTAAATATTGAAAATACTTCAAATAAAGGTTATTTTAGCTTTTAATGACCCCCAACATCGTTTGTCAAAGTGCGCTTTAAGACTTATTTTGTCAGATCGGGTCACATATGCTATCAAACAAAGTAAAGCAGGGGTCATCTTGGATTTATGGCAAGGAGGATCAAAATAATTATTTTCTTTGTTTGTTCTCATGTTAAACCTTTTGTGTAATCAGTAGTAGTCTAGCTAACTACAAAGCATAATATTATAGCCAAGCATGTTAAAATAAGGTCAATATATGCCGAAAAATGATACCAAATAAGGTAAAACAGCGTCCATTTTGGATTTATGCAAATGAGTTTAAACATGTGTGGCCTACATTTAACATTTATTTACGTTCTGCATGATCATCCCAAACTACAGAGTCTAATTTGGGGGCAAATATGCTAAACAGATCTCACTGCATACCAGCAAATGATGAAATATGTTGCAAATGAGGTTAAATTGTGGCTATATTGGATTATTGCAAAACACATTTTTGAATTCACAACACTTTAACTTTCCATCTACAAAATTGCCAGTGGATTTCATGGGTCCCTGATAGGCCTGTGGCCTCTAGCGTGTGGGCGATAATACATGCAAGTCTATGGGATTCCGGAATTGGATTGTAAATACTTGTGCGAGACCATCACACACGTGTTTATGTTTTCATAATGGATACTGATCATCATGCTATATGTGACACGCTGGTATCGGAGCTGTTTTTCAGCGCAGATTTAGCATACAGCCAGTGATGCCGTCCACTTCCCGGGGCCTCATTAAAATTAGCTGATCTGGTCTACCCAGAATTCAACGGGTCACGAATGGGAGACGCTTGCCACAACATCTTACAGAAACACGGGTGTTTCGAATTTAAAAGTGTTTTCACGGCTAATAATGTCATTATTATACCATCAAGTTGTACGAAGGTAAAGTAAAATATGTATTATGTGTGATTAGGGTTATGATAATACTTTAAATACGCTGTCATTGTATTTTCAATGGTTTGAAAAATGACTGAAATGATGGATCAGATGTGCCTGGTCTGAGAGTGACGAAGCCACCAGTTGACAACCATTCGTCCGGCCAGACCCCTGGTTAAGTAACATGATTTGATGTGCTTAGTATTTAGAAATATTTTAATAGTAAATATGCAAAATGACGTCAATCTTAACGATAGACTATAGGTCAGACGATGAACAATAAACACCATAAATGCTTGTTTCGGCTCCCAAGTCACACAAAATCAATAAATTGAGCAATTCCGTACCACAAAATAAAAGAAGTTTAATTTACATGTTGATAGCCAGTTTGTTTCTTGTTCATATGAAGGTAAATTTCGCGGCCATTTTGAATTTTTTCTTTCAAATTTACTCGGCAGTAACGTTTAGTCCTAATCCACTGTGTTACCAAAAATACGTCATATTATAGTCCATATGTTTAGCAGTATACTTATAGTAACAGTAAATACATAAAAAAACGGCGGATGTTTTGGATCTGAAGGTCAAATAAAGGTCATTTCTTTCCAAAGACACAATAAAAAAATAATCAATTAAAAATCTTGCAAAAAACATAAATTGTGCGTTTATGTGCGACAAACTAGAAAATATGGGGTTTTCTTAACATTTTGGTGGCCCTTTTGTGGGTTACCTTCATAACCCCCTCGATCCCCTCGAACCCTCACCCACAACCCTCGACCCAAAAGCCCCTCGACCAACAACCTCTCGACCCTCGATCCACAACCCCCTCAATCAACAACAACAACAAAATATTTTTTATCCCAGATGGTTACCAAATAGCTGGCAAGGTCGCTAGTCACAGCCCGAAAATGGAAATGAGATGTCAGACAGGCTAACCTAGTAACCGAATATCTCTAATTGAAGTAGGCCTAATATATATCGAGACACTTCAATTTCCCGAAGTTCCCTTTCAAAAGTTCCCACGTTCCGGGAACTTCAAGTCACCATGCATATTGGACCCACTTCAGGCTGTTAAATCAATTTATATAATTATTATATATATAAAACGCCGGAATTCCTTTAAAATGTCTACTCAGTGAAAATTATGCTGGGAGACCCTATATACCACTTTTCTGTTTTCAGACTTGAGGAAATAGAAATTGAAAAAATATTTCCCAAATATATTGGAAAGTAATCCAGGTTATCTTACTGCTTTTTTTTACAATTATACCTAATATATTGCTATTCATAAATATATTTCTGTCGCCAAGATTTCGTGGCCTTTATAGAGAGATGAGTTGTCCTATAAGCTGGAGAATCATTTTTAGTTGATGACAGCTAAAGGGTTATTATAGTCTCACAGGTGCCACAACTCTTAATCGGCCTATATTGCCCACAGTTGATAGTCGGCATCTTCAGAGGAGTCATCTCGCTCTGTCAAAGACAGACACGTGCAGACCCCAGAAGCCAGGCGTCAGACACGTTGCAGGCCGCAGTGAACTGTTATTGTATTAGACCAGCATCGCAGACGGTAGGCCAACACATAACCAGTTCAGGAGCAATGAGCATGGCCCCCTGTAGACTGCATCTGAGTTCAACTCAGAAAGACTGACAGATAGTCTGTCGCTGTCTTCGTCTCTAACAAGGCACCATTCTCACACTAAGGCGGGCAATTCTGCTATCTTGTACGTACAAGATACTATCTTGTACGTACAAGATAGCATTTTGGCTACCTTGTACGTACAAGATAGCATTTCGGCTACCTTGTACGTACAAGATAGCAATTCTGTTATCTTGTACGTACAATTAATATCTTGTACGTACAAGTTAGTACCTTGTACGTACAAGATAGCATTTCGGCTACCTTAGATAGCATTTCGGCTACCTTGTACGTACAAGATAGCATTTCGGCTACCTTGTACGTACAAGATAACAATTCTGCTACCTTGCACGTACAAGATACTATCTTGTACGTACAAGATAGCATTTCGGCTACCTTGTACGTACAAGATAGCAATTCTGCTATCTTGTACGTACAAGATACTATCTTGTACGTACAAGATAACATTTCGGCTACCTTGTACGTACAAGATAGCAATTCTGCTATCTTGTACGTACAATATACTATCTTGTACGTACAAGATAGCATTTTGGCTACCTTGTACGTACAAGATAGCCATTCTGCTATCTTGTACGTACAAGATACTACCTTGTACGTACAAGATACTATCTTGTACGTACAAGATAGCATTTCGGCTACCTTGTACGTACAAGATAGCATTTCGGCTACCTTGTACGTAAAAGATAGCAATTCTGCTATCTTGTACGTACAAGATACTATCTTGTACGTACAAGATAGCATTTCGGCTACCTTGTACGTACAAGATAGCAATTATGCTATCTTGTACGTACAAGATAGCATTATTCTGCTATCTTGTACGTACAAGGTAGCACACCCCTTTAATACCAAGGTGACGATGTGTTCGATGTGTAGTATTTCCCATGAAGACGTTATTGCGGGGTTACCCACGTGTGAGCGCTCGGCAATTTTATTGTTGGTCTAATGTTTTAGACGTTGGCCTCGGATTTTATCGGGGTTGTGTAAACGTGCCATTTTTTATTAAAAACACTGGTATTCCACTCGCCCTGGTGAGAGAATGGTGTCCTATATTGTACGTACAAGGTAGCACACCCTTTAATACCAAGGTGACGATGTGTTCGTGTGTGTAGTATTTCCCATGAAGACATTATTGCGGGGTTACCCACGTATTAGCGCTCGGCGATTTAATTGTTGGTCTAATATTTCAGACGTTGGCCTAGAATTTTATCGAGGTTGTGTAATCGAGCCATTTTTAATAAAAACAAAAAGTCACTGGTATTCCACCTGCCCTAGTGTGAGAATGGTGCCTTGTTAGAGACGAAGACAGCGACAGACTGTCTGTCAGTCTTTCTGAGTTGAACTCAGATGCAGTCTACAGGGGGCCATGCTCATTGCTCCTGAACTGGTTATGTGTTGGCCTACCGTCTGCGATGCT
>OZ024903.1:82574618-82754618 GCA_964017125.1 Flabesymbios commensalis
CGTACAAGATAGTACCTTGTACGTACAAGATAGCATTTCGGCTACCTTAGATAGCATTTCGGCTACCTTGTACGTACAAGAAGATAGCATTTCGGCTACCTTGTACGTACAAGATAGCAATTCTGTTATCTTGTACGTACAATTAATATCTTGTACGTACAAGTTAGTACCTTGTACGTACAAGATAGCATTTCGGCTACCTTAGATAGCATTTCGGCTACCTTGTACGTACAAGATAGCATTTCGGCTACCTTGTACGTACAAGATAACAATTCTGCTACCTTGCACGTACAAGATACTATCTTGTACGTACAAGATAGCATTTCGGCTACCTTGTACGTACAAGATAGCAATTCTGCTATCTTGTACGTACAAGATACTATCTTGTACGTACAAGATAACATTTCGGCTACCTTGTACGTACAAGATAGCAATTCTGCTATCTTGTACGTACAATATACTATCTTGTACGTACAAGATAGCATTTTGGCTACCTTGTACGTACAAGATAGCCATTCTGCTATCTTGTACGTACAAGATACTACCTTGTACGTACAAGATACTATCTTGTACGTACAAGATAGCATTTCGGCTACCTTGTACGTACAAGATAGCATTTCGGCTACCTTGTACGTAAAGATAGCAATTCTGCTATCTTGTACGTACAAGATACTATCTTGTACGTACAAGATAGCATTTCGGCTACCTTGTACGTACAAGATAGCAATTATGCTATCTTGTACGTACAAGATAGCATTATTCTGCTATCTTGTACGTACAAGGTAGCACACCCTTTAATACCAAGGTGACGATGTGTTCGATGTGTAGTATTTCCCATGAAGACGTTATTGCGGGGTTACCCACGTGTGAGCGCTCGGCAATTTTATTGTTGGTCTAATGTTTTAGACGTTGGCCTCGGATTTTATCGGGGTTGTGTAAACGTGCCATTTTTTATTAAAAACACTGGTATTCCACTCGCCCTGGTGAGAGAATGGTGTCCTATATTGTACGTACAAGGTAGCACACCCTTTAATACCAAGGTGACGATGTGTTCGTGTGTGTAGTATTTCCCATGAAGACATTATTGCGGGGTTACCCACGTATTAGCGCTCGGCGATTTAATTGTTGGTCTAATATTTCAGACGTTGGCCTAGAATTTTATCGAGGTTGTGTAATCGAGCCATTTTTAATAAAAACAAAAAGTCACTGGTATTCCACCTGCCCTAGTGTGAGAATGGTGCCTTGTTAGAGACGAAGACAGCGACAGACTGTCTGTCAGTCTTTCTGAGTTGAACTCAGATGCAGTCTACAGGGGGCCATGCTCATTGCTCCTGAACTGGTTATGTGTTGGCCTACCGTCTGCGATGCTGGTCTAATACAATAACAGTTCACTGCGGCCTGCAACGTGTCTGACGCCTGGCTTCTGGGGTCTGCACGTGTCTGTCTTTGACAGAGCGAGATGACTCCTCTGAAGATGCCGACAATCAACTGTGGGCAATATAGGCCGATTAAGAGTTGTGGCACCTGTGAGACTATAATAACCCTTTAGCTGTCATCAACTAAAAATGATTCTCCAGCTTATAGGACAACTCATCTCTCTATAAAGGCCACGAAATCTTGGCGACAGAAATATATTTATGAATAGCAATATATTAGGTATAATTGTAAAAAAAAGCAGTAAGATAACCTGGATTACTTTCCAATATATTTGGGAAATATTTTTTCAATTTCTATTTCCTCAAGTCTGAAAACAGAAAAGTGGTATATAGGGTCTCCCAGCATAATTTTCACTGAGTAGACATTTTAAAGGAATTCCGGCGTTTTATATATATAATAATTATATAAATTGATTTAACAGCCTGAAGTGGGTCCAATATGCATGGTGACTTGAAGTTCCCGGAACGTGGGAACTTTTGAAAAGGAACTTCGGGAAATTGAATTGTGTCGATATATATTAGGCCTACTTCAATTAGAGATATTCGGTTACTAGGTTAGCCTGTCTGACATCTCATTTCCATTTTCGGGCTGTGACTAGCGACCTTGCCAGCTATTTGGTTACCATCAGGGATACAAAATATTTTGTTGTTGTTGTTGATCGAGGGGGTTGTGGATCGAGGGTCGAGAGGTTGTTGGTCGAGGGGCTTTTGGGTCGAGGGTTGTGGGTGAGGGTTCGAGGGGATCGAGGGGGTTATGAAGGTAACCTACGAAAGGGCCACCAAAATGTTAAGAAAACCCCATATTTTCTATAGTTTGTCGCACATAAACGCACAATTTATGTTTTTTGCAAGATTTTTAATTGATTATTTTTTTATTGTGTCTTTGGAAAGAAATGACCTTTATTTGACCTTCAGATCCAAAACATCCGCCGTTTTCTTATGTATTTACTGTTACTATAAGTATACTGCTAAACATATGGACTATAATATGACGTATTTTTGGTAACACAGTGGATTAGGACTAAACGTTACTGCCGAGTAAATTTGAAAGAAAAAATTCAAAATGGCCGCGAAATTTACCTTCATATGAACAAGAAACAAACTGGCTATCAACATGTAAATTAAACTTCTTTTTTATGTGGCTCGGAATTGCTCAATTTATTGATTTTGTGTGACTTGGGAGCCGAAACAAGCATTTATGGTGTTTATTGTTCATCGTCTGACCTATAGTCTATCGTTAAGATTGACATCATTTTGCATATTTACTATTAAAATATTTCTAAATACTAAGCACATCAAATCATGTTACTTAACCAGGGGTCTGGCCGGACGAATGGTTGTCAACTGGTGGCTTCGTCACTCTCAGACCAGGCACATCTGATCCATCATTTCAGTCATTTTTCAAACCATTGAAAATACAATGACAGCGTATTTAAAGTATTATCATAACCCTAATCACACATAATACATATTTTACTTTACCTTCGTACAACTTGATGGTATAATAATGACATTATTAGCCGTGAAAACACTTTTAAATTCGAAACACCCGTGTTTCTGTAAGATGTTGTGGCCAGCGTCTCCCATTCGTGACCCGTTGAATTCTGGGTAGACCAGATCAACTAATTTTAATGAGGCCCCGGTTTGTTCCCTTCGGGAACAACAGGGGAAGTGGACGGCATCACTGGCTGTATGCTAAATCTGCGCTGGAAAACAGCTCCGATACCAGCGTGTCACATATAGCATGATGATCAGTATCCATTATGAAAACATAAACACGTGTGTGATGGTCTCGCACAAGTAATTACAATCCAATTCCGGAATCCCATAGACTTGCATGTATTATCGCCCACACGCTAGAGGCCACAGGCCTATCAGGGACCCCTAAGATCCACTGGCAATTTTGTAGATGGAAAGTTAAAGTGTTGTGAATTCAAAAATGTGTTTTGCAATAATTCAATATAGCCACAATTTAACCTTATTTGCAACATATTTCATCATTTGTTGGTATGCATGTTTAGCATATTTGCCCCCAAATTAACTCTGTAGTTTGGGATGATCATGCAGAACGTAAATAAATGTTAAATGTAGGCCACACATGTTTAAACTCATTTGCATAAATCCAAAATGGACGCTGTTTTACCTTATTTGGTATCATTTCTCGGCATATATTGACCTTATTTTAACATGCTTGGCTATAATATTATGCTTTGTAGTTAGCTAGACTACTAATGATTACACAAAAGGTTTAACATGAGAACAAACAAAGAAAATAAGTATTTTGATCCTCCTTGCCATAAATCCAAGATGACCCCTGCTTTACTTTGTTTGATAGCATATGTGACCTGATCTGACAAAATTAGTCTTAAAGCGCACTTTGACAAACGATGTTGGGGGTCATTAAAAGCTAAAATAACCTTTATTTGAAGTATTTTCAATATTTACATACGTTTCTCATATGTAAATTCATTTTGTTAATAGTAATGCTGAGTCTACCCACCAAGCACCTGACACATATCGGCTGAACAATTGTGATGGATTACACTTAAATATACGTGGGCGCAAGCAGTTGTGTGAAAGGCTTGCTAACCTAATCTTAGACCACTATGTTTAATTTTCTCTGTTTTAGGTCAGTGGCGGAGAAAAATATTAAAAAAAAAAAACATTGAGCCTATTTATGGAAAAGTTAATGAGGGCAACCAAATTAAAAAAAAGCAATGGACAAATTGCTAGAAAAGTTAATGAGGGCGACACGATATAAAAAAAATTGACCTATTTAAAAAAAAATAATGGGGCGACGTGAAAAACAAGCATAAGAAACATAGCTCGAAAAATATTTTTCGGAAATCAGCAACACTCCAATGCGCAAATGCGGTGCCTAAATCTAATGCGCGCGCTCATCTAAAACAGAGAAAAAACATAGTGGCCTTACCAGGTAGGCCTGTAGTTACAAGGCCAACTACAACTCGGCAAGTGACGGCGTCGCTGAATCAACAAGCTTGTAAACAGACAACGACATCAGCCTACGACGTACCCTGTCATTTCATAGCACAGCCGCGACCCTAACAGTCTTCACATCGACCGGAAAGACATAAACACACATGCCCGCCTGTACTATTAAACAAATATGACCGAAACTAAGCCGTACCAAAAAAAAAGTGTAATGAGCATTGTTGGTCTACTTTCTAAACCAATTCAGTGAACTAGAAATGATGTAAATGGTGTTGTAAATTTCTAGACTAAATCGTTCAATCAAATAAATCATTGTCCTAGGATAACGAAGCTGAATAAAAGACAAAAACAACCCAATTGGATTCTGAATCTGAAAGTTACGTGGCAGGAGCACTTTGTGTGCTATCGCGCCACGAGGAGAGGTTCGCAAGGGTAGTTAAACACAATTTTTTAGTCTGACTTCTTCAATCTAGCCTTAAAGACTGTGAAGGTCTGCGCCAATTTTACATGAGATGGTAGTTTTTTCCAATCCGGTATAGTTCTAATGAAGAAAGAATTTGAGAACGGTATATTTTTGGTTTTAATGGTTCTGAAATTTTGTGTGCTGCCCCTTGTTCTACTGTCAGGTCTACACAGCATATCAATCGAGAGGGCTACCTCTCTATTAATTGCTTTGTAGAGCATGCGAAGCCTAGCTGTTGTGCGGCGTTCTTGCAAGCTAGTCCAACCTAGGCTGTCAATCAATTGGTTCGAGGTGAGTCCACATTCCCTCTTGTAATTAATGGTGACAAAGCGTGCCGCCCTTTTCGCTGGAAATTATATAACACTTTTTAGCATTAAATTTCATACCCCAGTCTACATAAATTGTATCCGAAAAATAGCCATCAATCACGACCTTTTGGTTTCTATTGGTAAGGAAAGATGAAATCCATTTATGGATGTTTCTTTTTATACCATAATGATCTAGTATGGACATCAGTCTGCGATGAGAAACCATGTCGAATGCCTTCGAGAAATCCAGGATGGCTATATCCACATGGTTCCCCACATCGCCTGATGCCAACAGATTATTTACGGTAGTAATCAACTGGGTTTCGCAAGAGTGACCCTTTCTAAAACCATGTCGCTTGTCTGAAATTATGTTTTCGTCATCAAAATGCCTTAACATGTGTCTTACCAATATTTGCTCCATGAGCTTACAACAAACACATGTCAAGGAGACCGGTCGATAGTTTGAAGCCAGGCCCCTATCACCCTTTCTAAAAATTGGGCTAACGTCGGCAGAGAGCCAATCACCCGGTAAATTTCCAGTTTGCAATGATTGAGTGAAGTGAGCTGCAAGAACAGAAGCAGACTCTTTAGCTGTCTGTTTTAGAAATATATTGGGGATCTGGTCGGGCCCACTAGCTTTGTTGATATTGAGCGTGGATAGTTGTTTTTCAACAACCTTAGTTGTAATTTTCAGGTCACCAATAGTAGGGGCAGTGGTATCACCCAATTTTGGTACAGGAATTGTGTGGTCTTCTTTGACAAATACAGATTGAAATTGTTTGGCTCTACTAGGGCTCTACCCCGACGTGTAGCTTGTTGTTGGACATTTGTTAGTGAACAATTATTCACAAGATCTAGAAGTTTTCGATTAGGAGCACGGTCGTAAGCATCTTGTTTAACTGTGCTAAAGTCCCAATCAATATCACCACAGTTAAAATCCCCAGCATTTACTAAATTTTATCCTGGTTGAGTGATTATTTCAATAGAATTTTTGAGGTCGCATAATGGATTCATACCACTACTAGGTGATCGGTAAAAACTACATATATGGAGTGGCTTATCACCTGGAAGCTTAACTCTCGCCCACACCTGCTCTGAGTCTGCGTCAATGTCGACTTTGTTGACAACAAAGCCATCTCTAATTGCCATCAGGACCCCGAGCAATTCAGAGAACAAAAAGTTCCTCCAAATAAAAGTTTGAAAATTTCTTCAATTATTCACCAGTTTATACTAAAGTACATTAATGAGAGACAAGGGGACAAATCGACAGGTCATGATGATATAAGTGCAAGATTCATACAATTATTAGCTCCTTATATTACTGATTCAATAGTAAAGATTTTGAAATTCTAGTATTAAAACCGGGTGTTTCCCATACGTTTGAAAAGTGGCAAGAGTTACCCCAATCAATAAAAAAAGATTCAAAGGAAGACATATGAAATGATCGACCCATATCAATTTAACCAATAGCTTCTAAAATATTAAAAAAACACGTCTTGATTCCTTTCTATGAATATATGATCTCATACAATCTACTTTATCAAAACATAATCTGGTTTTAAGGTCAATCATTCATGTGAGACTGCACTTACCCTTATGATATATACCTGGCTCTCAGCACTAAATGAAGACAATACAATAGGGGTGTTGCTTATAGACTTATGCATAGCATTTGATCTAGTAGATCACGATATTCTAATTAAAAAACTTAAAATTTACAAGTGTAAACTTTCCTCGTTACAATGGTTTAAATCTTACCTTAGTAATAGAGAACAGTTTGTAGAAATAAATGATAGGAGATCAGAACAATTAAAAAGTAAATCTGGAGTATATCAAGCTTCTCAAACCTAGTTCCTTTGTGTCCTGTTATATATTGTATGATCAGCTGGTGATTCGGAATGAAATAATGACTACGATACTTAACAATCTTTCTGATGTGCAAAATAATGTCCCACACATAATACCTCTCTTATAGAAGTACCATATCCCATGTATACGCTTTTTGTGTGTAATGTTGCAGCTCTTAAATTTTATAATGGTATGCGCGTAGTTTTGTGTGGTGAGACCATAAAAACTTTTAGCGGCTATCTTGGATTTATGTAAATTAATGTAAAAGGATAGTGTCGGTTTCAGTTATTATCTCAGTGGTGACAAAAAAGTTCTAGTCTACTGTTGTGTACAGACCAGTAGCTATGACTTTCCTGAAATAAAGAAGATCGGATAGTGTACGGATTTCCCCCTTGTAGATTGTTCCAGATGCCAAAAAAAAAGAAAATGAATTTGTTCCGTCTCTAACTCTATTGTAAAAAGGTATTTCTAGGGTTTTCACATAATTTCTATGAATTCGAGTAAATTTCTGAGGTGTGATTAGACCCCGAAGGTATGTTGGCGAGAAGTTATTTACCATTTTGGAGGTCTGAATAGCTATTTGTTGTTGTCGTCCCTCTTCCAGGGAATGCAAGCTGGTCTGACACAACAAAAAAGATATGTAGTCGGATTTATAGACATTTGTGACATACCGCAGAGCCGGTTCTTCATTTTTTTCTAATTTTTGAGTGTTTGATACTGAGCAATGGTGCCATATTGCTGGGCAGTACTGTAAATTGATGAAGATAAAAGCTCTGAAATGGCCATCTTCACATCTGGACTGATGTGATGGCATTGTCACTTCTGATCATTCACTTGTCTCCCTGTTTTGTTACATAATTCATTGGTATGGAGGTTAGAAACTAGCCGATTGTCCAGTCTCACTCCCAGCAGTGTTACTTCTTCGCTTGGCTCAATGGCGCAACCATTTACGTTTAGGCAATGACTGCCCTCACTCTCGCAATTTAATAAAATAGCCAGAAATTTGTCCAGATTAGCTTTCATGCAGTTTATGGCAAACAACCAGATACATTTTTCTGCTTCCATTTCCAGGTATTATTTAACAATTTGGAAATTTTTATTTGCATAAGTAAGAGTGTTATCATCGGCATAATTTGTAAGCAGTTTTGACAAAATAAAGGAGATCATTAATAAAAACATTGAAAAACATCTAGGAACGAGAACAGATCCTTGTGGAACTCCTTTGTTGGTGGTTTGCCACGAACTGTACTTTTCGCCAACACGGACACGCTGTTGTTTGTTGGAAAGATATGATGAAATAATTTTAGACTATTTGGGCTGAACACCATAGGCTTCCAGCTTTGCCACCAGCAGATCGTGAGGCATATAGTCTAACGCTGGGGAAACACCCCTTATCAATAGATTTATTTATTAGTCCAGAAATAATAGGTGCTATTTCAGAGCCAGTGTGTTTTAAAAATTTCGGGGAAATTAACCTAGCTTTTTTATAGCTAGAGTTTTTAAAATTTTAGAGACATCATCACTTGTGGTGGGAAAAAATCAAAGGTTATTCGTTGATTATGTTCGTTAATTTCAAGAATACTGGGATGATTTTAAAGGTCAGAAAGAATGTGATCTTTTCCTATGTCGGCAGCTACGCTTACAAAGAAATCGTTCATAATTTCCGCTATTTCACTTTGTTCAAATATAATTTTACTATTTTCCGATAATATAATTCCTCCTGATCCAGTACTACTTTTAAAGTGAAGAAAGGTTTTACAGAGTTCCAAAAATTCCATTTATTTTGCGTGGTTCTATCAAACAAGTAGCCCTCATAGCCTTACACATCATATGTACACACATTTTTTTGTGTTCTGTACTTTTCCCAGGTGGCTTCATTTCTGTTTGTAATGTACTTTTTGTACGGGCGTTTTCGGTTACAGCTCTAAATTAAATTGTAGATATGACAGCTATAATTATATTTCATAGGAGGTACGCTGTTCGAAATACTATACAAAAACGAGTGATATAGATGTAGAAATATCAATTATTGTATGTTATGTGGTCTGGGCTGGGGCCCTAGGGTAGTGGTTAGCACCGCTGCCTTTCACGCCAGAGTTCGGGGTTCGGTTCCCGGTCTCGGCGGTTTGAAAGAAACAAAAATGTTTCTTCCTCATCCACATGTGAAAGTCAGTATTGCGGGGAGCCTCCGTGACCGAAAAGTAGCGTGCTCGTCCTCAGACCGCCAGGGCTTGAATTTCGAATCCTGTGTCTGGAGGACAGTGTCATCTCAATCATCTCACCATCCTCAGGGGGTTCTCCTGGCCCAGTTTAGCCTATATGTGCACAAAGGTGGCCTAAGGTCCGATTCATTTCATTTTGTTATGTGGTTTATGGGATTATTTTCTGTTGAATGTAAAGTCTAAGTGGTATGTGGTGGTAGGTAAATATGCATATATCACAACCCTTACAAGTAAATATACCGGGTGGTAATGATGCACGCTGGTAATGAGAAAAATATTATTTATTAAATTTATTTTTGATGAATGATATACAGATGATGATGTGAGCGTAGAGTGATACGGCATGGTGGGTTATTGAGAGTATGTTCGTTGAAAAATATTGTATACATCGCCCTCTATAAACCCATTAGTTTCGTCTCATAATTTCATTACATGTCAAAGGGTCTAACTTCTTCTAACTACCTTGTAAATCTTCTTGTAAATTTTCAGAGTAGTCAGCCCATGACTAGATAAGGGTCTGTTGAAAATGTCATGAAAATTGGTTCAGAATTGACTGAGGAATCCGCGAAATTCATTCACCCTGGTTGATGAATTTAATGTGAATCTGATTATAGAGAAATTACCCCCAGACAGTCATACACTTTGGTTTTGCTATGCAATGTAATGCTGAAACACCTTCGCTTTTCGCACAGCTGCGATATCCTCGGGTCGGATAGTCCCCAGAGTAACAATAGGAGCCCAACAGAGGGTAACTCCATCCTAGCCGCGGTGGCTGGAATAGGTGTCAGCCACAGATTGACTTCATACAAAACGGTCATATTTGAAGAAAATACTTTTTTTTGAATCAGTAACATTTTAGCTAAGATGTCGCATGCTCAGCTCATTTCCCACACAGTCATTAAAAAGCTGTGAACATTTTTCAGACCTTGGGGTCGAGATCGCTCTCGGGTAAAACAAATCAATCCAGGGCTAACTCCATGACTAGATAAGGTGTTAGAATTTGACTTAAAGATGGCCTGTGCAAAATTTCAAAGAAATCGGTTCAGAATCGTTGAGGATATCGACGTAATTAAACATGCTCTACAGATTTACCTAAATAATTGTGGCCCATGGCAGGCCTATAGATAAAACAAGGCTCTAATTGCTCAACTCAACAATAGGGGCATACAACACATTTTGGGGATATGCAGGGGGTTATAGACCCCCCCCCCCCGGAATAGACTAAAATTTAAAAAAAAGAAAAAAAAAGAAAGAAAAGTGTCAATGGCGCCGTATATAGCTCATCTTTGTAACTGCGGGTGTTTTTGGTTTGAACTTTCTACATGTCTAGGCTATAGGACAAGCTCACACTAGCCCCGGATTCGGTGGATTTGAACTCAGATATAATGTAGATTTGGTAATATTCCCGATGTTTTAATTTTCACGAATTTCTCGAGGAGAAGAAATTCGCGAGCTCCAGAATCTCGCGAAAATTATTATTATTGTAGCATTACTAAAATGAAAAGTCCCAAAATCAGAAATTCGCGAAAATTTGAACACCCGGAAATTACCAGATCTACAGGAGTGTCATATTCCTGAATTAGGGGGGACAATCCTTCTGTGATCACTCCTGATCTGTAGCTGTTCACTATGTTGATTGAAGTCCCAATAGCGATTTTGGCAAATTGTGGACGGACAGACGACGGACAACGCGCCATGACAAAAGCTCATCTGACCTTCGACCGAATGAGCTAAAATGAGAGGCTGTGATTTGTTATCTTGGTGGCAATTTACCTGAAACTGAAAGATGTAAGTTTTTTCTACGTAAAACAAAGAATTGTCTGAATATAGGATTTTTTTTCTGAACACAGGACTTTCTGAATATAGGACCTTCTGAATATAGGACCTTTCTGAACATTGAACCTTCTGAACATAGGACCTTCTGAATATAGAACCTTCTGAACATAGAACCTTTAAAACAAATATTTTCTGAGCATAGGGCCTTCTGAACATAGGACCTTCTGAGCATAGGGCAGTCACCGGCGTTTTCGTATCAAGATGGTTTTACGCATGTGCATGCTTATGTAGGGCGGCTGGTTTGATCGAACCTTGCGTTTTTTCACAGCAGCATGCTGGTCAATGGTTGATTTAAAATTGTTAGTAAACAATATCCATCCATGCTCTGGGTCTTATAGAGTAAGACAAGACCTCAGATTACTACCTGCAACACTTTCCAGAAATAGTGTTTTATTGAATTTTTTTGTGATCTATATAAATTTGTTTTGCATGCGTGGGACATGACAGCGCATTATCAGGCCCGTAGCCAGTACAAGAGGAATGAACCCATTTTTGGAGTTGAGTTGACACTTAAATTCCTAGAGATAAAAAATTTATCACGGGAAAGGTTTAAGTCTCTAGTTTATGGTGGCGTATATCGTTTTTGCCGTACGTGGTCGATATTTTTTTCTAACGTACGTTTGTGACGTCATGTCGCTATGGCAATGACGTCATTTTATGAACCAAATTGGCCAGACAGACTACGAAATAGGGGTCATGTTTAAGTCACTGCTCAGTATTAGTATGATGCGGTGTCGATTCTTAATGTGTCAGCACATAGGCCTACTACGCACACCTGGTAATAATTGTATATATTCATTATGTCGTAAACTCATATGTAATGATCTAAATAGCAGTGGTGTAAACAGAAGTGGGTTCTATTTTAATATGGCATTCAAAATTTCTAAGGGGTACGGTCGACGTCATGCCCCCATGAACAACTTGATCAGGTTGTTTTGCCAGTTAAAGTTATGATATGGTCGCGGGCACGAGATTTCACCTGTGTAGAATGTCATCTATACAATTTGAAGGCGGCGGTAATATTTATTAGTAAAAGTAAATCACATTTATAGAAATAGTTCATGTATTTGAATCTGCAAGAAATAATAACCGGCGTGTTTCTCTTCTGTGAAAAATGCATTTAATAATGATATTAAATATTCATCTGTTTATTCAGCACATACGAAAATTTTATTTTATCATATCATTAAAAATAATAAAATTGAGTAAGATTTTCCTAGCAGTCGCTGCACGATGATAATTGACTTTATTTTATCATGCTTTATGTCAGAATTTGTACGTAGGTATAATTTTATAGGCCTATGTTCACATCCTGGTTGGACCATTTTACAGATATCTGGTCCAACATTAAACCAACATTAAACCAACATTAAACCAGTATAGTTATGTTTGCTGAAAGAAAAAAAAATAATAAGAAGAAGAAGAAAAAATAATGGGTTTATATTTCTAGAGGTTGGCAGCCCTACAGATATTTTTGTCTACCTCTACAGTTAAAACTAATAATTATGTCATTATACCTGAAGATGACGCAAAACTAGATGACCAGGCGTCATGCTTGAGAGGTAGAAATTCGTGTTTGGCCGTATTCAACTGAACTGCCGTAACACCTGGTTCAGAAATACTTTTTATGTGATAAAATATACAGACAGATTTTTTTTTTTTTCATTTTTATGGAATTTTGAAAATGTTTCATTCCGTTGCAAATAAATTAAATATTGAAATTAAATAGTCATCTATTTGTCATATTTGTTGAGCTCATACAGAGCTCATTGTTTAAAGTCGATCCCCGCACTGAAAGAGTAAAATATTTATAATGACTGTAGACCCATAACACAGGTAGGCGAAGTTGAAATGTTTTCCATAACACGTCAACTGACATTAATCAAATGTGCAGGTAGCTGTTAAAGACCAGAACGTTACACGTTACATATTTAGCCCATTTATACAGTTTGCGATAAGTCGCAGTGGATTAATGTTGGGGCAGCATCGCAAATGTGTTTCAATGTGAAATTATCGAACGTTAAGGTTTCACCACACAAATTCATTCGCGCATAGTTCCCTTTTTTAAATTTGTGGCTCTTTGCAGCAGCCTCGGTGGTACATATTACAGATATATCATTTTGCTACCAATTAGAATCGATTCTGTGATGATTTGCTGTAGCAAACGCAGCGAAATAAGCAAAGATATGGTAGCAGGAAGTCCTTGCGCTACCAGTAACTAGGCTCTTCTCAAAACCGCACTCATTTTTTTTGCTAGGTCGCTCAGGGGAGAGTGGGCAAGAGGTTATTATGGCCCAAATAAAAAATACGTCAGTTTCACATGTCTTTTCTATTCATTTATTTATTTATTCAAACATATTTATACAGGGTAAAAAACATTATTAGCCTTTGGCTATTTTGCATATGTGCCCTGTTTTATGACAAGTATTTGCAAAAAAAGTGAAAACAATAATTATTATATTATGTACAATAGTTACAATAACAAAAATAGAAGGTACATTAGACATTTTAGATCATAATCTGATGATATATGCCTTTGCATTAATTGAATAGGTTTACAAATGTATATACATGTACATTTATAGCAAAGTGAAAAGAAAAGAAAACACAAATGTCTCCACACTAAAACTCCAACAAAAACCTACAAAAATTGGATTAGGCGATAAGACATGTACAGTTATTGCAGCCCTAACTATGATTGAGTAATGGTTTGATTTTTAGCCATATATAGTTTAAGGTTATATTTTAAAGCAGAACATGTCTTCTTATTTCTTTTTTCTGAAGGTAGCTTATTCCATAGTCTAGACCCATTCACACTTAAAGATGATTTATATAAAGAATTATTACACCTGGGCTGCTGTAGAGTATTACTTGTTGCATTACGTGTTGAAACAGTATGCTATTCAGAAACGGAGGAAAAAAGATCAGATAGGTAATAAGGAGCTAGATTATTTAGAGATTTATAATTGAGACAACAAGAAAAAAAAAATCTTTCTTCAACATTCTGCCACCCTAGACCTCTCACAATATCTATACCACGAATGTTCCAGTCAAAGTTTTGTGCAAAAAGTCGTGTTACATAAATATTTTTGTGCAGCAGAGCCCTAGACAGTGATACAATTATCAATAATACTCTGAAATATACCGTAGTAAACACAATTAATATCATCCGTTGGGAGAATTTGTTTCAACCTTCTTAAGATATAAAGTTGCGAAGACAATTTCTTACACAATCCATCTATATGGTTAGACCAGGATAATTTACTATCTATTTCTACACCAAGATATTTAGCGGACTTAACAAAGGGTAACTTAACACCATTTATAAAAATTTCTATGCTGTCTACTATATTTTTGTTTGATATAATTAGTACATTACACTTGTTTATGTTTATAGTTAACTTATTTTGTCCAAACCATTTAATAGCTTCATTTACAGCATTCTGAAGTAGTTGCTGTATTTTTGTTATAGATTTATCACTAACACCTATCATAGTATCATCAGCAAAAATATTACAGAAGGCATTAGATAGACATGAGGGAAAATCATTAATAAAAATAGTAAAAAGCAGAGGACCAAGTATAGATCCCTGTGGAACACCTTTGTCAATGAGTTTTGTATTAGACATTTTACCATTTATGGTAACAACTTGAGTTCGTTCATTGAGATAATTTGTAAACCATTATTTGCTTAATTTTTTTTAAAGTAATTTGTGATCAATTGTGTCAAAACATTCAGCAAGATCAAACATACAAATACCATTGATTTCATTTTCGTTAATATTGTCAAGCACATATTCAATCACATCATGCAAAGACGTCTGGGTTGAATGGAGTTTCATGAAAGCTGACTGGGAATGTGTAATGAAAGAGTGAGATTGTAAATATTCTCTCAATTGAGCGTCAACTAATTTTTTAAATAATTTTGGAATATGCCCAATTACAAAAATTGGTCGAAAGTTGTTAGGGTCTTGTTTAGAGCCTTTGTTTTTGTAAACTGGAGTAACCCGAGCTTTCTTCCATTCATTTGGAATTTCTCTATTATAAAGTGACATATTAAATAAGATTGTTAGACTGCTACAGATAATCTCACTGCTAAGTTTGAGAATACAAGAATCATAGCCTAGAATATCAACATTGGTTTCAGATGGCAATTTGTTTATAAAAGCTAAAACATCTTCTTCAAGAAGGCTTTTAAATTTAAAGTTATAAATACTCGAGTTATTTCTCCATATTAGTTCATCATTTTCACTAAATTTACTACACAGTTTATTTCCAACGGACGCAAAGTGTTTATTCCACGCATCAGGTGACAGATCTGATGTTATGGAACTTTTTCTATTTTTTCCCAGGGATTGGTTTACTGCTCTCCAAACTGTTACCAAACAGAAGAGCTAATGCGGCCATGCCATGCGGTGAGTATAATCACGTTTATATATAAAGGCTAAAATTGCGTTGGTCATCCATGGATTTGACCTATCTTTGACTCTAATTTCTTTAATTTTGACATGTTTGCTAACCACGGTAATAAATGTATTTGACCAATCTCCCCAGGCATCAGATGTTGAGTTAGCATCAATAACACCACTATATAGTCCAATATCCATTAAATCGCGAATAAAATCATTTATATTTATTCCATTGTAATCTTTTTTGTGAATAAGTTTTGGGGGAGAAGCTTGGCGCCTAAATTTCAGAGTTGTAAATATAAAGTAATGATCACTAAGAGTATATTTCAGTATCCCGTGATCCAAGTGGTTGTGAGGCATCGTGGTATATATATGATCAATGACTGACTGAGATGATTGTGTAACACGAGTAGGTTCAACTATCAATTGTTTGCAGCAAAGGAGTGTTTCTATAAAGTGAGCTTGATTTTCACATAAATTTTCGTCTAAGATGTAGTTAATGTTTAAGTCACCAAGGATAACAATTTCCTTATTCTTTGCTAAAACATTTTCAAAATTATTTAACATGCATTGGTAATAGTTCTCATCGTCTGCTTTGGGGTTATATACACATGATACATAAAAAGAAGGGGAAGATTTATTATCAATCCTAACCCAGACCACTTCAGTATTATTAAAATTGGTGAGATCTGGACAATATGTATGAGGTAAAGTCTCCTTTATATATAATAAAACACCCCCACCATGACTCGGTCTATCCTTTCTATATACATTAAAACCAGGTATATTTACAAGTTCATTCGGTATTTTGTCCGATAACCATGTTTCAGATATAGCTAGAATGTCAAAACTATTCTGATGTAATAAAATCTTAATTTCATCTATTTTTTTCAATAAGCTTCGTATGTTCAAATGTCCAATTTTCACTCCTTTGTTTTGTTTTCGCTTATATATTTCAGTCTTGGTGTTGCAGTGTTTCATTTTTATATTATTTGTGTCACTATTGTCTATTTTGTTATCATCCATGTAAGTTTTTCTACTAGAAGGTTGTTTAACATTTGACGGCATGAGGCCTATGTCCTGATTTCCTTTTTCCTCCTGTAGTTTTCAGTAGCATTCACATTTAAATTGCCAGCAGTGGTCACATTGACGGTTATTGGTGTCATGTCTAGTGTTTTTACGAGTGTTGGTGTCATATCCGTGTTGATCTTTTCTGGGATGATATGCGTCACTTCTTTGCTGGTGCCTCTGTCTTAGTATCTGGTGGTCTTCTCTGTTCTGGCTACTTCTGTGATGGTAGGAATCATGTCTGTAATAGTGGTTTTGTCGTTCATCTTTCTGGGAATGTATCCATTGTATTCTCTCTCTGTCGGTCTGGTTTGGTTTACATCAGAGCGCCTGTAGTTACTAGCATATCTAGTCTGTCTTGGTCTACCTCTTGATCTGTACAGCGACACACATTTTTCAGTTGTTTTGAGTATCAGATTTAGTGCTAATTTATTACTGGGTTGCCAGGTCAGATGTACTCTATCTCTCATCAATAGGGAGTCGGTTACCGTCTTGTCAGCCAGCTTGAAGAAATTGTCATTGTTGACAAATCTGCAGCTATGTGTGTCGCACAGATTTTTTAAGGCTGTATTGGTCAGTTCAATTTTTCTTTGGACGTCTACAGTCCATTCTGCCGAGCTTCCCGCTATGTTTTATATTGAAAGAGAACAGACTGATGGTTAAAATAATATATAGGGTTATTTACATTTCTCCACTTTAAGTGCAAAACACACCAACGCGAACGTCAGCGCGATTAGGCACGTGACGAGTGACGCGACGACTGACGCGAAAATTACATGACTGTCCACACACCAACGCGACGACCAACGCGACATGTGAGGCGCAACAGCCGGCGGGCGGGGGCCCTAGGGTAGTGGTTAGCACCGCTGCCTTTCACGCTAGAGTTCGGGGTTCGGTTCCCGGTCTCGGCGGTTTGAAAGAAACAAAAATGTTTCTCCCCCATCCACGTGTGAAACTCAGTATTGTGGGGAGCCTACGTGACCGAGCGGTAACGTGCTCGACCTCAGACCGCCAGGGCTCGAATTTCGAATCCTGTGTCTGGAGGACAGTGTCATCTCATTCATCTCACCATCCTCAGGAGGTTTTCCTGGCCCAGTTTTGCCTATATGTGGACAAAGGTGGCCTAAAGCCCGATTCATTCCATTGCGACAACTGGCGTGACGAAAATGTAACAGTTTTGAAAATGGTCGCGATGCCTATCGCGCTCGCGTACGTCGTCGCGCTGGTACGTTTCGGCAATGATCAAATAATGTGTTTGAAAACTGACGCGACGTCATTTAAAGCTGACAATCACGTCACCAATTCCAGCTATATAGAAATGATTGTATATATGTATGTGTGATACAGTAAATGATGGGAAAATATCACATTATAAAATGATGTAGCAGGTAATTTATAAGATAAAGGTTAGATGTAATACAGTAAAATACTGTGACGTTTATCAGAAATATTACCTTTAGATTTTATTTCATTTTAGTGTTGATATATGTTTTAAGTATTGAAGGGCCAGAAGCGTTGTGCAGGCAACTAATCTTGTTGTATTTGGGGATTTGTTTGTTCGGCTCTCTGTGTTTGCTATAGTACATGCTCTCGCCTCACTCTGGGACAGGGTGACTAAGAAATGAACTATACATAATACGAGTATGTAAAAACAAATAAATTTAATAAATACGTTTAGATTGACTATGATTTTTCCTTTTTTTCACTTCTAAGTTTTTGGGTGACATTGACCTTGTACAAAACAAATCCCTCCCGAACTGTTTCGTGACGCGAAAACACTACAAAACGAGGTATTATATGATTCTTTGTGACTTTTATTTGTAAAGTTTTAAAATTCTCATTTCTTGATGGCGGCTAATTTGGCGGCCATTTTGAATGTATTACCCCCAAAATGTCAAAACCTTGCTTTGTGCTAAATTTGAAACTTGTATCAATTTGGGATACATAAATTGAAAATGACTAAGGGAAGGGCGGGCAAAGGGGGCCACTTAACGTTTCAATGATATTTAAGAAGAATATTCGAACTATTTTAAAACGAATGACTGTTCTATGTTAGGTACATGCAATGTAGATACATATAAGAGACTCACTTAGTGTTTCAAGGATACCTTATTTTAATTGTAAGCCAAATAGATTTGCTCTCAAAGTGGCCCCCTTTGCCCAATAACTTGGGCAAAGGGGGCCAGCGCATTGAGCAAAGGGGGCAACCCCCACCCACCCTGTAGAGACTTCAGTTGTATTCGTTCTCACTCTATGGAAGTACACCCTGCACGCAGGTTGCCCCCACCTTGGTACTTTTTATGTTTTTGATACACAAGTACATTGAAGTAAGCCTGATAAAACAGATATAATAAAAACGTTTCATTTGATGTATATGGTGACATGCTTTGTTGGACATACTAAGTACTAAGTAATATACTAAATACTTTCGTTCACTGGGATTAGTGTGTGAAATATCCACCCATTGTAAGTTAGAGGGCAAAGGGGGCCATGCTGTATGGTCTTTGTATTGAAATGGCCTGCCCCCCTTTGCCCTGGCTCCCTTTGCCCAAGGGGTAGAGGTGGGAAATTTAGCCTATTATCTATCCCAAAAGTGATCTCCTGACTAAAGTAATAACTAGAATACAATGGCAATATATAATGTACCACACAAAACAAAAGATTTTCAGAAGAAATCACATAAATTCATCAATAAATTCATAAAAATATATAAGCGTTTATTCATAAGATTGTTGCCAAAAACTCCCTGTCGTCTATTACTTCTATCTAAGATATGTATGAGATGTCTATTTATGTTTTTTGTATACATATGTTCATAATTCATAACTATGACGTCATTACTATTTCATACAACATGTCACAATTAAAATATCATTGATGGCCCCCTAGGCAGCTGATAAATGATCCACCTTTATAAATATCCTGTAGAAATTGGTGAAAAAGTGACGTCACAACCATCACGACATGACGTCACATATGCACGTTTTATGAAAAACTCGACCACTTGCCGCAAAAACTGTTCATGCTTCGTAAAACTAGACGTTCATACATTTGCAGCGATATATTATTTGTCTCTAGGAATTTAAGTGTCAACTAACTCCTTAAATAACGTCAATTTTCAGATTTCCTCCTCCACTAATCGACATAATTGAAACTTCAGGAATGTTGTTATAGGCCCTATACCGTTTCTGGCACTAAAAATTACTTTCAATTTATGAGAACATTTGTATTGACATTTGTCTCGTGTTTTGCTAGGGTAATATTGGACATTTATTTTACATTTAGTTACCATTGTGGCTGATTGGAAAATTTACCAAACCGTTTAATGACGTATAATTATGAGGTGAGGTAATAATATAAGGTTGAGTTCCTTTATTATATAGGCCTACATCGTCCATACATGCATCGTGTTATTGCGACACAGACCTATCCATTGTGATTTGTGTCCCTAAAAACGGTTTAATTATAACGCTTAATACTTAAAGGTATCTTCTTGTCTCGTGGACTCTTGTTTCTGGAAATCGTGTGGTAAGTTTGTGGTTAAATTAAATTTAAAATGTGTCATCTCAGATCGGGGCTGTGGACTGCGGATGGGGCTGATGGGCAGCTACACCCCCCCCCCCCATGGAATTTTCAAATCATGCCTTATTCTGAGTAAAAAATTCACCTGGGTTAAGATAAAGACCAATCTCAATCGACCCCCGCAAGGTCAAAATCTCTGCAGATATTTCCTGGCACAATGCAATAATTCGCTGCGCAGTAGTCTATTTTTTCAGCAGAATGATTTATTGTCTACTTTAGGTGCAAAAGTCATTGATCCCAACCAACTGATTTAGGCAGTAACTGAGTACGTAGGCCTCTAGGATAGGATACGGATCTACGAATGTATCGAATCACGTTCGTTCTCCGTGGCGCAATGGATGACTTCTCTTAAGTTCATCTTAGGTCTAAGATGAGGGACAGAATAACGCATAATGAATTTAGGCTTCATCAGCCACCTGATTTCTTATGTCTATCATACCCCTTTCTAAATGTAGTCGTACAATAAAAATATTGTAAAGGAAAATGGTTGTCGTCGCCAAAGCTCCACACTTGCAATTTGTAGGCCCTATTACTTCCATATTATTACCAGTGATTCATATGATGAAACTCAAGGTCAAGTTCAAAGATGGGTGACATTTACCTATTTTTCAAGGCCAATAGCTAATAAAGGAAAACGTTTGTCATCACGATTTGATGATAAATCTTTTTTGTTATCAAATATTGTCATTACGATATCTCAGAAAACTCCAGGTCAGGGGGGAGAGTTGATAGAGTAAGCCTACATAGGCCTCATGTGATAGCGGAGGCATACAATTGACGCATACATGTATCAAATTCCCCTTCTAGTTTGACTTAATATTACATCTGAAGCAATATTGTTACGTTAAAGGCTAGATGTGTGGCAAAAAATTACGTGCCACTATTTGGGCAACATGAATAATTACCTAAATAAAGAACATATATTGGCCTAAATATATGCTCTAGAATGCATCATTTTAAGCCTTAGATTTCATTTTATTCAGGGGGGGGGCATGCCCCAGGACCCTCTAGAGAAAATAGGAGGCTGGATGTGCCAGCTGTCGTTTATATAAATTATTGTGAAAAAAATTGTGTATCCTCGTCGTCTGTCAATTCCTGGATCCACAACTGTCTTTGGTTGTTCAGGCATACCCCAAAACAGCATTATCTACAATCTTTAGTAGAATGCATACTTCTGTCCTGGCATATAATATAGCTAATTAAATACATGAAATTACACTCGAAATCATTAATAAATCCTTTGTCAAGTCAGTCAGCTAGGAAACGCCATGATATTTTTTGTGAGCTCACATTCGCAAAACGGAATTTATTCATGTTAGTAGGGGAGACCGGGGCTAACTGGGACAAGGGGCTAGCTCGGACAGGCCTCTAATAGGAAATTCCATGATATGACAATATCAGTGGCCTCGTTTTCAAGAATGGAGTGACACCCCCTTCCACTTGAACTACAATCCCAGTGGAACTAGCAGAGTTGTGTGAGCAGGCAAAACTAAATGTATTTTTTTGCCTTTCAAGTAATTTTTCACGTCTCAATTACGAATCTTATAAAACTTAAATTACTATAGTTGTATTATACTGAAATATATCACTGAAGACACTCATATTTACTGCCTAATTTACAATTATTAGATGCTCGATGCTGTACCATACCCACATGCCAGGTCATATTTTTCATAAAAGGTCAACCCGGGGCTAACTAGGACAATTCTGGCGGGGCTAACTGCGACAGTCCCAGTTAGCCCCGGTGTGTCCCAGTTTGCCCCAGTTGTAATAGAGCATTGTGGCCCATTTAACCCCTGTGGGTACTGACATGTGACCTAAATATATGTTTGCGCAACTCAATTAACATTTGTTAGGCCTACTTTAGATTGTATGTATTGGGGATGGACACAATGTGGGTGTTACGTTGTATCAACACATTAGGCCTATAGTGCATCGGGGATCAGCTGTTATTTTCTGCATTATTTTGTTGCACTTTAAACCTTTGTGTTTAAACGGCATATATATGTTTATTTATAGCTTACCCCCTTCAAACTATTTGGAATCATCACAGGATGCAGTATACCTTGTTTAATCTCTATAGATCCTAAATTGCTGAAATTTTAGGAGTGTCCCAGTTAGCCCCTGGCCTTGTCCTACTTAGCCCCGTATACTGTGCAAACTGGGACATAATTTTTTTTTTTAATTCACCAAATCTGTATAGGTTTTAGTTGTCATTTATTAAAGGCCCTTGTGACAATAACAAATATCACACCTAGGTTGAATGATTGTTTCGAATCTCCAACTCTATTATTGTCTGCCTCAGGGCGATAAATGATAAAAGTGTCCCAGTTAGCCCCGGTCTCCCCTATAACTATTCATGTTGAAATATACGTTCTTTTTCATTCAAAAAGCATGTATTAAATTGCTCAACATCATGACATCTATTCAGTGGTAGACACATAAATACAAAATGGCACGTGATCGTAATAATATGTCCCAGTTAGCCCCGGTCTCCCCTATAACTATTCATGTTGAAATATACGTTCTTTTTCATTGAAAAAGCATGTATTAAATTGCTATTATTTTTTTTAATTCAGTTATGTAATCATTAACACTTTACCCGCTGTGTATCTTGACCTTCCTGCTCAACGGGAATATATAAAAATAAAATTATGAAACATTACGCGTGGCTATTCAGATATGAGATGCATTATATCTACTCAAATACCATGAGTCGACCATTTCCCATCCTTTTCTGTCTGCCATCAGCCGTGATTCTCATAAGATAGCGTCTGTGGTTATTATCGGCTTTTTGAAGTTCAGTCTATCCTATTCCTATCATATCTTCATATCATATCATACCATATGCTATTCTATTCCTATCCTACCTTATCTTATCTTTTCTTATTTTTTTCTATCATATGTCATATCCTTTTTTATCATTAACATCGTATTCTTAGATAACATGTCATTATCTATCTTATATCTTATCTTACCATATCCTATCATTTAAATAAAATATGACTTGTCTGGATTATCTAGTGCTAAATTTATTTTGATTCACGGACAAAAATGGAATACAAATACAGGTAAAGGACATCTTATAAAACACACACACATATTTCAGTCAGGGGTGTTTATTAACAAAATCAACAAGTGATAGCAAAACAGATCAAAAATAAATAATGTATTCTGAAATATTTTTTATTATTATAAAAGAGAAATGTAGCTAGATAAAACAAGTTTTTTGATATCACTCTCTTAAACTATGAAATTGCTTTTATTATTGACCTGTTGAAGGCACCCCTAGTGAATGAAAATTGTCCACATTTTAGGTAAATCACCTCAGGACATAACAGGTTCATTGCTAAAACTTGTATGTACTTAAAAATTATAACATGTGGTTCCATAACCAAATAATTATTCATGATTTTAACATTGTACTGGTATTTCATAAAATGTATTACATCGTCTAAATGTAGACACACATAGACATATGTATCACACGAAGGGCTAACCTTTAAAGCGGTAAATTCAATAATTTAAATATTTACCCAATTGAAGCTGTGGATCGCTACCGCGATCCACAACTTCAAGTGGGTAAAAATTATTTACTTATGTATAATTTGGATCAAAATATATGCAATAATGCAAATTTCATGTACAATTCTCTTTTAAATTTTCTTTGTTTTGAAGGACAAATATAAAGCGAAAAACGACTTTTGTCGTGCTTAGCGCTTTAAGGGTTAATATATAATATACAGTGGGTCTATCAGTCTGTCAGTATGCAGTCATCATCACCCACTTGTAAAGTGTCTATAAAATCAGCACGTGAAACAAATACAAACTCCAAACTCGAAGACGTTGGGCCGACGTTGTACAAATGTTATACAAATGTTTTGTATCTGCTGGGAAAGACTCACAGAGCATTCGTTGTGCGAGCAGATTCAAAAAGAGAGGTTTTGAGTCGAACATTCAGACCAGAAATACATTGATTATAAAACAGTATCCTCCATCAGAAAACAAACGCTTAAAGATTTAATTTGCTATATAAAACATGAAATGAGCATTCTTATGTAGATTATGTCTGAATAATGAATGGTCGTGCGCTGCAAATATGTAATGTAATGTCCGACACAGATTTTTGAGAGAAGGGGACGTGGCGCTTTGGTAGAGCACCTGACTGCCTCGCCTGTCATGCATGCGTCCCGGGCTCGAACCCCGCTGAAACCTGCGTGGGTTTTTTTCAGAGAAATATCCTTGTTTCTGCCTTTTCAATGTAAATATATGTTGTAAATTATAACAAGCTTTCTAATCATATGCTCATGTTTTGAGACCACTCACTTAAGAAAACTGTACATGCACAGTTGAAAGTAGACATTACATCTATGTTGGACTAATGTTGGACCAAAGACGTGACCCGTCCTTCTACCACCACTTATTTCCTATTGAACATGATTGTGTAACTAGGACTTGCTCCTTAAACACCATGCGCTTTTCGTCTAACTGTGTTACAGCAATATTCATACACACACAATAAATGGTTTATACAAAGATAATATTATAAACTTTAAAATGTGAGTTATGTTTTATACAGTGATTATATATAGCATTCAAGTGTTTTTCTTAAAGTCACTCAAATTTTACAATGCAATAACTTTGGATGTATTTTCTTTAGCGTAGGCCTACGTACGTAGGCCTACATTTATCGTAGACATAAAATGAGAGTGACATTGCAAAAGTAAAGATATGAATGACAATCAAATGTGCAATACCAACATTATAAGTAAGTCAATAGGGTGGATTATTTTTGTACATAATCTATTTTATATTATAGACATATAATATATATATATTTCTGTTTATTTATTACTGTTAGACATCAATTGAATGGCTTACATGGCTTATGTGACATCTAACTATGATAATTATAGTTTATAATGTTGACTACAATTAATTGACTTAGAATAAAATATCACATTGGGCCTTGGACCTGCTCTTTTAAATTGATTCTATAAACACTACATATCACAATAATTGTCCACCAAAACATCTGTCCTCAAATCAAAACTGGTCATAGGAAAGAAAAGGGGTAGAAATACTATCCCATTCCTTGGACTATCTTGTTCATCATGAACAGCAACTCTTCTGTGCTTCAAGCCAGAGAATCCGAGCACGATTGCTGGCTAAGAAAGACAGAAGGAACTGTAGGGACTTAGATTTCTTCCGATCTTTATCGCGACTTCAGGTGTGTCTAAAACACGCGTGCCAGGATGACGAGAACTGCTGTCAACAACATGGAGGGCATCATCAGTTCTGACCCGTCGATTAGATCACTGTTGCAGCGAGTCTCATCAGAACAGCATTCTTCACACACCTGTCAAAATCATGAATGTGAATGACTAACTTGGAGCCAACATTGAATGTAGAACAGAGAAGATTTAACTTGCTGCATTGCCATATAGTGATCATTGTCGTAATAACTCATTTAAATAAATATCAATCAAGCCGCTGAGATTATTGTGATAATGAGTCATTTTCATAAATCATACACGCCAATCTTCTATATATTCAGTGTAAGTTACTACAGCCAGATGCCACTCACCAAGGTGTTGTCGCTTCCAGTGCACTGGCGGCCTGCGGCGCTGCAAGCTGATCCACAGCCACGCATGAAGGTATCGGTGGAAGCTGTATACATCATCTGTGACAACATAGCAGTAGGATTAAATATATGGCAGGATTTGGGGGTCAAAAATCCTTCTCTATTATGCAATATTCCATTTAACATATTTTCGGGATTCTATAATTTAAGGCACCAGTGTGATACGCTCTGAATACTGTTAAAAATGGTAACACATATGCCCTATATTAGCTTAGCATTGTTTTTTGGCATAGCGTTGTTAGCAAAGCTTAATCAGAATTTTAAGTTTTTATTTTTATCAATTTTAAGTTGTATCACCGCTATGGAGTGACTATTTTATTTTATGGAGTGACCGATTCATATTACGGAGTAATCTGTATATTTAAATTTCTTAGTGACCCTTCTACAGAGTAATATTATATTAAACACGTAGTTTAACATGGCTATTATAATGTTGATCACTTAATTAAGAAAGAATCACTGCAGGTTGGGACTGACATACATTGCATAAAAAGTGGTAAAATAATACAATTATTTAAAAAAACGTGTATACATATAATCTTAAAGAGAGTGTTTTACACTAACAGATAGCAGAAGAAAATATAATATAACACAGAAAGTTTAGATTAAATTACCTGTTTATGTGGGATTTTGGCTAAAATTGACTCAATATACATACTATTTCTTTAAAAAAAAAACATTTATATTAAAAAATTTCCGAGTTTTATTATTGCTATGTTGTAAAATGAAGGTCATTCATTGCATTTAGGTACTGGAAATAAATAAAAACATTTCATAATAAATGGTGAGGACAGTGCTGGTGCTTGAAATTTTAGAATCCCTCATTTAGCCAGTTTACAAAATGGCACCATGTTTAATAGAAGAAAAACACACTGAATAATAGCTAGGAGCATACCATGAAGGTGTGTATTAATCTCCATGATTAAGACTTCACCACTCGATCCAAAATAATTATTTACAAAGCTTACACAGTAAAATAAAATAATCACGCCCCCCCCCCCCCCATACCCATACTCGAGACCGTAAGTCGCTATCGATTCGTTGAGGCCAACTCGAAGAAAACTGAAAAGACTTGTTCTGAAACAACACGGCAGCAGCCCAAATGTTCTGATGGGATGTGAAGTGCCCCTCAACTTACCTTGCAAACTTGACCTGAGGTCAACATACATTTGCCCATGCCGGCTGTAGATAAGGTCACTGCTGCCTGACAATTAGTGGCGTTGCTGGTAGAGTCACACTCGTAACAATACTCTGTAAGTACACCACAACAATAACATTCAAGGTAATTTTTTAAAAGTGTTTCAGCATGCATAATTTATTAATGCTCACACGAAAGATTATTTTTGAAATATTTGTTTTGTGGTAATATAAACATGATAAACCCTTACAGCGTGGGAATCGACTTAAGATGTCAGAATCTGACCTCAAAAGTCGAACCCCCCACTAAAAGAGTAAAATATTTATAATAGCCGCAAATTGAGAAAAGGGTTATATCAAAATACAGTTTCAAGCAAAATTCAAACAAATAGAATAAAGTTTTAAATAATACTGAAGTCACTCAGTTAATTCTTTCAAATCAAAGCCAGTTGATACTAGCCGACAATTCATCGCAACAACGAGTAAAATAAACGAACTTTCACCCATGGATTTATCTCAATATGAGCTTCAATTATGTACATAACAATTTGTCATAATGTTTTGTTTAGTCTTGTAACAGATGTCATTGCTAAAGCACGTATACATCGAACTGTGTCATGGTTGGTCGCCTGCCAATTTTTTAGTGTTAGCCAAGTGGTTTTCTGGAATGTTAAGCATTTTTAGAACCCCAAAATTTGTAAACTTGAATTTGAAATCTTGAAACATCGCTACGTCTTTATTAATCTTATACAGTACATTTATCTGTGTGATGTCAAGGAGAAAGAACTCAATTGAGAAAAAAATAATATTCTGGATCAACGTATACGTACATGTACATGTAAATTGTAATTGGGTTCTTGAACTTTAAACACAGACAACATTCATAATGCCTTGATAAATAGCTATTATTGCATTGTTTGTGAGAAACAAAAGTTGCCAATTTCTCGTAAAATAAATGACGGAAAGTAGTACTCGTTTTCAAACTTTAACCTTTTAACCGCTAAGTTAATTTATTTAAATTTTCACCCACTTGGAGTTGTGTCTTGCTACTGGGACCCACAACTTCAAGTGGCTGCAAATTATTCATATTTGTTTATTTGAGCACAAATCATTTGCAAAACACACATTTTCATTCCCAATAACAGTGATTTGGGCGACAAATAAAACGGTTTAAAAACGACAATAGTCGTGATCAGCAGGATAGGGGTTGATAGGTCCTAGGTATATTCTGGGTACGGTGTGTACCCACTAGGAAGACGACGTTGTTGCGACGTTGAATCAACGTCCTTGACGTTGATTCAACGTCGCAACAACGTCGTGTACCCAGTGTGTATATACTTTAAACTTACTGACACAGTCTTCTTCGTCGTCAGAGGTCTCATATCCTGTATCGCAGGCGCTGCATTGGTAGTAGGGGTCACTACACGCCTCACAATTAGCAGATAAAATGCTGCAATCTTGGAACAAACGAATCATTATGTAAATGAGGATAGCTGTATAACCCCGTCACTATAATCTTAGTAAATACAATGTCGTCTTCACTGTGGTCACTATAGTGGGTCTAAACATTCCTCTAAATTCATCAAAAATGGGTATTAAGTTACTCAAAGAATACTCGAGCGGCTCATTTCAGTTTTACCCCTTTAACCGCTACATTAAAAATTATGCTATATTTTAGATATCTGCCTCTAGACTAAAAATAATAGGACCTGAAATAGAAATCGTATCACGAGACTGCCGTTAATACCTGCAAAACCATGTATTTATAAACATGATAAATGTGGGAATGTTACCTTATTTATTTGATTACACTGTTAGTAGCTACTTTTGGTATATCGGGGTGAAAAAAAAAGAGTTTTAGATTACATTATATATTATTATTAGCTAAAAGCAGAGAAAAACGCTTTTGAAGATTTTTTTTTGTAGTTCCATGTATAATTTAGAAAATATATATTTCTTTTGTGAAAAATCTATGTTTTCCATATACTTGACTTTGATATATTTATCAGATATTAATACGCGGCTACTACTGAGCTAAAAAAAAATTGAATAAATTTACACTGGGTGACCTTTGGCGACCTCTAGCGACCTTACGCATGGTCTAGGAAGGTGTTTTCTAGGTAAAGGGTTAAATAATGGCAATACAAGTGCTAATAAAGGCACAGAAAGACTGCAATAGTGGACTCCAGTGCTCTGGGGGGAGGGGGAGGGGGTGAGAATATGCAGATGACTGACCTATGCATGTTGTGCCGTCGTCCTGAGCAGCGTAGCCAGATGAGCAGGTCTCACATTCTGCGGTGCCGTCATTGTTAGCGTCCACACAGGTCTGGCACTGAGCGTTGACAGAAGTGCAACCTGCAGAGCAAACATAACAAATGTCATAACAAATAACGCTGTTAAACCTTTAACCGCCGACTATATTCGGTTTTCCATTTTTTATTTGGTACATTAAGCACATGTTAAAAATAAAACGTGGTATCAATCAGCAATATTTCAAAAAAGTTAACCTCTATTTTGTCAAATCTGAATAATTTACGAATAATAATATAATTATATTCTACGAAAACTACGCGACGGGACACACATTATTATTATAATGTGTGTGATCAACAAGTCTTCTGTGAATATATCCGATCTATTATCTGTGCGCTCGATAAAACAGTTCCCTAGATATACCCGTATATTTTTTTAGCACCGAGGGTGCAGTATTGATAATATTGATGGTGTACAGCTGGTGAGAATAAAGTCTTGGTGATTCTAAAAAAAGTTTGCGTTACAATTCTAAAGATTTTGTCACAATAATCTCCCAGTTTACGTTATGTAGCCTGTCATTAAGTTGTGGCTACATTTCTAGAGACTCCATCAACCCTTACAGCGCGGGGATCGACTTTAGTCGTCAGAATCTGACGTCTGAAGACGTCAGATTCTGACGACTAAAGTCTATCCCCGCACTGTAAGAGTAAACATATTTCTATTGGCCGTAGACCCATGACATAGGTATTCAAATGAATCGGAAAGAGCTAACTAAGACAGTTATGATGATTTCAAATTGAAATAAACCCTTTGGCACCCAGGATTCATACACAATTAATTCAGCGCTTTAAGGGGTAATATTTACCGCGCTGAAATATTTGTATATAAACTCAAATAACAAGGAGTTTCTTTTCATTTTGAAATAATCATAAATGTATTGATTAACTTTTTCTGTTTCATTTGAATACATAATTATGTTATTGGTCTACGGCATGTAGGCTGTTATATTTTATATTTTCAGTGCGAGGATTTACATAATCGAGATTATCGAGATAAACCCATTGAAATCGAAGAGGTTATGGCCGGATTCACATTAACCGTGGTGCTGATTTCTCAGTCAATGCTCAAAAAATTGTCATGACATTTTACAAGTACTATTGTCGAGTGATGAGGCACTATCCTAAAAATTTATTTATAAGCAAATAAAAAAAAATATTGCCTTCTATCATGTTTGTAAACCCATTAACTTCGTCTCAGAATTTCACTACATGTCAAATAGTCTAACGTATGAAATACTTTTTAAATCTCCGCGGCACTTTCTGAGTAGTCGCCGCATGACTAGACAATAGTATAGTGTGTGCAAAATGTCATAAAAATTGGTTTAGAATTGACTGCGGATTCCGCGAAATTCATTCACCATGTTCACTCTGGTTATTAGATTTTAATGTAAATCTGACTATAACAATGTTCTCCGTTGCAGACCCCACTGGTGATGTCGTACAGAGAGTGACAGCTTTGATTCGGATACTTACTGACACAGGACAACTGGTTGGCTTTCAGACCATAGAGAGAATTACAGGTAGTGCAGGTGTCCACCACGTCATTGTTGTTGGCGTCGCCGCTGCAAGTGGAACACTGGGAGATGGTGCTGCATGCTGTTAACAACAATGAAAAAACTTTTACCTTATCTATTTGTACAAGCCTAAAAAGGGACTCATTGAAGTACCCATCTCAAGTGGAGGGACTCCATAGATTCAATTGATCAAATTTGCCCGGCAATTACCCCATCAGCACTAATGAAATTATTGTATTTTTAGAGAGTCCACCTTTGTGCCAATATAGGCTAAACTGGGCCAGGAGTACCTCCTGAGGTACACTCCGTAGTAGTGTGTGTGCCTACACACTGCTACGCCGTGTGCTGATTCATGCCGACTGCAAGTGGCCTTCCCCGACCCCTTCCACCACCCTCCCCCTGTATGAAATGATTACTTGTTTCATTCAAACGAAACTGCCGCTCGGGCAGGATTTTCAGCGTGACGCGACAGTGTTTAAATGGGGACAGTGTACTCCTGAGGATGATGAGATAAATGAGGTGACACTGCCCTCCAGACACGGGATTCGAAAATCGAGCCTTTGCGGTTTGAAGCCGAGCACAGTTTGTACCTCTCGGTCACGGAGGCTGCCCACAATATTGAATATTGAATGAGCGGGAAAGAAACATTCTGCTTCTTTGAAACTTGAATGCCAGAGCGTGGCTCGAACCCGCGATCTCCGATTTCCCAAGCAGGCACCTTTAACATGTTTAACAATTTTAATGAACTAATACTTACTTAATCAATAGACGTTTGAGGCTGGACAGTGTTGGTCCAGCGTTGTAAATTGTCATAATAGAAAATACATTTGGGCACTATTTGATAATTTGAAGCCTACTGGGATAAGTCAGTTTGTACTCTACTTACCCACGCATTTGTTGCGGTTGCCATTGAGACCGTAGGACCCGCTACAAGCAGTACAGATCTCTGCCGCTCCATTATTGTCAGCATCCTCGCACTCGGTACATCCGGTCATTGTAGCATCACAATCTAAAACAAAATGTTCACAATTATAATTCTTCAGATAATTCTTCAAAGCGAAATATTGTTTTATTTTCATAACAACTTGATCAAAATTATCATCTCATGATTTTGGACAATCGTTGTTTTTTTTCAACAATGTCGGCCTCGGTGAAATTGGAAGCAGGTCGCGAAGGTCTGCGAAAATGTCTATGAAAGTTTTTCGCTGTCTACATGTGGTATGGCATACTAAGTTCTTGGATAAACTAAAAAAACATTCAAGGTATATTTATGCTTAAAGCATACATTATACAGCGTGACCTACTCTTCTACAGTTTCACCTTCACGCCTCTATAGACAGTAGTAGCCTAATACAGGGTAGTAATCTGGTAGTAATCTGCATGCGTAATATTTTTGACAGGCTGGGGTAAGGTACCCAGCAAACACGCGATATTGAACAAATGTCGGACTAATCTTGAGCCACAATCTTAGACGTTGCCCAATATTAACCCAGCATTGGTACAATGTTGGGTGTTTGCTGGGGTATTGTCATTTTCTGGCAATCACTCACCCACGCAGTTAGTCATGTCACCTCTCATCCCGAACCCGGTGTTACAAGTGGCACATTTCACAGTGTTCGTACTGTCCACGGCCAAGCAACTGGCACAGTTAGTGGGACATTCTGAACAGAAAACAGAAATAATGGAGTCACAATAATGTATTAAGGAACTCTGTGATATGAAAAAAATAGAAAACGTTCTGGTAGATTATATACAGTGATTATTCCAAAAAAATGTTGCAGGTCAATAAGTTTTAATTTGTAAACACAAGTCCCAACTTTTTTCCCCATGCTATGTGACCCGATTTGGCAAAATGAGTCGCAGATCTAAATATGGGAGATAATAACAGTTCCTGAATCTGCACAAATAACATTTAAAACGGTATGTCACACAACTTTCTATTGTGTTATGTGTCAAAAATATGGTTCGACAAACTCAGAGAAAATTGTGAAGTCTGAAGTTTCTTGATTTTGAGAAAATGGCATTAAAAATTCAAAAGGTCAATTGGTACATTTTCGAAAAACACGATTGGATTGATATTTAATAAACAAAATAATTTCTCACTTATATCTAAATTGTTGAAGCTTTGCTAAAGCCCGTCTAGTATTATGTATCTCTTCGTGGTAGTCTATATTTATTTTGGTGATTTTGTTGTTCTACTTTGTCTTTTCCTATATTATAAAAATATATTACACACGTATACTTTTGCAAGTATAGGCCTACTCTATTCTATTTGTTTATTGTACGTATATATATATCTGTTCATAGATAACCGGATAAAAACTGAGTAGACAAGAATTGGCAAAAGCTGCTTGAGGATGCCTACTTACGCAGACATGTGTCACTGTTGTAGTTGAGGATGTATCCTGAGGCACAGCTGTTGCAGGTTTCTGGGGTGCCGTTGCTGTCGGTGTCAGTACAGTCTGTACACTGGGCGTGCAGGCTGTTACAAGCTACAAACAATACAATACTATAATCAACAGTACATTCCGGCAAATACCAAATGCTGGTTTAATGTTGGGCCAGCGTCAAGTGTTCACTGTGTTAAATATTAAGGCGCTAAGATATCTTATTTAAATTTTCACACACTTGAAGTTGTGGCTCGCTACCGCGACCCACAACTTCAAGTGTGCGAAAATTACTGATCAATGTTTATTTAATTTGAAACCAAACATTGGCAAATTCTCATGTTTAAAATCTCATATTATTCCCAATAACAGTGATTTAGAGGAGGAAAGATTAATTATGCATTTTACCACTCCCTTAACCGACTTTCCCTTGATAAAACTACCCTCAGAAACAGATTTCTTTTCTAAGGAGGACCCCTGGGGTAACCCCTGGGCACAATACGTGTTATAGCTATGTGCAATTTTCAACCTCGCATGTAATGAAATATCTCCATTGCAATTAATGCATGTACACATGTGGATTTCGCATAAATGCGAATTTGATCAAGAAAGGTAGTTTTAGCATGCGAAATTGGTAAAGAAACAGTTCAATGACATACTCCCGCACGTTATACATGAACATGATGAACAACCTTGTTAGAAAGTATCGTTAGGTACTGCAGTTTTGTCTACTTACATGTGCATCCCATGTTGTCTGACTTCAGACCGTAGCTGGTACTGCACACGGTACACCTGTCAGCGGTACCATCACTGTCAGAATCCGTGCAGGTGGTACAAGCGGTCATATCACTACAGACTGCAAGAGAATATAAAGTTGTGAGCCACCTGGTGAGTGTAATTCATGCGCCCCGCGCCAAGGATGATTATTTCAATAATTTGAGATATTTTTTACACTGTTATCATCTATATGGATTGATTCCGCATAACAAAGTAGTATATTTATTAGTATTAGATCTGAGGTTATTCTCAATTTAAAAGCATCATAAAATGTCTTAGTTAGCTCTTTCTGCTTCCTTTGATTATCTATGTTATGGGTCTACGGCCATTATAAATATTTTAATCCTGTCAGCGTGGGAATCGTCTTTATACGTCAAAATCTGACGTCTGTAGACGTCAGATTTTGACATATAAAGCCGGTCCCCGCGCTGAAAAGGGTTAAAAACGTACAAAACATCACCATGGACCAATAGATTATGCTATATAAAATATCGCTACAGAATTAATTTGAAAAAAAAGGCTGGCCTACTTGAGCATCCTCCGTTGTCGGCATGAAGTCCATAACCACTGGAACAGGCTGAGCAGGTGTCGGCTGTACCATCACTATTGGCATCAGTGCATGTCATGCAATTCGCCATGCCATTGTGACAATCTGAGAAATAAATTATATAAGTATAATTTACCTTACCTTATAATTTGATCCATTTCATGCATGCTTACTTCTGACATAGTGTAAGATCTAGTAAATCAGCTTTGATATATATCATGATTACTGTAGATCTGGTAATTTTCGGGTGTTTAATTTCCCACGAAATTTTTATTTGGGGACTTTTCACGAAGTTTAAAATTCGCGAATGTTCATGTTTATCCAGTAGCGCTATTATAATAATAATTTTCGCGAGATTCTTCAACTCGCGAATTCGTTCGCCTCGCGAAATTCGCGAAAATTAAAACCTCGCGAATATTACCAGATCTATATTATATATAAACATTAAGTTTTATACTGCAATATAACATACGTGAGCATCCCAGTTTGTCGCTGTATAGTCCATATCCGCCATCACATGTGTCGCACTCAGTTTGAGTGCTGACAAAAGTACACGTAGCACAGTTTGAAGGACAATCTGCAAAAACAGATCCAGTGTTATCCACTTTCAAGCCTGAATTTACCGTTGTCATCTTCATCCACTACAAGCCGCGAATTGCTGTCACAATTCTCGACTTGTAGTGGATGAAAATGACTTTAGGTGGATGAAAAATTTAAGAAAATTGCCACATAATGGGAAAACAGTTTCATGGAAATTTTCATTCTAAAACACTTAGTTGTAGGAAAATTAAGTCTGTTTTCAGGGATGTTAAATGATGCTTTGATGCATCGTGAGGACTTAAAGGGTTAGCCCCGCACTGAAATAATTAAAATATGTATATTGATCGTAGACCCATAACATGGCTATTCAAATGAACCAGAAAGAGATAACATTTATGATGATTTCAAATTAAGAAAACCCTTTGGTCTCCATGGTTTATACAAAAACAATTGAGTATTATAAGGGTTAATCTGCTGTTACAACGGATTAAAAATAACATTATTGTGTGTCCGGTACGGGGTTAAAACCAAGTATCTATAATTTTGTGAAACACGTATGGAGTTTAGTTTTGTCTGCTGCTATATGCATATTGTAAGCAACATTAAATGTTATAGGGTGGTGGCCGTGTTTCAAATAATGGCCGATCCTCACACAAATTGCAACATAATTTCTGACTGTTCGGATATAAGTCTTCCATAACCTCAAAAATGTCTTAATAGATTGGAGTCGCGGAAAGTATTTAAAAACACTGTTTCCTAACCATACACTTTGATGACAATAAAGAAGTTAAGATGCTTTCTGTTGCAATTTGTGTGAAGTCATATCATTTGATAACATTACTATTATAAATCACGTTAATAAAGTTAATAGCTATGTATCAAACATCGGTGAGATATAGAGCTGAAAAAACAAGTTTGGGCACAGTATTATCAAATAACGATGGATGACATTCCTGTGTGTCATACAGCCCAAACATCATTTCAATATCAGTAGACCTACATTATTTCTTGTCTACTTCAATTACATCCTTGATTTTACCGGTAAATCGCGTGAGGTGGGTATGTATATTGATGCACATTTTGACGGGAGAAAAATATATTGAGCGTTGGATCAGTGTTCCGGCAATTTTTACTATCGGATGCTACTTACCTATGCAGTTAGTTGAGTCACTGTTCTTTGCAGTACGTCCAGGGCATGTTGTGCAGGTTTCAGGAGTTCCGTCACTGTCAGAATCCACACATAAGGTGCATCCATTCATACCACAAGCTACAAAATAAATGAATAATTAAATAATTGAATAAATTAATAAATTAATAAATTAATAAATTAATAAATTATAAATTAATAAATTAATAAATTAAAAAAATAATAAATTAATAATTAAATAATTAAATAAATTAATAAATTAATAACAACAAACCGATCAAATAGCCACCTGACTGATTGACTAATAAACCGACTAACCAGGCAGCCAACTAGCCAGTCACCAGCCAGCCAGCCAGCCAGTCACTAGCCAGCCAGCCAGCCAGCCAGCCAGCCAGCCAGCCAGCCAGCCAGCCAGCCAGCCAGCCAGCCAGCCAGCCAGCCAGCCAGCCAGCCAGCCAGCCAGCCAGCCAACCAGCCAGCCAGCCAGCCAGCCAGCCAGCCAGCTAGCCAGCCAGCCATCCATCCAGCCAGCCAGCCAGCCAGCCAGCCAGCCAGCCAGCCAACCAACCAACCAACCAACCAACCAACCAGCCAACCAACCAACCAACCAACCAACCAACCAACCAGCCAACCAACAAACCAACCAACCAACCAACCAACCAACCAACCAGCCAACCAACCAATCAACCAACCAACCAACCGACAGACCAACCGACCGATCAACAAACAAACAAACAAACAAACAAACAAACAAACAAACAAACAAACAAACAAACAAACAAACAAACAAACAAACAAACAAACAAACAAACAAACAAACAAACAAACGAACGAACGAACGAACGAACGAACGAACGAACGAACGAACAAACAAACAAACAAACAAACAAAACCACTAGATAGTAGAATGCTATTTTGTACTTACCGGTGCATGTCAATCCGTTTCCAGTCACACCATATGTGGAGTCACAGGCTGAGCAGGTATTAGCAGTCCCGTCATTGTCGGTGTCACGACAGTTATCACAATTAGCATGAAGGCTGGTACACACTAAAAACAAGAAAGGAAAACAATATACATGGGTATCATTTAAACACACCTGTGTTGAGATCAGCATATCTCAGCTAATCCTAATAGCTGATTCTGAGCCTTAACTCATAGAACTTTGTTCATAGAAATTTTCATAGAATGTTGTCCACAGGAGTATTTTATATCGATAATAATACTGTTTTAATGTTACGTGCTCAGACACGGAATGTTGGACGGGTAGTTTTCACTCATTATTTTTGTGTGAGGAGGTTTTGAACAGAGATTGTAGATCTAGGCATGTTTGTATATACCCACGTGGATGCTATTTACCTTGTTAGTGCTGGCAATCATTGGCCATAACTGATCTGACGACTAAGGTATGGCGCTGTTACTGGAAGTCGTAGCGTATTAAAGGTGACCTATCACCCCTTATATGGTATGAATAACTATGTCCATATATGGGGTGATTGGCTATCATGTGACCCTCTCAGAGGGTCACATGATAGCCAATCACCCCATATATGGGGGTGATTGGCTATCATGTGACCCTCTCAGATGGTCACATGATAGCCAGTCACCCCATACAATGAAACACTTGTGCCCCATCTTGTGGCAACTTAATTTATTTGTCACAAACTTATTCATACTATATAAGGGGTGATAGATCACCTTTAGCATGATCTCTGATGAAGGGTAATACACATTTCTGATATTAAAATATCAATCAATTGCTATAACCGAGATAACCTATTTGCTTCAATTGGCTTTTTATACGTCTGGTTACATTATACGGACTAAAGGAAATAATAAAGGGAAAATGGGAGAAAAGAAGCAATGATAAATATTTAATAACAAAATTCACCTAACAAGGAAAAGTGAAGGAAGAAAAAATATACACTGATGTTAATTACAGAACTCATAACTCAAAACAGTTTATTTGACCTTTCATAAAAATAACATAAGGGTTATAATATTAGAAAAAATGTATATATGATGAAAGCACAATATATATTATTTTATTAAGTGCATGTTATATAAAATATAAATACGTAGACCTACTAAAGTTGACATAATCACATAATAATAAATATTTTTATTAGTATCATATACTGTAGTCATTGAGTCAAATACATACATACGCACATATATACTGCTGTGCAAAGGCACAAGGCAGTATCTGCTTACTTGTAAAGTAAGCAGATACCGCCTTTAGCTTTGCACGGCAGTATATGTCCTCATATACATATTTGTATATACAGACACACACATACGCACACGTATACACTTGACATGCTTAATAGATATGACAACTCAAAATAGTAATAATAATCACATATCTGTGCTCGGTCAGGAGACCCACACTAAGTCAACAGTGCCGCTGTTGTATGAGCCACCTTCAACCTTCTTTATGGTAATTTAGTTTTGATGGATATTCAGATATATGCAGAATAACAGTCAATAATAATTAATAAAATAATGTTTGTAAATATGAGCTGTCATAGAGGCAATTTTAAATAATGTCTTTGGTCTCAGTAAATATTTACGACATACATAACAGTTTGTTATGTTGCACAAAGGATCATATGACGATAGCAGATGTGTCTTTAAATGCAAAGAGAATCCATTGATAGAGTGTGTATGTATTTTATTTATTATACTCAGAGGAGTAATAAATAAAAAGTGATTACCAGTTCGTGTCGGATACATCTTTTAGCAAATTGATAATTTGTCCGATAAGTAAAGAGTTCATTTTGCCGACATTTAAAAATATCATTTATCGTTAGTAATTCAAATGTTTTGAAAATTGGTTCAGCATGTGCATTGTACTTGCCCTTGGGTAGTGGTTAGCACCGCTGCCTTTCACGCCTGAGCTCGGGGTTCGTTTCCCAGACTCGGCGGTTTAAAAGAAACAAAGATGTTTCTTATCCATCCACTCATAAAACTTAGTATTGTGGGGAGCCTCCGTGACAGCGAGGTATCGTACTCGGCCTCAGACCTCCAGGGTTTGTATTTAGAATCCTGTGTCTAGAAGGCAGTGTCATCCAACTCATCTCTCCATCCTCAAGAGGTTCATTTTATTTACTTGCTTCAAGTAATTGGCCTGACAGTTTTTTTTTCCGAATTTTCAATATTCTATCTGAATTAAATCCCCATGTAAGAATCCCATAGTTCAAATGTGATAAGAGTGTTGTGGACAGTTAGTAGTACATGTTGTGGTATAATTTTTTAAATCTATTTTATGATGTCTACTGTTCTGTAAATGTTATTTGCAATTATATTTATGTGTTCTTTCCTTGTTAAATGTTTATCTATTGTAATACTCAAGAAATTAAAAGAATCCAAGCATTACAGTTTGATATTGTTTATATGGAAATTTGGAATGTGTACACTCCTCCAAGGAATGTAGAATAACAAAAAAATAGATTTCTTTACATTAAGTGATAACTTGTTGTGCTTTAACCACTAAGTAATTTTTGAAAGCTCTTCAATAATGTGGTCATTATTGTCTAACAGTGTTTTCCCATGACTTAAAATCGCTCGATGATGTTTCGTCAGCATAGACAATTGATTTAAATATGTCACATGCATTTGATATGTCATTTAAATATATGATGAATAAAAAAGGGCCTAGGATTTAACCTTGGGGGACACCCATGTTTATGTTTGCCAGAGAGGATTTAACGCCATTAAATTCTACAAATTGCTTATGAATTGCTTGGAAAGACATAACAGTCCCGCATAGTGCTTTCTGCTGCTTAATTTCTGAGAGCAATTTGTGATTTTTTTTCATAATGTGAAGCGGGGGGGGGGGGTGCTTTTAGTCGCTTTCTTATGACATGTCTTTAAGTTAGTTATGTAAAAGGGACAAAAATTGGTCCAATGCAAATGCAAGCGAACGGGGAATTGCTATGTTTGCTACATATTTTTTCTATAGCAACTACGTGGCTAGTTTGTGCCGCCGTCGGTTGGTCACATACTGATTTCGGTTTGAACAGGTATATATTTGAAATTACGCCTGCTAATTTCAATTTTGATTTTATGGGTGTTGCGTCAATATAAGATGATTGTTCTTATAGTCACTCTGATCCCTATTTGAAGTAATGTATTTTGCTTTTAGACATTTGCGCGAGCTACATGAGTCATAGCCCGGTAGAGGAAGTTGATTAGTGTAGCAGCAAAGTGACCAAAAATTAGGAAAACCTTCCTTCCAAAATTATTGAATAATATGAATAATAAATATTAATTAAAAAATGCAAACGAAAAATAAATAAAAAATAATAAAAAAAAGATTAATAATAATAATTAAAAAGAAAGAAGAAGAAGAATTGAAAAATGATGACGTACGACTTTCAAGAGAAAGGGGGGATCTTCAAAAAATCTACACTTTGTACGTATATGATATTTATGCTTCACACTTTGCAATTGAAACATTATTGATTAGAAGTTGAATAACACTGCATGCCAGTTACGTATATTTGTAGCCACGGGGTTAACAGGTCGCATCTCCGACCTTGTAAGGTGACACACACTTCCTCAGCACCGGGGGGGGGGTATCCAATCTACTCTTATATTTGATTAACATTAGCCGCATTTCCCGTTCCCGTGATCTGGATCTTACGGGTTGAATAAGATGGCGGTCCGGTGTCACATTTGGCTCGATAACTGTCTGTCACAAGTCTGTGTCAAAGACATACATTGTAAGCCATCAGTAATCATCATTCTGCAGTAGTATGTAGATAAGGCTGGAAGAGTAGCTGTCGCGCACCATAACCAGATAACGATGGGATTCGCAGTGACTGGAAATTCAACTGGAGAAGAACTGTTCACCACGAGCTCTCAAGCCATTCCTGAAAGTCATTTTGAAGATGCTTCACATTCGTCACATGCAGGAGGTCTGTGGACAACGGAAACAATGGCCGTACTGACACCCATTGTCACTGACAGTCTGTGGGAGCAGGCTGTTACTGCCGGACTACTTATACTGTTCTGGCTATATGTCAATATTTTTAACGGGACCCTCTTCTACGTCCTTAGGAAAGAGTATTCATTGCATACACCACAGTACATGGTGCTGGTGTCATACATGGTGTGTGATGTCCTATCTGGTAACTTGACTTTACTCCACATGGTGCCTGTAGTTATCAGCAACGACCTTCTCGTCATGCCTCCTTCTGTATCCCGCATTTTGGTGGCAATTACCACAAGCTGTGGCTTCCCCACTTTTCATTTGGTCGGACTGCTGGCCTACGAGAGATATTGCTATTTCGTGACACCGCTACAATTCACAAAGAAACGCATTTACGTAGCAGTTGCGATGATATATTCATTGGCATTGTGTATGGTGGTCACTCTTGATTTGATATCACCCAGGATTCCAGTGGCCACAGCCTTGACATTTCAAGAGGACAGTCGGGCAATCGAATTTACCAACATCCTTTACGCTTGTCTCTATGCCATCCCTTCTGGTCTGATGAGCGTAATAACACTGGTACGGCTGGGTGTCCTGATATCAAAGCACAGAGCCCAAGTTCAAAATGATCAGTCTGCTGGCATGAGTGAAGATCAGTCAGCGGTCAGTGGGCTAATTATACAGCCAGTAAAGAAAGCCCTGAAGATGGTCGGCCTGGTGTCCTGCTCGTTCTGGCTGACCACCATACCTGGCTTCTTGATAAGGATCGGTTTATCCGCCTCCGGTGTCACCTGGGCAGACACCGATCAGCGAATCTCTCTGTCAATGTTCGCACTGGCCAAGACAAGCTTCATGATGCTCACGGTTATTTCCAGTGTTCTTAATCCGATCATTTACGTGTCCGTTTTACCTGAGCTTAGAGTGGCTGTTTGGAAGTGCTTCAGATTCTGTGTTTTTAATAACACCTGTATAACCCCCCATAACCAGTTGTTAGAAGAAGAATATGCCTTCAACATGTTAAATCTTGAAACAGTGATGAATGTTGTGACTCAAATTTCACAAATCACATAAATTTTCTGTCACTTGAAGTTGTGTGTCGCGGTAGCGAGACACAGCTTCAAGTGACAGAAAATTTAAATTGAATAGCTCAGTGAGGTTAACACCTAGAGCACAGATGTCGACTACACTACTGCCGTACAAGGCAAATGGACCGTATCTGCTTAAGCAGATACTACATTTTGACTTTGCATATTCGGCTTTGCACCATTTAATTGTCCCTAACAATCAGATTCATTCGGTCCAGTGTAATCTTTCCTGCAAATATCGATTTCGATATTTATTAGATTGACGAAACGTGGTTTTTCAAACATGCTAAATGTTGCATAATTATCACGTACTACTCCCAACTGAAATCATCGCCACATGACGTTGTGCACATTTGAATTTAGTAAGACTATTTAACTGGGGTAATTAATATATCATAATCATCTTTATTCATGGCTTTAGAATAGTAATATATTTGGCGTACTGTTGTATCTCACAAACGTACACATACGCAGTAATCGATCAATTTTGACCCTGCACATCATGTACATAGTATTAAAAAACTGTATATTGACAAGGTGAACTGTGAATACAATAAAAGCAAATGTTGTCCTTTCAATCTTGAATTGTTCTCTCGTTGTATCATCCCCTTGAAACTCAAATTTCTAACAGAAAAGACATTACATAATTATGTTGCCAGGGCATGGCAACATAATTATGTATTGTATAACAAAACGGATACGTATCATCTGAAGTACAGTCAAGTTAAAAATGGTCTGATCAAAACAGTAATTACATTTTGTATCGATAATAATGGAAGACCCTGGTTTTATACCAATGAATCAATGGAACAATGGAACAATGAACCAATGAATCAATGAACCAATAAATGAATAAATGAATAAATGAATAAATGAATAAATGAATAAATAAATAATTGAATAAATGAATGAATGAATGAATGAATGAATGAATGAATGAATAAATAAATGAATGAATGAATGAATGAATGAATGAATCAATCAATCAATCAATCAATCAATCAATCAATCAATCAATCAATCAATCAATCAATCAATCAATCAATCAATCAATCAATCAATCAATCAATCAATCAATCAATCAATCAATCAATCAATCAATCAATCAATCAATCAATCAATCAATCAATCAATCAATTAATCAATCAATCAATCAATCAATCGATCGATCAATCGATCAATCAATCAATCAATCAATCAATCAATCAATCAATCAATCGATCAATCAATCAATCAATCAATCAATCAATCAATCAATCAATAAATCAATCAATCAATCAATCAATCAATCAATCAATCAATCAATCAATCAATCAATCAGTCAATCAATCAATCAATCAATCAATCAATCAATCAATCAATCAATTTATCAATCAATCGCGCGAGGGGTGAGAGATGTACACTCGCCTGTGCTAGGGTTCCACTCATCACTTATTGTAGGCAAGGTGTCGTAGCAGTGAGTGCCCCGCAAGCACGAGGCGTTGACCCAATGCTGCTTTAATGTTGGACCAATGTCGAAGACGGCGTGGCTTTCTGCATATGGCAACATCGCGACAGAAGGAAGCCCAAAGTCAGGACTATGCCCTACTCCTATCGAAATACTTAAATGGTTCTTTAATAGTGCACAATGACATAGACAGCACTGCACACTCCTGGCCTTTAAACCGTTTGGATCACCATATACAGAAGGACAGAAGGACAGAAGGAAGCCCAAAGTCGGGACTATGCCCTACTCCTATCGAAATACTTAAATGGTTCTTTAATAGTGCACAATGACATAGACAGCACTGCACACTCCTGGCCTTTAAACAGTTTGGATCACCATATACATCGATGACAACATCCGACACGTTCGCAGCCGTTCCAGCGTACTACCATTCTTACCGAGGGGTATGTTGAAACCAGTTGCAATGTACCCCAGGTACGCTGGAACTAGAAAGAGTCTAGTTTCAAGTTACCTCTCCTAGTTTCAGATTACCCCCGTGGGTAATATAAGTTGAAACTATTTTAGGCGTACCGGTGGTATGCTGAAACTAGTTCCAACGTACCCCCCCCCCCACCGGTATTTTTAAACTGAACAAAATCAGGCCTGCACACCAAATATGATAACTGACTTTTTAAGTACCGATAGGCCTAGATTAAATTAGAATTTGTTCAATCAAATCTAAAAGCAATCACAATCTAGCAGGCTGCAGCATATGATGTTACCAAAACGATGATAATACATCAATTTTGTACAGTTGTACTGTATTATAAATAATATATTATAGCCTAGGTATACAAATCATGAATATTAGGCCTTATATATATTTGTGCGATTATCGGTCCAGCTCAAGAGTCCATCATTACAGTTTCTGACATCTTCGTGCCATTTTAATGCGCCGGAAATTTGGTAGTGATGTCATAGATGACTGGCATTGCGTATGTTTTTAGCAAGCGGGCAGGGAAATAAAAATGAAATGAATCGGGCTTTAGGCCACCTTTGTGCACATATAGGCTAAACTGGGCCAGGAGAACCTCCTGAGGATGGTGAGATGATTGAGATGACACTGTCCTCCAGACACAGGATTCGAAATTCAAGCCCTGGCGGTCTGAGGCCGAGCACGCTACCTCTCGGTCACGGAGGCTCCCCACAATACTGACTTTCACACGTGGATGGGGAAGAAACATTTTTGTTTCTTTCAAACCGCCGAGACCGGGAACCGAACCCCGAACTCTGGCGTGAAAGGCAGCGGTGCTAACCACTACCCTAGGGACCCCGCCCAAGCGGGCAGGGAGGCATCTTAAAAATGGGGGTATTTCTATTTTTATTTTGTCACCGAAAATAATTGTCTAAGCCTTTGAAAATAGACAGTTGACACTAATGATCATAAGTTGCGAAACATGGCCAACATTCTGCAATATATAAACCAATAGATATGCCTAATAACGACAAAAATAAAAAACAGCGCGTTTTTTCGTTAGTTATCGTAGAAATCAAAGGTTACATAGATATTAAAGTTTTTCCAGGTTTCTTGCTAACAGTTGTTTTCGTTAGTTGCCTTATAATCAAAAGATTATGTAGAGATTAAAGTAATTCTAAAAATGTCCCAATGCGATAAAAACATTAAATACCATCATTTAAATCATTGAAAGTTACCCGACAAAATTGAGGTGGTCATTTGACCCAGTAAGCATAAAATATTTGTATAACATTTATACAACGTCTGCCCAACGTCTGCGACGTTGGTCCAACGTTCTATAAATGTTATACAAAATGTTTTGTGTTTACTGTGTGAAACTACAGGGGGCAACTTGAAACTAGTTTCCCGGCAAACACGATACATGAAACCAATGCCGATTTATTGTTGGCCCGCCGTCTCCGACGTCGCCCCAACATTAAATCAGCATTGGTTTAACGTATCGTGTTCGCCGGGTTCAGATTACCCCGCACGGGTGTTGTAGCCTACAAAAAATAACGTAATACACTGTTTGCACGATTTTGCGCATAAGCAGGATTCCCAACTAAATAGTTTAATTTTAATCACTGTGTGGCATGTTGTAATAGAAGTGTGACAGGACTCCCAACTAAGTAGTTCAGCTTTTAGTCACTGTAGTGTGTGGCGTGTTGCTATTGGGAAAGGTGTATTGGGGTAGTAGGTTATGTTAGCGGAAAAAATAGCTGCATGGCGGATAAATATACCATTTTGTCTATAGTACAGCAGCAGACACCAACAAAGCGCCGTATTTAATCCGGCTGTCCACGTGTCTCGAATTGTTCCCAGTGGTCTCTGGAAAGAGCATCTCATTGATAGACAACATTGCAGGAAATGGGGGCTGGCTGAGAATTTGACATTTTTGTACAACTAGTCATTTTCTAGATGATATGCGATTTTCACGTCGTTCTCATTCCATTACAATGTAGGGCCACTTATATGAAATATTAGTGGATTTAGTTTTTCCATTCATCAGGTCATATATATGGAGATAAAATAGTAAAATAATACCATGGATATGTAGTAATTATTGCAATTTTTTAGATTTAAAAAAATTGAAAATAATTTATGGCAACAGGTTCATTTTTGGACGAAAGTCTCCATGAGCTGTACCATTTCGCTCAGTTAGAGAACATTGGCGTTCATATCAGCAGGAAGAAAATCGTGGTTACCCAGATCGATGTCGATTAGGTAAGTGACAAGATGGCAGAATAAATACTGCCGTGCAAAGCCAAAAGGCAGTATCCGCTTACTTTGCAAGTAAGCAGATACTGCATTTTGGCTTTGCAGAGCAGTATGGAACTCAAACATTTAACAACACAGTCCAATGTGCGCGAAAAACAAATAAACCTTTTATTATCTTTGTCAACTGTTGTTTTCACAGTTTTCAATACATTTTGACCACGCTAACTCTTAAAGCGTTGAATTATTTTTATAAAAACCACGGGGAGAATTTTTTTTTTAATTTCAAATTATCATAAATATCTTAGCTCTTTTCGATTCATTTGAATACCTATGTTATGGGTCTGCGACCATTATTAATATCAAGGAATATATTCCTTGTTAATATGTTCACTCTTACAGTGCGGGGATCGACTTTAGACGACATAATCTGACGACTAAAGTCGATCCCCCTCGCTGTAAGGGTTAATTTTCATTGTAATATCACTGAATTTTGAATGTTCTCTATATTTTTATTGTTGTTTAATAACCCTCATAACGTCTCAAGTTAACGTCGGAACTGTGAAGACGGAATTAGGCTCTCACGGGATTTTATATAAAGTAGATTTATGCAATGCTGCTTTTTAATGCCAAATGGAATACTCATTGCAAAATGAGTAAAAACGTGCTAAATATCCTAACGAGGTTTTTGATGGATTTATTCATTATTTTGTAAAAAAAAATATAACAATTATTAGTGTTACAGTGTTACAAATTATTCAAAGGCATAAGGTGTACGTGTACATTGCTACATGCACCATAAATAAACGTTATAGTAGTTCGGTAAGAAAAAGGCATGATCCAAACTTCCATTATATCACGATATTGCCATAGAATACAGGAAGTGAATACAGACTCGCTCGTCCTCACAGTGAAATGACGTCTGCTGAAGACTTGTTTATTACCGCGTGACGGGAATTTAGTACGTGTCGAAAATTACACTTTGCCATTGTAAATCATTGTGTACAAAAAGTGTTACCTCTGTCGACACTAGAGCTTTGGCATCTGAGAAACTATATTATTATTGAGATGCATATAGTTTATGTTTATTGTTTACAGTGACGTGCATTTGACAATGCCCAGTCAGAAATGGCTTAGAAATCATTTTGATTATATTTAATTCAGAAACTATAACGATTTCCAAATGAACACTTTTATAGAATCATAACAAATGGGCATAATTATTATCAGCGACATGTAATTATATTCTGTTTGAAAATTTAGAAAACATGTTAAACTACTATCTGTGGTTACATTATAAGGTCCCCGGTTACAATAATTATGCGGTCACGTTTTCGGTAATTAAATCAAGCGTTGGCTCTGTGACCATGTATCAGGTTATAATATACGTCTGGTTGCATCATACGGTTCTATAAGCCCAGCAGACCATGTACGTAGGTGGTGTTAACTTACGAGAACATCCACTGTTATCAGCATACAGTCCGTAGTTGCTGTCACAAGCTGTACATTCGGGAGTTCCGTCACTGTTAGTATCTGTACAGGTACTGCAGTGCTCAGTCTGTGTCGCAGTGGTGGAGCATACTACAAAAAAAAATAACAAATTTCGATAATGTGGTGTGCGCAATGAATTAGCTAGCCAGTCTATGTAGTACTATTCTTGGGCTGTAGCATAAACAACAACATAAAGAACACAGTAAATAAGTGAATAAAAAGCTAAAGCTATGGCTAAATTATGGCTAAAATTATGGCAAGGCTAAAATATAAGAGACATAGAACACCCAGTAAACTATGCAATTCAAGGAATCGCCATAATTTACTGGGTGTTTAATGTTAAGGAATCGCCATAATTTACTGGGTGTTGTATGTTAAGGAATCGCCTTAATTTACTGGGTGTTGTATGTCGACTTATATTTTTGCCATAACTTAGCCATAATTTTAGCCATAATTTAGCTATAATTTAAACTTTTTTTTACCCTATTAATTATGGCGATCTAGGGCATACAGCACAATGTATATGATGGCATAAAAGTATGGCATAAATGTAACGCATTTTTCTAAAATATGACCTACATTTAAATAATAATTGTGTACAAAAAATAATGCCCAATTCCAGTGAATAATGCTATTAAATCTAGGCCTAATAGATGCTCTTAATATTGGTAAAAATCATTGGATATTCACAAAGAGTGTTTGCATAACTAATTAGCCATGAATATCAGTTTACCCGATTTATTATTAACGTGATTACAGTGATATTATAGTTTGAAATTGGTTCATGCAGATCAATATGCTACTTACTCGTGCAATCTGTGGCGTCACCCCTCAATACATAATTACTGTCACAGGTCAAACATTCCACTACGTCATTGTTGTCAGCGTCCTCACAAGTGGCACAGTTGGTAGGACATACTGTAAACAGTCAAATGGACAGTAAATTTAGAAAACTTCAAATTATTTATAAATTGATAAAGCTGCTGAGCAGTATACATGTAACATCTGTCACCTGGTGACCACAATGACACCCGTGTACATGCAGCTGGTTATAGCAATCAAGTGTGGATATTGGAATGTGTTGGATTCACAAGTTCTTGGCCGCAGCCCTGGGCGACAGGGGCCACATGTGAATATACAATACAAATATACATATATACATACACATATTTTGTGTAAACACAAAATATGTGTATGTATATATGTATATTTGTATTGTATATTTATGAGATTTTATAAATTGTGTGAATATATAATTGTTGCCATGAAGAAAATGGATTTGCAATGATACTATTTTTATTTAGCTGTACTGTTTCAAACTTCGATCTTCATGACCGATAACATGCTATTTTTGTTATAATTTTGTAAGGGAAAACAGCGTTGATGTTATATAAATGAGTTGCTGCCCGCCCGTCAAGCAGGTCTGTTCTTGAAGTGAACAACTGGGTTTTAGAATGTATTCGCTGACTAATTAAATACATAATGCGCCGTGCTATGTGCCATTTAAAAAGCCGTGCATGTTTGACAGACCTATGCTGCAATAATAAAACATGTTGTGTAAAACTATTATATGCGACATACAACATTAATCCTGATAATTATCTGTTTTATAAACGTGGAAGTTGTAGAAATCATTCACTATGAGTAGCTTGTTTTATTTTAATCAATAATCATATGTGTAATAAAAATGAAGACACTTATTTATCGTCCTTTACAAAGTTAAACGTGAGAAGTAGGTGCTTTACAATCTACCAAGTACCACTTGCACATGATGTTTTTTCTGCATCAAGAATGCAGTGATATTTCATTGTAATAATGACTTACACAGACACTTTCTCATGTTTCCACTCTTGCCATAGTTACTGCTACATACGGCACACGTCTGGGTTCCTGAGCTGTCCAGGGCACTGTCACATCTGTCACAATTGCTGATCCCGCATGCTGAGAAACAAACAGAAGAATCCTAGTATAACTTGACCCTTTAACCGCCAAATTGTTCAATTCGAATTTTAACCCACTTGAAGTTGTGGACCGCTGACGCGATCCACAGCTTCAAGTGAGTGAAAATTATTCAGATTTGGCAAAATGGAGGTCAACTGTTTTCAAATATTGCTGATTGATGACACATTTTATCTTTGTCACATGTTTAAAAGGTGGTACTTAATGTGCTAATAAAAAATAAAAACCCGAATATATGCGACACCGGCGGTTAAAGGGTTAATTAACCCTCTGACCGCTATGCACGACTAAATTCGTTTGTAATTCTTTTCCTTTACCTGAACAAATCGCTGTTAGTGAGAATGAAAGAGTTTAAAGAAGTGTTTATAAAGATGTGCAAATATTTGGTCACGAATTTTATTCTTAGCTGTGGCGGTAGCGAGTCACATCTTTAAGTGGGTGAACATTTAAATCATATAACTTAGCTACATTATATAACTACTACAAAAAATGGTTTAGTTGGCATACTGCACCTGAAATTTTGGGAGATCATTAACTGCTGGATAAATATCAGTTTTTAAAAACATTACTCGTCATCTGTCATTTAAAGTGTAAGATGCTGATGCGAAACGTATATACTGATGATACGTTATCGCGGTTATATTTATTTATATTTGCAAATTGTAAATGATTGTCTGGCCATGGCACATCTCATCTTTTAATAAAAAAAACATTATACAAATATTTATTTAGATACTTGGTTTTGATGTCGCTCTGCCAATGTCCTGACACATTGCGGATCATAATGCCCATGGCTTGCATGGATCATGTATTATAATAGAGCAGATTTGTTCACCATCAATAAGATTTTCTTGTGTAATTATAGTGCTCGTTCATCTGATGCAGAAGGGTTTCAAATTTGAAATTTCGTGGTTTTCTCTCATGTTTATAAAACAATTTAAAAAATGTTGAAAGCTGTTCTTATCTATTTCGTTTGTACAGTTAACCTTTTACTTATGTAGCTGCTAAAAACTGAGATTAACCATTTCACTGAGAGGAATGTCTTTATACGTCAGAATCTGACGTCTTTAGACGTCAGATTCTGGCGTATAAAGACGTTGCCCGCACTGTAAGAATTAAAATATTTATAATGGCTGTAGATCCATAACATAGGTAGTCAAATGAAGCGGAAAGAGCTAACTAAAAATAATAAGGTTTAAGATTGTACAATATTTATATTCTGTTGACCTGAACAATTATTAAAAAAATATATATTATTGGTACAGATACCGTGTTATACTGGACTTATTCGAGAATTTAAAGAAACTGGAAATTTAATGCCAGTTGTAAGTAATACCTTCGGACGTAAGTATTTTATTTAGAGTATAGCAAATTGCTTCCAAACGTTTTCTCAAAACAATTTTGTATTGATATTAAAAAGTGTGGTGAATTTATTTCAAGTTTTAAACACCACAAGTGTATTTTTAAAGCCATATTCTCGTACTGAATTTCTCCTATGCTTTTCCCATCTGCGCAAATGAGTTCAATTTTCACGTAGTTTTTCAGATAACGAAAGTTATCATGTCATGTTGAACCAAGGACTGTAGAATGTTGAAACGTTGATGAAATTCTGGTTTAACGTTGGCCCACCGTCTGCGACGCTGGTCCAGCATTAAACCACTATTGAGTGAATGTTTCGTGTTTTCGGTGGGTTAGTATACGTACTTGCACATGACTGTCCGTTGGCGGCCAGCACCCAGTTAGTGGTACACAAGGTACAAAACGGAGCTGGGTTGGCGCAGGTACCGCAGTTAGTAATATGTGAGCACTCTGACTTCACGTAGTCTGAAACACAAATGGACAAACAACATGCTAGTGCCAATCTCCTCTATGCTGCTCTGCAATGCCAGCCAACACGAGACATCGAGCCAATGTTGGCTCAATGTTGGGCCAGCGACGTAGACGGTGGCCCAACATTGAACCAACATTGGCTCAACATCTCGTGTTGGCTGGGAAGCCAAAAGGTATCTGCTCACTTTACAGGTATGCAGATACAGCCTTTTGGCTTTGCACAGCAGTATTGCCGTCTTTAACCTCTTTGTTTGATTTCAAGCAACAAAACATGGTAGATAAATAAGAGTTGAATTTGCTAGATTAACAATACGTTTTGATTCAAATTTCAAATATACATGCAAGTAATTTTACCCATTTGAAAATGTGGATCGCGGTAGCGAGACAAGACTTCGAGTGGAGGAAAATATATGCCTTAACTTAGCGCCATAACCGTTGAGACCGGGTCCCGAGATAGCTCGGGCCAAAAAATGTCAGAAGATATCTCGTGGGCAGAGTGATCTTTATAATTTTGTGAGTTTACAATGGTGACATGCAAAGACAAACCGCACTTCCCAGCAAACACGAGACATTCACCCAATGTTGTTTCAATGTTGGGCCATCGTCTACGACGCTGGCCCAACATTGCAGCAACATTGGGTGAATGCCTCGCGACTGCTGGGTTAATGCTCACACTATAATCAGTTACAGATGGTCGCCTTTTTCATGGCGGATTGTGTGAATGGGAATTCAGGTTACTTTGTGCAAGTCACATTGGGACAGGAGACCCTCTTACAAATAGTGAAGATAATAATGATGACACTTTTCTCCAGACACAGAAATAAACCTAAGAAACGTGTTTTTTTTGCGGCCGAGCATACTATCATTCACTCAGAGAGGCTCCCCAAAACCTGAATATTGTAAGCGTAAGGGGGGGGGGGTGTCAAACCGCGAAATCTGGCGTAAGAGGCGGGAGTGCATAGGAGAATAGCTATCGCAATGGAGACTGTTTTTTATTTACTTTATTTACATATTTACATCTATGAACTAGATGTTCAATTTTCTATAATTTCGTAGAGCTGTATCCGGTACTTACCAACAGTGTATGCCAATAAGACCATAGATAGCATTAACTTCATGGCCGCCATCTTTGCAAGCAATCTACAGAGAAGAAAAAAACCTCATTAGAAAACAAAACAGTCAGTCATAGACTGCAAACCTCCGCAGTGCGATCCGGATCGTTATCCGGATCTGAATCATAATCCCAATCATCCCCAAATTGTAATGCTTTGTTCCTTGGTCCGAGCTGAAAAGTGAGAATGCGTTTCTCAGAGCGCACTTAACCCCCCCCCCCCCTCAGCTGTGTGGCAGTAAAACCCAAATTGTCCAACCAAGATATTGAGGATACAGCATTTTGCAATTTGGGCCCTGCAAAAGCAAACACAAAACATTTGCACAGCATTTGTACAACGTCTGCCCAACGTTGTCGTCGTTGGTCCAACATTGTACACATGTTAGGCAATCTTTTTGTTTTTACTGGGTGAGGCACAGTTGTTTCAAACACTCTGATTATGAAGTAAAGCTTGGGACGTTGGCAATACAAAAGCGAGATACATCTTTAGTGATCAAAACTTGGAATCATTCAATCACGGCTTACACGTTTTTGGTTTCATTTATCGGTATTTACCGGTTGATTTGGTAACGAATACAAATTCCTGGAATTGCTCGACTTGTCTATAACCCTTTAACAACCAAGGTAATATCTTACATTTTCATACCACGATTCACAACTTGAAATGGGTAAAAAATGCCCACAAAAATATATTAGGTTTCACACTTGCAGATAAAAAAATACTTCACCTACAAAAGACGTTGCTTACGTTTAATGAGACGATAACAAATGTAGAGCTGAATGTAGTTCATTTTAAAATAACTATAGTGCCATTTAAATGTAATACGGCGGGGGGGGGGGGGTCTTATGGGAATTAGGTTGGCTTCCTGCAAACATGATCAACTTAGATGTAAAAAAACACGTTTAACCTCCTATTCTAATATAACCAAAATGTAAGACCCCCACCGATATTTTTTTGTATGAAATACCGACGTTTTGTCAATTCAGAGCTTTGTTAAGGCTTATTATCTGCCACGCAGTTTAAAGGTGATCTATCACCCCTTATATGGTATGAATAATTATGTCCTTATATGGGGTGGTTGGCTATCATGTGACCCTCCCAGAGGGTCACATGATAGCCAACCACCCCATATAAGGAAACACTTGTGCCCCATCTTGTGGCAACTTTGATTTATTTGTCACAAATTTATACATACTATATAAAGGGTGATAGATTACCCTTAATGCTGTACACAATTCATAGCAACTGTGGCCAGGTAATGGATAGGCAGAGGGCTAACATAATTCACTTCGGGCAAAAGTGTTGTACCTACGGCTGTCATTGATACCATCTAATGAAAGGAAAGCCATAACACAATACATCCTAGTTCAGCTTAGAGATATATCTCAATAGCCAGCATACGGATCGCATTATCATTTGATAGGATAAATTCAACAGCCGCTGGGCAGCCAACATGTATAATGCTGCAGTGCAAAGGCGAACAGCAGTAGCTGCTTACTTTTCAAGTAATCAGTTACTGCTGTTTTGCTTTGCATGTATAATACAAGGGGTGTGGCGCAGAGGGGATCATCAATTATTCACGTAACCTCCGATTTGTTAATATCGCGCCTAAACAAACCTTTACAAACAAGAGAGGTCAATAAAATGCACTCACAAAGGACACACTTTGTCTGAATTCACTGGGTTTTGATCATTTGTGTTAGTCGTGTGAACGAAATAGTTTCTGATTCACAGGGTATCAACTGAGGACGCTATGATCTCATAATAAGTATCTGAGCGCTCACTTCACTAGTACGACTGTGCATAAATATTTCGTTCAGGATCACATACATGTGTAAGAGACGCCATGGAGATATTACAATGAGATTTGTTGATATGGCACAGAAATATCAACAACAATGAAATTATTTATCTGGGCAACACAGTTATTCGTACGCCATTTATCCAGCACCCACTAGCGGCCTAATACGAGTGCACCTGGCACCGCATACATATTCATGTCAGTGTCAAAGCAGGAGGGTGTCTTTCTCCATCATCTACTGTTATAAACTGGTTAGTGAAGATGAAGAAGAAACTTTTTATTGCAAAGAATAATGTATAGAACACTGTGCAGAATATAAATCATAATCGTGCAGATTTGTGAAAATAATGCATAATGTAGAAATTTTTTAAATGAATTATCCGAGAGCTTGCCTAACCCTTTAACCGTCAAGTTATACAATTTGAATTTTCACCCACTTGAAGTTGTGTCTCGCTGACGCGATCCACAACTTCAAGTGAGTGAAAATGATTCAGATTTGACAAAATGGAGGTCAATTTTTTACAAATCTTGCTGGTTGATTTTATATAACATTTTATATTTAATATGTGGTATGCCTACTCGCTGTGCTAATAAAAAATGAAACCCAAATATATGCGACACCGGCGGTTAAAGGGTTAAAAGTAGAAGCAAGGCCAATAATAACAATTACTCTCTCTTTATCATTTTTATTCCACTGCTGCTTTCCACTAGCTTACTATTCGTTAATTTATTGATTCCTCAAGGTGTCCAATCCTTTTGAATTGGACCTCTAGATAACGGCGCCCCGTGTGACCAGGTGACAGCGTTATTGTGTTCACTCTGTCTGTCACCTCTGACGTAATATCTCATTTACCAACAAGCTAATATGAGACGTAGAGCCATGGCTGGTGTAGGCCTAAGGTCCGACCACTGTCGACGACACTGGCCCAACATTAGGCCAACCTTGGCTCAGTGTTTGCTGTGTGGTCACTTTGATATAGCGGGACTGGTTTGGACAGCTTCATTAGGCGTCCCGTGAAGGGAATTGGAGTTCATTCCGCATGTTTTCACAATACAATCGTTAAGTGGAATAATAATAGCAATGCAGATGAGTTTACATTACTATCCTGGTATCAGGCCGTTTGCAAACATGCGCCGTGCAAGTTATCAGGTTATATGCATTTCATTAACAGACAATTTACTGAGATGTGATAACTCTTATTTAATATATTTATTTAATATGAACCGATTCGCGGAAAGGTATTTCACCAGTAGACACGTGATGAGAATGACAACAATTGTAATAATTATGGGAGATCGGATGCAAAGCAGCTGATTTCGCGCTAATGGGACATTTTAGGTCCCAAGAGGTGGCTGGGTCCTCGGATGCTGCAGATCGATGATATCAATGGATTGTAGCCGGTGATTGGAGATTATGACTAGTTCACCATGAATAATGTATTGTCCAGGTTGTCTCTATGGGCTACCGACTGTTTACTGATCCTGGGACAAACCATTAGGTCACACTTAGTTCAAAATTATAATAAATTTGACCTCGTGTCCAGATGAGTGGCTGTGCAATTCTGCCCCTGCTTAAATTTGTTTGATCTATATTAGACCTATACAGCTTGAAAGATAATAACATCAAGATAATTAAGAAGATGATAATATTATGTGTAGGTAATTAACAATCACGATACGATGGGGAAACTCTCGTGGAGTTACACGCTAAACAATATAGGTTCTTCAAAAAGAACCCTTCAGTACTATCACTAGCTATGCAACCCCAGGAGAACCCTGCAAGGGTTCTCCCGGGGCTGCATGGTAATAGTACTGAAGGGTTCCTTCTAAAGAACCTATTTGTTTAGAGTGTAGGCATATATGTATTTTCTTAAAACTAAATTGTGCTTGTCGTGTTACAAAATCAGCAATAACTTAACTCGAGAAATTCTGCGATTTTCGGAAAATCATTAGGCCTGCTCTAAATTTTGATAAATGCGAATTTTGTGCACTCTCGCGAAAAGGCAAACGGCTGCAATTTCTTATTTTTCAAGTATTTTGTTAGATACCGACTAAAATTAAGAACAGACAGATGCGTGCTGCGAGAATCGGAAAGCCAAGTGGCGCATGTGGCTAAAAACATGTATCTTTTGGTAGTTATAAAATTTGTTTCTGCATCTATGCTGCGGATATGAATATGTGTGAAGAAAAAATACAATTTGAATATACCAAAAAAATAAAAATTGCCAGCAGGTGGCGTTATTAAAAGCAAAGAGACATAATTCATCGTCAGCATTTACACATCAGCATTCCGCTGAGAAAGTCTTTGGCAAGAGTAGGTAGTGATTTATTTATTATACACAGCTATAGGCATATGTTAGCAACGCCATATAAACACCTTTCTCGTGACCCAATATCGTGAAACAATATCCTACAGAGGTAAAATTATTACTATTAAAACCGAAAACTGAACAAAATTAATTTATGATTATTTTTGCTTCATTTTCAAAAGTATAAATATGCATTATTGGAGCAAAACTATTATTGAGAAAAAAATGTCTTTATGCTTTATCATGTTAGTGGTGTTTGAAATAATTATATTTCAATGGCTTTATCTCGGTTTTTGTGTTTTTATATTTATATAAACCAAGATTACTTTGTAGGTTTTAAACATCACGGGAGTCATTTTGCTAATGTTAGATTATAGATTATTGTTGCCAACATCCACGCCGTTGTTCAAACACTAACCCTTCCTTTACCAAGTTCGCATTTATGCGAAATCCACCTTCCTTTACCAAGTAACAAGTAACAAGTAGCAAGTAATATGATGACCTTTCATAAATTCCCATTTATGAAAAATCCATATATGTACATGCATTAATTGCAATGGAGATACTTCACTGCATGCGTGATTGAGAATCGCCAACCAGAATGGTCAGTGACATGGACGCAATGTTCTCTTGCATTTTTAATTTGTGCGATGTGCGCATGCGCATAGCTATAACCTGTATCATTCAAAGGGGCTACTTCAGGGGGTCCTTCTTAAAAAAGAAGTCGGTTTCTGGGGGTAGTTTTATCAGGGCGAAGTCGAAAAAGAAACAGGTGAACCAACGCTGATAAACACCTCGCGTATGTTGGAATGGAAGTGTTTATATCACAATGTAGTATATACACACTGTGAGCGTAATTTTATATTGGACATGAACAAAAATGACAATGTTTTTTATTATTAAGTGGCCACGATATCGTCACCTAGATGCTAAAGTGTCGTCTCTGTTATTTTACAATCACCAAGGCAACGATGTATGTCACAGAAAATGTTAATCATGTCAACGTTGATAATAATTTTTTTATCATCGTTATAATTATGAAATACATAAAGTTTAGATGTAGTAATTTTTTACCAGCTTGTATCGCATGTAAGCGTCAACTGACATAATTTGCATCGGACTGATTTAATTTAAAATGACACCACCCATCAAAATCATACATCTCGGAGCTTTAATTTGATATGTTTCCTTTTATATTTTGTTTCATTTTGTAAAGGTTTTATTGACCGTTTACATGTCAACATTGACATATTGGTCATTTTTATTTATTTATTTTTTTGTACGTTTTTTATGCGGTGCGAATCGGTTATGCGTGCGGTTGTCATTATTATCCCATGAATTTGAACAGTTTGGGTCACTGAATAGATATCGGCCGCAGCGGGACTCGAACCCGGTACCCCCAGGCTCTGAGTCGACCACGCTACCGATGAGCTATCCTGGCGCCACGGGTAAATGGGTAATTTTCATTCACATTGATGTGGGAATTGCGGCAGCAATTCACACCACACGGTGAATGTAAATGGTACGTAAATAATTGTGTGGGTTCACAAATGGAGTGAGATGTCGGAGGTCGTGTATCTGACCTCAATGAAGCGTGGTCCGGTCTGATATATAATGTATTTAGCCATATGCTCGACGCTATTATGACAGTATTTGACGTAACCCAGCGCGTGCCTCTACGTAACCGCCATCAGATAATCTATAATAGGTCAAGCGGGAGATTAATTGCCAATTTGCCCACACGGACAATGGGCGCTAGACCTCTTAATTATACACGAGGGGTGTGTGATTATTGCGATTATTTTGCTCTTGTTTTGGTTTGAGTTAAAATCTTAAATTGATAAAGCCAGCTTACTGGATTAGTGTTGATATTGATTATCACATAATCTGAGTAATGTGATTTTTTTATGTGATAAACAAAATATTGTAAATGAAATTTACGAATATGGAGTATATTACAATACGTTGGCCACAATAGTAATCATGCAAAATATCATCTCAAGAAAGATTTACACTGATATTTATTTTTGCTCGGATCCCACACAGTCTCCAAGGTAATCTGGTGTAATCACTTATCACTACACTTTTTCCTTCTGGCTCCTCTGATCACCATCTGAACTGGTGACGACCTCTTACAATAATTAGCCAAACGCACTTTGGTTGACGTCTGGATGTGTCGCGCCTTCGAGGTCGGGTTGCCTTAGTATGGCGAACACATGTAATTGTGTGGTATTAAATTACTATGTCAAGTCATAGAGCTAGTAAGTTGACCCGGTATCTGTCAAGTTGATCAAGGATAATATAACTTATGATGAGATGTATATCTTACACTGAGAACTGGATCGCTAATTTGGAGCGAATGCCATAACCTGTGTCCCGTTATGTTATTCTGCCGTGCAAAGGCTAAAGGCAGTATCTGCTTACTTTACAAGCAAGCGGATAGTATCTTTTGGCTTTGCAGATCAGAATTCAGGCTGCTGCGAATGATGAACACTGTTTTAGTTACCATTTGACCATCTATATGACCCGTGTGTATATATACGTTCTTAACCCTTTCAAGCCTGACTTTACCATAGTCATCTTCATCCACTACAAGACGCGAATTGCTGTCGCAATTCTCGACTTGTAGTGGATGAAGATGATTTGGACTGGGTGAAAATATAAAGAAAATTGCTAAGTATTGGTAAACGAGGTTCATAGAAATTTTCGTTCTAAAACCCTTGGTTGTAGAAAATTAGATCTGTTTTCAGGGATGTAAAATGATGCTTTAATGCATCGTGAGGGATTAAATGGTTAAACATGTTTCATAACAAATAAAAGGCTAGGTAAAAAGACATTGTGTTGTAAATGCTCAGTCAATCATGTAATTCAATTGGTCTATTTATCACAAATAAAATTATACGGTTTTTGGTTGCTTAAAGCTAAAAGCTAGCAATTCCAGTTTAAATCGTATGAGAAACAGTAAAAAGACAATGGCTTTGTTTAAATGCTAAGTTTACAAAACATGTGTAATTGAATGAGAAGCAACATACGGTGCTCACTTTGCTCTTACTTATAAAAAAATCTGATACTAACTATTTGATCCACACAAAATAAGCTCCCTAGATCTAAGAGCTCGGTTTAAATCATAGAAATCATAACTAAACTTTTTGAAAATATATGAAGGATATATGAAGGAGTAATTATTTGCGTTACCTTTCTGTCGCCTCGGTTGCTGGTTCTGTTCTTCAGATGTAGTTGTAAGTGAAGACAGACACAGTGACCGATGATGAGCGTGCCTCTGTTGTTAAGGCACACCAGGCTGCCATGACGACCACCAGCCAAAATTAGAAAGTACACGATTGGTTGTCAGGGGCAACCAGAAGTTAGTATCCCAGCTTTGCTTTGTCAACACAGCGCGTGCGTCACTGGAGCCACACCTACCTCTCTCATCCCAGTCACGTGACGCGAGATGCGAAAAGTTGTGAGCCCCCTCCCCCCTGCTCAGACAGCATCCAATGCTGGCCTAATGTTGGGCGTTGGATGAGCGTCTCATGCTGCTGGGCAGTGCGCCGTAGCGACCAAATTCCTGGCCTACCGACCTTGACTACAACTGAAGTAACGTTAGCAAAGACCATGAATATTTCAATCAGTCCGATCGATGATTGCGTGACGGGAAGCACCTTTCGAAACCAAGGAGAGCCCCTGTCTTCCTGAGAGGATGCTGATGACAATACGACCTATTAATAATCTAGTATAATGTATGAATTTGTATCAACCTGTCCCGACGCAGGATTACCACCCAACGGACACAAGACGCTGAATTAATGTTGGTTTAACGTTGGACCAACGTTGAACCAACATTGATTCGGAGTTTTGCGCCTGCTGGGCATATAGTATATTGATGTTGAAATTGCAGAACTTTGTGTCCTCAAAATCTACAATGCCACCCTATACTTAATTTGATAATCTTGAGTACCATACAACAACACTCATCATTTATTAGCTATCGCTGCTAGCTAGCCAGGTTTTAAAATCCGAGCCCTGCGTCTGGAGGACAGTGCTATCTGATTCATCTCACCGTTCTATTCTCAGTTGAAAATGTTCGCTAGAACTATTCCCTTTTATTGAAAATAATTTATATGAATTTAGTCAAACAAGATAGTAGTATTCATAATATTGCACAATCTAAACATGCTTTTGCAAATATTATCATTATTTCTTCTGTTGCAGAACAACGTTCAAGTAACGTTACGTACACGTAATAAAACTCGTCTATCTGATGCTTTTTGTGGCGATGTGTACAGTATATTTAACCTATTAAATCCTTTAGATGCATCAAAGAATCTCTTTCCTTTAAAAAAGAGATTCTTGATCAAGCCGTTTTAACAATATTGATTACAGTTTTTATTAATTTGTCACCTACTTCATGCTATCTTCACCAACTATCATCGGGAATTACGATAGTGAATTAAGGTTTGATAGTTTTAAATAAGTTCCAACCAACATTAATAGTGAACAGTAGTCAATAGTGGAAGTAAATTGTACATATTTAGCAATAATAATCTTCTGATCAGATTGCTTTGGAAAAAAGGCTTCAAAACAATTAATAAAGATTAGAGAATCACTATTTTCATGGTATATTCCTATGATGTTCACTATTAACTGTTAAAATGTTTCCAACCAACATATTTAGTATTTAGAAAGCGTTATGCTAATGTTATACGTAGATTTTTTTGCTATAAAAAGCTCTAAGATATACAGAGAAAACGCCATAACATTTTAACATGTTTAAACTTACAATGAATATAATGAAAATGTTTCGAACACATTAGAATAAAACGTATTTCACATTAATCAATAGTCATAATGAATTATAAAATGGTTATGAAACGATTTTTTATGAAATTAAAAAACATTCAATTGAAATAATGTGATTGCTTTCAAAACAAGAATTTGATATCACTATAATATCATTTTTTGACAACCTTTTAGGTAAATTTATTCAAACTAGCATTGGACCAACGTCTTATTGGTGATCTCATATTTAGCACATTTGTCTACAATAAATGTGATATGTTAATGAATTCCCTCCCAAATATATAATAATCCTTTATTTACTATGAATTATGTTACAACCAATACGTTTCTCTACACACTTTACTGAGCCCTGACCTAGATGGTTGCAGCAGCTGCATTGCAGCAGGGTACATAAGCCGCTTGAAGGATTAACCGCTGAACTATGCGGAAGGCGGTTTGTTTGTAACCATGTCACCCACCCCCTAACAGTCAACTAATCAGTCATTGAGGGATTAACCCTATGCCTGCTAATCGCGACAATAGTCTGTTTTGATCAGTTTTATCAGTCGATTAAGCCACTGTTAGGCCTATTTGAATGAAATGACTGTTTAAACGTTAAAATTTGTAAATGTTTGGTCTCAAATTAAACAAATATAAATATTTTTTTTAAACTTGAGGTTGTGGATCGCGGTAGCGAGACACAACCTCAAGTGGTCAAGAATTCAAATAAATTTACTTAGCAAGATAAGGGTTAACATTTAGAGAACTACCGTACAATATTTTGCGTTCTCTGCATCATTCATCATGGGATTAAGATTTATAATCGCACTGATGTGAATGCCGAAACACGGAAGATTTATTGGTGTATTTTCCGATAGAGAATGTGTTAATTCTGAACTTAGTTTCAAATTTTCCTCTACTACCACAGACCTAAGTAAACCTATAAAGACAAATCCTGCGTGAATTGCTCTTCAAAGGATGGGACAGTTTTAAGCTGAACCCTTTCAGCGTGAGTACTTTATCCGTCAAAATCTGACGTCTGTGGACGTCAGATTCTGACGTATAAAGACGATCCCCGCGCTGAAAGAATTAAAATATTTATAATGGCTGTAGATCCATAACATAGGTATTCAAACGAATTAAAAACAGCCAACTAAGACATTTATGATGCTTTTAAATTAAAAAAACCCTTTGAGCTCCATAGTGTATACAAACATACCAATAACATATTTACTCAACTTATCTATATCAAGGACTTTTTCCTGATGAAATATTTTTAAAAGTGATAATTACACATTAATTATTAAGTATAGACCTGTATCTTTATCGCTCTTTTCTCGGTTTTCGAATCTGTCATGATTGTTCTGTTTCATCGAAACATATATTTTATTATAAATGTACAACTTCGCTTTCGAATCCGGTTGGTGTACACATATTACATTGGTCATTTTAATGTATAACATTTTATAAGCTCTGAATGATGGTGAAAATATGCTCGGTGTTTTTTTAACATCACTGAGGCTTTTCACACTGTAAATCGTAAAATATTTCTCGATAAATTGCAGAAGTATGGCATTAGAGGTATGACATAATATTATTGATTGAAAAAAATATTTCTGTAACAGAAAACAATATGTGTCATTTAATGAGTTTGATTCTTTTTATGAAGAAAAATAAACTTTTATTTAATTATAAAAATATATTCCCCCCAGTATATTATAATACTGATTGGATTAGGAGACCTCCATTAAGACAGTAAGTCGCTAACATGGAGGTTAGCTTGTAATATAAAACATGATAATAACAGTGCAACACACATTTTACATATAAAAATACAAATAAACATGCATACAGTCGAGAAAAAAAATACTATTTACATAAAACAAATTAATGTGTATCAATTCTCAGAAACATACCAAAAACAAAAATGATCCAAATGTTGAAATTATTTACAATTTATAAACCTATTGACATTTTTTTTAGACATTGAGAAGTTTTGAGTAATTATTGGGCAACCAAACGTTGACAAGCATGAAAAAAATTCAATAGTACAAACATCTGAGTATTTTTAATTTAATGTATCTACAAAAACTATCAAAGGAATGTGTAAAGATTGTATTTATAATATTAGAAGGAGTAATGTTGCCAATTATTCTAGGCAGACACTTTTAACAGGACTTTCCCGTTCGGGTTAAAAATGTCGATTTTTTTTTTAGACAATGCCGAGTGCTGTAATTGTTATAAATACAGTTTCTGGGCATATTACAGAAGAAGTCAAAGTAATCTGGTAATTGATTATTTATTAATTTATTTTACAATTTGATATTGTACAAGCTGATTCAAATGAAGAATGTCATGTATTTTAAATATTTTTCAATTTTTAAATAAGGGACTTGTATTTAGAAAACTAGGACTTTTATAAATATTTCTTTTGACTCATATAGCCCCAGGCAAGTAGACAGTATCAAATTCAGTTGAGATAATATAAGTGAATTACAAATACTTAGTAAAATATTATGTGGCAGCTGAAATTTTAACTTTTTCATGCGAATAACTTTACATATTTTATTTGAAGGTTTTTTGACATGATCAGCCCAACCCAGATGTTTATTTAATGTTAATCCCAAAAATGTAAAATAAATATTTTTATACTGTCCCATACATGAGAAGCTAAAATCAACCTTACATTGTGAGAAATGTTTTTATCTGGTTATCATGGGAACAAATATTTTCAGGATATCAAATTAGGAAGTGTCTATTTACCCCGTCACGGGGTGTGCAAGAAGACTAAAACCCTTATTTAACCCGACAATGACAACCAATCAAAATCGTTCTTTCAATGCCCTGCTGTCAATGTTTTTTTTGCGCTCATTCATGGAACTGAATAGCCTACACCAGGACCTTATGAAAATGAACAGGTAAGTTATGCCGCGTGAAAATAAACTTGTACAATGTAAATATAGGCCTATCCCTGACACATGACAACTATTATCGCTTGCAACATTTGCAAAAAAATATGAAAGCTGGAATACTTCCACATATATGTGAATTGACAACTACGCGTATTATCGTCTGTGACCGCATTTGATTACGACGCCCGATGTGCATTTTACATTGCTTAGTATCTGAGACATTCACTCAAGGTTACTTTATTGTTGGTCCACCGTCTACGACCCTGGGCCAACATTAAATCAACATTGGGTAAATAAAGGTCTATAGTCAACTTAATGACGGGAAATGCCGGCCGCAGATCCAGGGCGGGGGAGGGGGGACGGCCCCGCTTTTTTCGCCACATTATTTTTAAAAGCCACCTAAATTGACCTAAATATACCAACAAAAAACGTAAGGGCCGGCCCCCCCCCCCACGTTTATTTTTTTCAAATGTTGAAAAAAACTTGGGCTAAAAAAAAATGAAAGCCTTCTTATAATATAACCCACATAAAAACAAGTGGGTCATAGAGCTATTTCAATCTTCGTCTTCAACGCACATAAAATCACCCGGAATAAATAACTATATCAATCTATATATGTGGCCTACTTATTTAAGTCACAAAGCATCCAGGCTAAATAACTATTTCCAGATCAAACAACCCGGGCTAAATAACAATTCCAACCTTCTAATTTAACCGCATTTAAGAACCCAGCAGCTGGGTAATATAGAGCTAGGCCTATCTCAACCTTTATATTTAATCCACACCAAATCCACCAGGCTAGATAACTATCCTAACCTTCTAATTTAGACCACAGAAAATCACATACTGGGCTATTTAACTATTTGAACCTTCTATTCACCCACAAATAACAGCAAGTAGGTTTTATAACTTTTCAACCGACATATTTAACACACAGAAAACATCCCGGCTAAATAACAATACAAACCTTCTTATATAACCCACATAAAACAAGTGGGTTATAGAGCTATTTCAATCTTCGTCTTCAACCCACATGAAATCACCGGGGATAAATAACTATGTCAACCTATGTACTTATTTAACCCACAACAAAGCATCCAGGCTAAATAACTATTTCCACATCAAACAACCCGGGCTAAATAACAATTCCAACCTTCTTATTTAACCCGCAATCAATAACCAAGACTATATACCTATTTCAACCTTAGTATTTAGCCCACAAAAAAACATCAGGATTATAAACGTTTACAACATTTCCCATTTAACCCGCAGAAAAGACTGTATACCTCCTATTTCTACCTTCGTAGCTTCCAGCCCACAGAAAATCTATTTAACTCAAATAAAAGCAAGTAGGTTTTATAACTTTTCAACCGACATATTTATTTAGCCCACAGAAAACAACCCGCGCTAAGCAACAATTCCACCCTTCTTTATGCCTACACGTAATAAAGCACCGAGACATATTTCAACCTTCTTATTTAGCCCACTACAATGCACCTGGGTTATATAATTTTACAACTTTCTTATTTAACACACAGAAAAACAGCTGGGTTACAGAGCTATTTCCCAATCTTCATATTTAATCCACAACAAATACACCGGGCTAGATAACTGTCCCAACCTTCCTATTTAACCCGCAGAAAATCACCTGGGCTAATAAACTATTTAAACCTTATTTAACCTACAGAAAAACAGCTGGTTATAGAACTATTTTCATATTTAATCCACACCAAATCCACTGGGTCAAATAACTATTCCAACCTTTCTTATTTAAACCACAGAAAAGCAGCAGGGTTATTTCAACATGTCTGAGCAAGGTAATCTAGAGTATATCTTGTGCAAAATATGCGCTATGAGCGCTAGAACATAAATCGTTGTTGCTACACAGTACACTTACCATGCTTACGTAGCAGAATTGCGTTCTCGTAATGATTAAATTATGCTATAGTGATATTTGTGTTTGTTTTCTTTGTACAGGATAAAGGTACAGCGATACAATTTTTAGATCATTCTCCTGGAGACACGACTGCCCCGTATACACATGATACAGTAGTGTATGAGAGATAAAATTGTAAGTATGCCTATCTACCTAATTTATGTGTTACCCAACAAATATTTAAGTTCTTGTAGTTATCATATTGTATTTTTTTTTAATTAAAATATTAAATGCAAATTTCGAATTTGATTACCACGAATAGAACATAATAAAAAAATAATTATGTTACATTGATCCATTCATTATTTTATTTTCAGCGAGACGCCAGTGGTTTTAGAAGAATATATATGGACACTCTATATGAACACTCAAAGTCACTGGCTATTTTTGTTTTATCTGTATAAGAAACATAAACAAGATCGACATTATTTTATGCGTGATATGATTTTCTACATGTTTAAAAATTAAAAAATGCAAGTGCAACATTCGTAATTATTATTATCTCATCAATAACTTTATAATTGAATGTGTTCACATGGTCGCAGAGTAACACAAAAGATATCTACAAAAGGATTACCTACTTCTTGTCTGTACATTATTAAATTCTCTAGTAGCTATAACAGCCACCATTATGTAGTTCCGGTACAATTGTAAACAAAGCACTAAATTATAATACTTATTTTATTAATAAACAGGATAGTAGGCCTAACTCCCTACACTTTTCACCACCCCATAGAATATTATATGTACACAGATGTAAAATACAGAAATTATGTGCCCCTGAGCCCTTGTTGAAATTATGTGTTTTCTATATGAGGCGAAAACGAATGCATCTCTGCCAAGCATTTTAATTGACAATCACTAAAAATCATTGCGCTATGACCAAAACCTTTTCATTGCGTACTCAGGCAGATAAGTGCCTACATACAAAAGTATGAGTAATACGGACTAGTGGTACTCGGGATTACGCGTTTACAATGTATCTTTGACTTTTTTGAAAAAAAAAGCAATTTCACCTTACATTCTATAGTTCCTCAAATATTATTATAAACATAAACACAATGCTATTTCAAAACTTTTTGGTAAACCAAAAATGGTACCTTGGATAAAGGCGATAATAACTTAATCTAAACAACCGATGATAATAGTGTTCACTTTGCCTTAATCAGTCTTAATACAAGGACAAATTGAACAGATTGTTACTACCCTCAGAAACGCATAGTCATCACAGACTGGAAGAGGATAAACCATGGGCCTACTCACAAAACAGAAGGCGAATAGTATAAATTAATTCACAAATATGTATTTTTTATAGCTAAATGTGATAATGATAACAGTAATTTGAAACATGTATTGCAGTAAATGCGTGCGCTCACTGTGTGACCTCAGGAATAAGTCTCCGTCATGGAGTGGTATAAAACATATACTTTAGAACTTAAATCTGATTCAACCCATCAACATTGCCTAGTTAAAAACAGGTCAGACATTTCACCTAACTGATTAAAAATATTCATTTTTGATGGACCACATACCTTAGAGCGTTGGCCAAATAAATAATAATTCATTAATGTCTAGATGGTTTAGCACACAATGCTGAAATATTTGCGTATCAACCATGGAGACCAAAGAGTTGTTCCAATTTGAAATCATCACAAATAGCTTAGTTAGCTCTTTCAGCTTCATTTGGATATTTATGTTATGGGTCTACGGTCATAACAATTCGCTAATTTCTTTCAGTGCGGGAGTCGCTTACGTCTACTGACGCTCCCCGCGCTGAAAGGGTTCAGAATAATTTAGGGAAAGTATCACGGTAAAATATAAGCTCCGAGCGTCCCCACCATAGCGGTATAACGGCCAAAACTAGAAGGAACTACCACTAACGTGCTAGTGAGTTTGGACGGGGCCATTGTTTCTGAAGGAGCGCGAGAGCGAGCCAGAGACAGAGCAAGAGCCAGAGACAGAGTCAGAGACAGAGCCAGAGCCAAAGACAGGCAGAGTCAGAGGAAGAGACAGAGACAGAACAAGAGCCAGAGACAGAATTAGAGACAGACTGAGACAGAGCCAGAGACAGGCAGAGACAGAGCCAGAGACACAGACAGACACAGAGACACATATTGATTTTTTACGAGTGAGCGGGGAAGAAACATTTTGCTTTTTTCTAACTTGAAAAAAGGCCAGAGTGGGGTGCGAACCCGCGATGTCCAACTTTCCAAGCAGGTAGCTTTAACCACTGCACCAGGCCCCCGCCCTATCGGATTAACAATGATTTTTATCGGAAAGTTGTGCTTAATATTTTATACAACGGATATTTGAATTCTGAGCAACATGTATAATTATAATATGACACAAACATATGTCAGTAATAATGCATTAAAACGATAACAGAATAATTAACTTCTATATGATATTGATTGCAGGCTCTATAAAGGAGCAAATGATCTATTTCTTCGACCCAGTAAACAATAGACCTTAGTCCACTGTTGGATTAATGATGTACCGCTGTCTACAACACGGGCCCAACGTTAAACCAACATTGTATTGACGCATCGTGTTATCGGGAACGGCTTTTAACCAGAGTATTAAATTGTGTATGTTGTGTACACAAATTGTATGCATTTTGGATGTGGGTAACGATCATTTGTGTGCATGAACGTCGATCTAACTGTAAAACCAGCTGGTTTTAACGGCATTCTGAAGTTTTGTTAAAGGTATAGTCAACTGTCAAAATACACTGGACAAGAGTGTTCCCAGAATGCAACAGTGGCCCCTGAACATTTCACAATGACATATCACCCCACATCCACAGTTATCAGCCAAGATAATAAGACTATAATGCGTTTCATACACATTGCCGCATTATGAAGTTCCCAAATCATATAAACTCTATATATTTGAGCTACATCTATGAGGAAATAATTCACCAATTCTCTTATGTGGGCTTAGTGTTGAGACACAAACAGTTGTGTTGCCATGGGGGTCTGGAAACAGTTAACTCACGCATATTAACAGTGAGAGCTTTCCCAGCCAACAGGGCACACTCACCAAATGTTGGTTTAATGTCGGTCAACGTCGCAGACGTTGGTCCAACAATAAAACAACTTTGGGCCAATTTCTCGTTGGAGTAGTATCTTGTTATTAGTTCAGTTGCTGATATTAATATAGTCAAAGTGTACTCTATAGGCTAATGTAGGCCTTCACCTGACCGTCCCACGCATGCCCATTTCGCAGTTGTATGTTTAGTTACACTCGTGTTAACGCTAAGCTCGGGTTTGGTAAAACCTCTTTTATGAATACGCCCGATGTGTACAATATGACAGTCGATTCAAAACGTGAAATCACTCAGCTAATGCTTTGCTATGATTTTACCAGATTGATTTTGTTTAGTTATTATTAATTCTTAATCGACATCTTACGCCGTACAACTGATTGTTGTACGGCGTGCTGGGTATCCGTCCCGCTCTGTGCCCAGATATCTGTGTACGTTGTAGGCATTGCTCTTTTGTCACCCTAATAACCTAGTAAATATTATTGTATATTTGGCGGTTAAAGGGACATGCCCAGGTCTAAAATCATTAAAAAAATCGGTTATTTTATTTTAGCTTATTAATATGACCACTTAACAGTTAGGTTAGATATAGAGACGAAATTCCCGTAATTCTTATTTTTGACATGGTTGTCAATAATTAGAAATCAGGAATTCGTCTCTATATCTAGCCTAACTGGTGAATGCGCAGCACAAAAATTAAAAAAAAATTGCAGTTCTAGTCTATGAACATGTTTATGGACATCATATGGTCATATTAATAAGCCAAAATAAAATCACCGATTATTTTATAATTTTAGCCTGGGCATGTTCCTTTAAAGGGCATTTGCATGGTGAACTTCTGTGAAACTCAATAGCTTTGACCTGCAATGTTTGCATCGAGCTATCTGATACAATAAAGTATGGGGGAGGGGGTATTATATAACATTATTTTCACCGAGTATCCGTTCAAAAGGGTTTCCGATGACGTCACTGCGTTTCACAGAATTCTGTGAAACCCAGTGACGTCGCTCGGTGAAAACAAGGGTATATAATACCCCCCTCCCCCATACTTTATTCTGTGAAACGCAGTGACGTCACTCGGTGAAAACAAGGTTAAATAAGAACATCCCCAATACTTCATTGTATTAGCAAGCTCGGTGAAAACAAAGGAGGTCGAGGTCATTGAGTCTCACAGAATTCGCAAGTCTACCATTTCATTCTATAGGAAAAGAGACGAATTGCGAACAAACCATGGGGAATCGAGATAATTAAAAAAGGCATTTTTGCAGAGTTTGCTGAGGCGAAGAACATAAAATAAACCGATTAAAAAATACTAAACACTTTTTGTATGGGAGCAATGGAATTTTTTTTACTAATGCTGCTCTCACACATAGGCGAATATGTTTGCGAATGTGCTTACGAATGGGAAGATTTGACATTCGCTCAAAATTCGTAACACTCGCCGAGTATTTGTAAGCGCTTGTAACAAATTCGGAACGTTCGCAAGTCATTCTCCACCTGCTTACGAATATCGGCCAGTTTAGGAAGCGTCTCCTAAATTTCAGCGAAATACTGTCATTCGCCTTCAATATTCGTAAGCATTCGCAAGCCATTGATAACGTTGGTAAGGCATTCGGAAGCACTCGCAACGTTCGTAAGGCATTTGCAAGGCGTTTGTAACGTTCGCCGTTTCCCATTCCTTGCGAATGTCTTACCACTGTTAAATTCAAGCAAAACAATGAGCCCAGCGTCATATTCACTCCGTATTTATACCAATCACAGCCTCGTCATCAAATATTCGCATTACTCGTAAGAAAATGGCAAGACAATGGCAACGTTGGTAAGACATTCGTATCATTCATAAGTACGTTTGTAACGTTTTCAAGCCCATTTGTAAGCATTCGCAAGCATTCATAACATTCGAAGGCAGTCGCAGCATTTAGTCTTAAGACCATTTGCACCATTCGCAACGATTGTTAGCAATTCGTAAGGCATTGGCAATCATTCGCAGTGCATTTACAACATATTCGTAAGGAGAGGTCGAGGGATGACTGAGGTGAAAATATTCGCTTTCTATTCACATTTTTTTGGGCGAATTCACTGATAATTTCAAAGATACATATTCGCTATATTCGCTAGCATATTCACTTATGTGTGAGAGCAGCATTATGCAAATTATTCATAAATTCTTGGCCTCATGTTAACCCTTGTGCTGCTGGGACCTCGTGTTAACCCTTGTGCTGCTAGGACCTCGTGTTAACCCTTGTGCTGGTGTGACCTCGTGCTAACTCTTGTGATGCTAGGACCTCGTGTTAACCCTTGTGATGCTAGGACCTCGTTTTAACCCTTGTGATGCTGGGACCTCATGTTAACCCTTGTGCTGCTAGGGCCTCGTCTTAACCCTTGTGCTGCTAGGACCTCGTGTTAACCCTTGTGATGCTGGGACCGGATACATATGCTTTCAAGCATGTGCCAAACATTGAAATTGATAAAATATTATTTAGTAGATCTTTATGCTAAAGTAATCAGATAATTCACTTTGGGAAATGTCTATTTTTCATAAATAAATATATTTTTCCTGACTTGGAGCTGGAATTTGCGTTGGCAGAAATAATCGCTTGAACAATAGATCATAGTCGTCGATGATCGGTATACAGTAACCTATTGTTCTGAACTTGTATGTTCCATCGGTTTCCTCCATCCATTTCCAAAATTCTATTTAATGGTATTTAGTAAAAAAATATTTTTCGATGTAAAACCAGGGTGTATGGTCACCCGCAGTGACATCCCTTGCATACATTGTTACAGTATATCTGTCATGTTAATATTATTTTGTAAGTGATATGTATCGTATGCATCAAGCCAAAATAAGGGGTTGCATTCCCGCTTCACAGATCCTAATATTAAAGTGCTATCGTCACATTAGTATCATTTTCTGTATTTTATTTACTTGACATAACATTGATAACATTTGTCCTAGCGAAATACTTTTATAGTACTTGAGTTTTCTACTCTTGTTTGCTTACCTATTGATGAAATACGCTTTAATTTAAAATATATTTTACCTATAATATTTCGTAACAATTCACAATATTGCAAAAATACGTATCTTCGTTAGCCGCCCAAGTTTGCAAAATTGCAATTTTCTTACACTAAAATCTGCTTATTTTATCTTGAAATGGTCGTGAAATCACCTTGGTGTCATCTTACAACTATGCCACATTAAAGCCTGGATGGTTATATAGTTATGTGTCATTTAAAAAAATTGGGTTCGAGGAATACGCTTTTGTGGAGAATTAACATGTGAGGTTAATAATTATTGATGAAATCATTTTTCAACACACGTTATGGTTAGTGGATAACTGGCCATTATATGGGGTGGGGTAATGACCCAAGTATGATATTCTAGCCTCAATTTAATAATCCCGTCATGTGACAGGCTGAGCCAGTATTTCATTGGTCGGGAGTAGAATAGTTATGGTGCCTTTTTATATGACTGTATGTTATTATTTACCAGTAAAGTTGAAAAACTAGATTAAGATATTTTTCTTTATCATATCCCAGCTCAATTTAAAGTTATTTTGCGAATAATTTATAAATACCTGGTGAACGATATAGTATTCTGTGAAACGCAGTGACGTCACTCGGTGTAAACAAGGTTGCATAACACCTCCCCCTCCATACTTCATTCTGTGAAACGCAGTGACATCACTCGGTGAAAACAAGGGTATATAAAACCCCTCCTCCATACTTCATTGTATTAGCCAGCTCGGTGAAAACACAGGAGGTCGAGGTCATTGAGTTTCACAGAATTGTGTCACTGACAAGATATCACACACCTTTGAGGTCCAGCTTCGCAGACGAACTAAAGCAGAGTGCTACATTGAAGCCACAAAACGCATAATATAAGTGTGCGCATATAAGAATACTATATGTTGGGCGTCCGAATTCGACGCACACCGTCCGTAATCACCGACCGAAATCACCGCGCTGTCTGAATTCACCGCACACCGTCCGAAATTAAAATGACTTACGGTGATTTCGGACCTCGATCATTTCATTATTTACTAATTAGTTCATTTATTTATTCATTAATTCACACATTCATAGTCCTACTCATTCCTATTTTCATTCATTGCTTTATATATTCATTCATTCATTCATTCATTCATTCATTCATTCATTCATTCATTCATTCATTCATTCATTCTTTCAATCATATATTTATTCATTCATTTATTCATGCAATTATTCATGCTTTCTCTTGCTTATCTATTCATTCAAATAGTCATTTATTTACTATTTTTCATTGATTCATTCGTTTATTTGCGCATTATTATATTGACTTTGTGGTTCTAAAGTCCATTGCAAACCCAGTCGACAGAAGATGTTAAACTAATGTTGGATTAGAATTAAACTAACTTTGAACAAACGCACCTGGAAAGTAGCAGATTCCACCCTTTAATATCAATGGAACGGAAAAGTTATTAGTCAATAGTAGAAATTCGTCAAGTTTGTCAGATTCAGCCAGTTTTTTATACTTTTGAAATACAAAGTAGAAATTCAAGCTTTTATCTGACAAAATAAAATTTAACTTGTCTATGAATGTGTTTTAAAAGTCTATTATCAAACAGTTTTCCGCATGGAAAAGCAGACATGTTGGAAACACAGGAATGTTGGAAACAACTCCATTCAGACTCACTTATAAATGACTGGATGGAGAGAAGAATACTGACAGGTAGATTTATTTATTGCACATAACATTATATTTCATTTTAAACACTTATCAGAAATTATTCAAATATTGATAATATTAGTATTTAATATATTTGACTTGGTGTTACAGTCTGTGTTGAGAATTGAATCAAACGATTTGAAAGATGAAACATCTCTAAGATAATCATACATCACGTTTTATGGTGTGGTGGAAGTTTACTAATGATGGGCCAGGTGTGTAATTAATGACTATTGGAAGGTAGAGAGACGTGTGTTATATTAGCTACGTCTGCTGCAATCAAACAAACGTCATCATCGCCAGGTCCTTTTGTTCTCCAGCTCAAAAAGTATGTTCCGTGCTCGCAAGTCGAATGTGTTTGTGACTGATTTAGTTTTCTAGTTTGCTCTCTTATAAAACAGAAAAAAATTAAGCCAAGTTACACATTGCCAATATAAAAAATGTATGACTTAGACAATAATCACATTAGACATTAGGGTTGTGGGTCGAGGGCTGTGGGTGAGGGTTCGAGGGGGTCGAGGGGGTTATGAAGGTGAACTTATGCTATCGAAGTAGGCAACAAAATCATTATCGTTTCGATTACCTAAATATATGTTAGGACGCAGCTTTCTCTCCCATTTGACTGTAAATGAGGGTAATTTTGTTTTGCTTTTGGGGCTTGTCCGTTGTATGAGTTCAGAAACAATTTGATATTTACAGAATAGCAGGGAAACTCAGGGATGAATAGCTTTTGAAAAATGTGTATATCCTACATAAGGCCTACAGCAACTTCCCAATAACTGTGAAACAATCATCTCGGTCGTAGGTGTTGTTTGTGCTGTATAGTCAAACACATACCGGCAAGTCTGATGTGTCAATGTGATTTATATTAGGCCTATTATGGCATTGTCGTCTTCTTTGACGTCTGACATTTACAAATATGTGATGGGAGATGATCAACGGAGCCATAGTGCAGCAGAAAATCAGTGATCCGTACATTATAATTACCTTACACGTCATCTTATTTAACCCATTAAGTAATTTATTTGAGAAAGTTTCTCTCACTTGAAGCTGTGTCTTCCTGACGCGATACACAGCTTCACATGAGAGAACATTTGTATTTCTGTTTTTTTTTTACAGATTTGTCAAACAGTCATGTTTAAATCTTTCTGTGGATTAAAGACAAAATTCACCTTGAAAACGTAAGCCTACTATTGAAATATTAATAAAATGTTAAAAATAATATAGTTGTCATCGACACATAGAGGGTTCAATCGTCCAAGAGGCAGCCTGACCTATACAGGCAAGTCGTGGCACAAACATGGGGCGCTGATCCCATGTTGGTTTGATGCTGGGCCAGCGTCGCAGATTGTAAGCCAGCATTAAAACATGAGCCGAACCTATTCTGTTTGTTGGGTGTGGGGCGTCTGGGTTGGTGGTGACTGTTTCAATGATGACTGTACATACGAGACACTATGAGGATAAATGTCATTGACACATAACGATGGTGAAATTATCAATGTTTGTATTCTAAAATGATGAGTAGTAATAACGTATATAACCAGGCCTGGGTTAATTGACACTCAAACAATTAACTTAAACTTATAACCTACATTCCCCAATGCGCTCGGACATAGACCCTTGACCAGTGTTGACGCACCCTTAAAAATATTTGAAAAGTAGTAAATTATACAAGATTGGAATTGTGACTTTTCAAGTTTCAATAATATTTGGGCTAGGTTTTATGAGTTTTTGTGGCGGCCATTTTAAATTTTTTGGGGTTATTCTACTAACAGATTGACAGATTGATTGGAATTTCGCGTGTGAGTTTTTTGGCAGCCATTCTGATCTGGAATTTTAGACTTCAGACTGCAGACTCCAAATTTTAGAAGTCCTCACTGAGCTTTTGCACTTGTAAATAGATATATATTTGTTTGTCAAATGGAATCGCATTCAGAGTGCCCAGTACACACATTGACTTGTCTCTTTGTTGACTTAATGTTGTATCACTATCCCAGACGCTAGCCCAAAATTAAAACAACATTGCTTCAACATTTTGTGTTTGAATAGAATTGCGACTGTTATTTTAAGGTTTCAACTGTCCATACCTAATACACAATGTTGGTTTAATACTGGGTCACTGTCTGCGACGCTGGCCAGGAATTAAACACTGGATAAATGTATTTGTATTATCAAATCTAGAGACTAAAGGGTGGAGTCAGTCTGGACATAGGGGCACCCTGTTCACCCACCTGGAAATGAATGGAGAATCACCCGACATGTACACTATTGAACCAACATTATAGGCCTACTGCCGTGCAATCCAAAATGCAGTATCTGCTCACTTTACAAGTAAGCAGAAACTGCATTTTTTCCAGAAGAACATGTTGGATGACTTAGAAAAGTCATAGCACCCCTCCTGACTACTCTGGGAATGTTGTGTCAAAATTTCAAGTTGATTTAGTCCAGCAGAACGTTACAAAAGCATGCAGTAGCGTCATTATGAATTTTTTTGGTTGATTTATCATCTCTGACCCATCTAGAGTCAGAATCAGCCGGGTGTCAGATTGGCACCCTTGAGGATTTTCTTCTATGACCAAAAAACAAAATGGCTGCCCCCGATAATCATAAATTATGCTTTTGGCAATATATTTGCTTCCAAGCCACTTAGAAACACAATCTTGGTGTCTACTAGCAGGTTTTCGTGGTCAAGGATTCCAGTAATGACAAAATTAAATTGTATATATAACAGAAATATCACATATTTAAGATGGCCACCATTTAATTGACAATTTCAGTTCCACTTATCACTTCAATATAGAACATACACAATACAACTATGATAAATCTGTTTGATGAACCATCAAATATTAATAGCCACATTTAACTGTTAAACAATAACTAACTCGGATGTAACTGACTTGTACTGAAACCATGAGGACTTTAGAAATTGTATTTAGAAATTGTATATCAGTTGTATATACATGTATGAAATGTCTTGAATGTCCCAGTGCTTTTTAAATAGGCATTAACGTTAACGTTCACACAAAAGTGGATAAAACAGTGATTTTAATTTGAAAATTAATAACTTTTTATGGCAAAACAAATGTGAATGTTATCAATAGCAGCATGAATCCATGATGATCTGCCATCAATTGTTTAATCATCATCCTCATCTTCATCCAGACTGGCAGCTATTGTCCTGGTGTGTTCATTACAACAGTCTGATCCAGCACTTCAATCGCAAAACATTGAGCATGACATATGTGCTCCTACACAACCACACCTCCCAGTGGAACATGGCTGGCTCGCGGAACATCCACATTTGACCATTTGTAGAATGTTGATGGGGACAACATACACTCCAGGTGGCAGCGTGGTTGGAGACAATGTTGTGCCATCTTCATCCTTGTGCCATCCATACTGGTTTGGGTCCAAGTCTGGAGGGTCTGACTGAGTGGCCGATTCCCATATAATGGCTTGATATTGAGCACGATGTACATGCTGAACAAATGCGTTGTGTGATGGAGGCAATGACTTCAGTTTTGGTGCAGATGTCGTCTTTGTATTTCCCATCTTAGACTTCCACAACTGATACCGGTGAGTCGTCATATCACCTTCCACTTTGGAACCATAACAGGCAGCGATAAAGGTAGTTGTTTCAGATATGAGACTTGCCTCAGCTGCTCCCAGCTGACCAAGTAAGCTTAGGTGATGTCCGCCCATTAGTGCTTTCAAAGCTGTGGTCTTCCCAATACCGAACAAATAGGAAACAGTATCACACCCAGTCAGAGCATGTACAGCAGGCAGATATTTGGCAATGTTTTTGTACTTTAGGGATGTTTGGCGAATGTCTACTATCATTCTGCCAGCACATGGACTCTCCATGCTGATATTCGCAGTCATCTTTTCCTTAATGTAAAAAAGAATCAACAGGACAAAGACATCTGTATCATCGCATATCACTTTGATGTGAGCATCATCATTGGTAGCTGATGCAATGTGAACTAAATGATGGATGATGATGGCATCAGATTCTTCATGGTGTGTTCTCAAATCCTGTCTCTGGACAGTGCCATTGATCCATACTTGTACCGGTGTAGGATATTTTCCAGTGATCCCCAGTTTGGTCTGATTGATCACAATATGATTCACCAGATACTGACAGATCAAATCTATGAGTTGTTCCTTGTTGTAGGTTACAGTGAGGACCACCTTTTGTGTGGGCAGAGTTGTGTGCAAGTTGAGTTGATGTTTTCTACTTGCATCATTCCCTGAGCGACTAGACCTTGTCATTTGCTTTGTGCTGGTTTTGATGTATCTGTCGGCCAGTGTACAGTCCATAGCATGGCACATCCATCTATACACTTGCTTACCATCCAGCTTGATGTTCTTTTTAATTGAAGCCATCGTGATCACCTTCTTGGATAGTGTCTTGTTGAAGCTTTTTGGCCATCCAGATTCAAATTCTACTAGCTGTTGTCTTCCAATCTCAACAGCCTCATCAACATTGACCTTGTCTGTCGTATGAAGGCCTGTGACGATGTTTAGGAGGCCAGGTGGGTGAGTGTCTGTTGCAAGGGGATCAATGTAACTTTGAAGAGCGTTTTGGATCTTCTGACGATCCGATGAGTCACTCGCAAGCCTGCTTTGTGTCTCCTCTTTGTGAGTTGTGACAATTTTGTTTTCTTGCCCCACTTTCATCGCCACCAGATCACCACGTAGCTGGCTGCAGATGTGCAAGCTCAGAGCCCACCTTGCCACAGCCGACGGCTGCAGAGTGAGTCCTGCGAGTCCTCCTGACTCGTGGCCATATCGCATGAAGGTCGACTCTATATACATGTCAGACCAGATGACATTCCATATGCCTGGGTTGTGACGCATAACATGTTTACCTTTCAGGAACATTTCGAGAAGATCATCTGGGAGTTGCTCCACAGAACGGAAATAGTAGAGGCCATACCTACGGGTTAAGAATAGTTGGGCATTATAATAGGTATTACAAAAGTATATGCATTAATTTACACGATAATTATTGTATAATATGGGGAGGCCAGACACAAATAATATTGAAATTTCAGAAAAAGCCAGAACCTGGAGGATATGTACATAAAAAATAAAAAATATTGCGCATTCAAAAATAGCAGATACATTTACAAAAAAACAGTATAGTGACTATGTTGTTCCCAACTTAATGAATAGCACCCCCAACTTAATGGTGACACAAATATGAACGTGTCTATCTGGTATTGGTAATTCATTGGTAAGTTATTTGATAAATAGTTGCAATCTTATTCTTTGTATGGTTTCAAATGAGTACATGAGTGAGTAAAAACTCGAGTACCATTGAATTAAATTATATTCCATACGAAAAAGTGGACTTTTTATCCAAATGTAGGTTTTCAATTAACAATCGAACCTGGCATAATTGCAGTGACTAGAAGCAAAGAAGTATGGAAGCATCTCTTCAACTGCCCACAGATGGAGAGGCCAATCGGCCTCTCGCTCAGCTCTCACAAAAATCACCATGATGAACACTGGCTTGATCAAATTATCTGTCCACAGGTTTGCTGTTCTGCTCTTGTTTGCCTTGTCATTGACGATGGACATTTCATGGCTGTGAGTATCTTTGGGACACCACCAAAAGCTGTTTTGCATAATTTCACTCAATCCTGTGTTGCCATTAGTGTTCCCACAGCACCAATGTAACTCATTAGGAAGTGCATACCTCCTAGTCGTGGCACAAAGTTTGTGAACAAATCTGGGTGGACCCATGTGACATTCACAGCAACTCGATAGAGTTATCGATCATTGGTGAAGATAGTGATGGATTGTCCACATTTGTTGGTGAGACGTTGAGCTTCCAACATGGTAGACATAACTGTATCTGGATCGGAGGGGATCATGGCTATCAATGGTGTATATATGGCCTTTGTGGCAGGCTTTGCAGAATGTCCCTGGTATCGTGCCTGCCTAACATTAAATCCATTGTACTCAGGTGTGCAACTATGACTGTCTGTTATCTCTCGCATGAACTGGTGGTCGATATCATGTGCTCTGAAGACTGACACTATCTGCGATGCTAGTACTTTTAATTGTGGTATTCTGCGATTGCTAAAGTCTGCTGGCATATCAGGTTTCTTTGGTCCATTATACCGGCAAATACTTATTGATGGTGTCATTTGATCCTTCATCTCATCTTTGTATATGCGTCTGATTACTGGAACTGTTTGAGGATTCTCTTTAATCTCTGGTGTTGCGCTGTCATTCATTTGTGTCAAAAGGAGGGCCATGGTATGGGTTGAGCGAAGACCATTAGGAGAAGACACAATGGCATCATAATTGTCTTGCTACTATTTGGATTAAGCCATGTTTGCTATGAAACAAGCCACTCAGCTCTTCTTGGTTGGATGAAGCATGTGCTGCTGATGCCTTGAATCGGAGTATTTCGTCATAAGATGCACAAATGCCAAAGGCATAACACTGTTCTATCAATTGTTTCCCTCTGAGTAACACCCCAAGAGCGATCTGAAGGTTTGTCGCTTTATTTGTGACACAACTTGTGACAATATTTCCAATAAGAAGAGCTTGGTTACTCTCTACCAATTTTGGTGAAATTGCTGCCAAAAGGTTTGCTAGTGTTGAACTTACAGCTTCTTCCGCAATTTCTTTAGAAATTCGCGTTGTATATATCTTGTCAGATTTGTCAGATTTCAGCTTTTTGGCATCTTGTATGATACACTTCACGATGTGCTTCATCTCTACAGTTTCGTCATCAGTGTCCTCAACTGCCTTCAATATGTTTATCAGTGCATGTCCCTTGAAGACAAAGAGGCTGGCATACCCATTTCCTGATAATATTATAAGGTCAAAATATTTTGTCACACAATCCACAAGATGACGCCTGGACAGCCTATCACCGCCAAAAGAAGTGTAAATGTCAAGAAGTTTCACTGAATTCCAAATGTGTCCTTTTTCTCGTTCCATCTCCTCAACAACTTGTAAGATAGCTGTGTCGACAACATCGGTAGAGGTTTTGCTTGTATTGTGAGACGCTTGTATTGATCTTGGTGACATGAATGCGTTATAACAATCGAGATGATATTGCTCATCAACAGCGTGTTAATCAGAATCTGCCCCTTGTACTCGAAGACGCACATCATCAGCTTGCAAATCATTGCGATGGCCGCACACTAGCAAAATCCTGTCTTTAAATAATATATGTCCCTTTCCTCTCTCAGCAGTTCTACACTGTATCACTTTTCTCTATGTATGGGGATTGCGGGAATCTAGCTGTTTACACTGGTGACCACAGAAGAGACAGTGCACTTTGAAAACAAATTCATATGTAGCAGATCGTCGATGCTTTTTTATTGGAGGATCTTCATCCTTGGAGAATCGTTCATGTCTTTTGATATGGTGTTGAGATGTATAAGTAGATACACAGCTTTTGTGACACAGGATAGATTGAGAATCATTTAGTTTTTCATGAAACCCATCACCTTTACGTATTCTATTCTAGTTCTACTGGCGGTGATCAGTTTCTGGGATGCATTAGAACAGTTGAAGAAGCAGGAGGTACCGTTGTCTGAAGAAGCCATGGCCTACTGCATGGCCTACTGCATCACCTGAAAAACAGAAACCACTGCTACTTGATATGTAAATATCGCCACTATTTACAAAGTTGACAGTGAGCTGAAAAATTAAACTGGGCACCACATACTTCCTGCACATGTGAACATAATTATGTGTGATAAAAACAACCATCATCAGTTTGAAGAGGATGAATATCTCTATCATGTGGATACTGTCCTTCTTGGATTTCTAGACCCTGAAAACAAAAGTAGTAGATACGAAGATTTGATTAGAAGCAAACATATTGCGCCCCAAAATTTATCAAGTATCACTGGTGGCCATTTGTTTTTTCAACTAAATGGCAGTGTTGTAGATGTGATATGGTTGTTATATATGCAACTTTATCTTATCACTACAGTATTGGATCATTTCACCCTGACAATGCAACAGTAAATACCATACCATGTGATGATTATGCTTCAGTATGGCTTAGAAGCTAAATATTGGCAAAAACTACTTTTCATCGGTTATTACTGGTGGCCATCTTGAAAATCTCTTCATGGATGTTATAGACACAACTTTAATTTTGTCATTATTGGAATCCTTGACCATTAAAACCTGCTAGTAGACACCAAGATTGTGTTTCTAAGTGGCTTAGAAGCAAATATATTGCCAAAAACATAACTTATCGATTATTTTTTTTTGCTCATAGAAAAAAATCCTCAAGGGTGCCAATCTGGCACGCGGCTGATTTTGGTTCAGGATAGGTTGAAGGTAATGAATCTATAAAAAAAACAGCAGAATGACGCTATTGCTTCACCTAGGAATGGTTGTTTGGCATCTGGACTAATTAGATTAAAACTCAGGGAGAAATAGCGTCTTACAAAAACATGCCAAGAATAATAAGATTAAAGTTTCGTTGAAAACTCAATATATTTGTGTGAGTTTAGCTATAACAGTGTTGTAACCTTCAGTTTAACGCTAACCGGTATGCCAGAAGCTGGTTTTGGCTTAAAGGGACCCCTTGGGATGAGACATTTTCAATGTTGTCAATTTTGAAAATTGTATTTACTTGAAGCTATATAGCCTACTGATCTTAACTGAAAATACAAAAAAGTCAAAAACAATTTTAAAGCACTGAAAAAGAGTTTAATACAGTTTAGTTATATTTCCAGGTCGTATATTGCCATGTAAACAAATCAAGTCAGCAATATACCGCACTTTAAAACACATATTCCCACGTCTTGGACGGTAAGATCGGGGCAATCGCAGCTAATTGGTGTCTTATAGTCAGGACATAGGGGGATACACCTGCAGCACATATTGTCCGCCCAACGCTGGGCCGACAGCATCACCATGTGGTCCAATGCTGTAGGAACATTTAACCGTCCTTTGGCAAGTGTTTAGGTATACAAAAAGTGTGTTTGGGTTTTAAGCGGATTCATAGAAATGTTGATAAATTTTTTTTAAATCTAAAAACTCAGAAAAAAATAAAATCATGATCTGGGGGATACACTACTTCATTACAAAACTAAAAACGAAAATTGATGTCATCCCAAGGAGCTGCTTTAACACGATGATAAACTGGTGTGTTATTTTGCCAGAAGTTACCCATTTAGCATTAGGTTAAGAAAGTTGATGGCAATAACAACTTGAAATCAAATCATGAAAATAGCTAAAGTATCATAATTATCCATGGAATACTAATAGACGACACTCATAATTGTGTGGAGTCATTAGAAAAAAATCAGCATTATAACATATTTTTGTTATATTTGATGGAAATGCAAATCAAAACACTTTTTAGGACATTGCAGGTATCAACTTCTTTATTTTCAAATCGGTGATGTACCGAACAAAATATACACATATCTATGCATGCCTATCGCAATTAAATAATAATATACCAATCAAATTAATGAAATATGTTCTTATCTCATATTTTATTGTACATACATATGACAATGAAATATTAGCCTTTACAACGCTAAAATAAATGATGACTTAATATATACTTTTTATGACGCACAATAACATCTGAGATGATGCAAAATGATTTAACCCTTTCAGCACGGGGACCGTCTGTTGACGTTAAGACGCCTGATTCTAACGTCTGTTCACGCGCTAAAAGAACTTAAACAAATTATAATTGCCCTACACCCATAACATTACACAGAGCTCTGTGAAGCCTGATTCCAACCAGACACAGACGGCACGCACGCTTGTATCCAAATGCCGACAGTTCTCCCTGCAAAGACAAGGACTTGACCCGATGTGGTTTCAATGTTGGTCCAGCGCCGTTGGCGGTGGGCCAATATTGAAACAACATTAGGTCAAAACCTAGTGTTTGCTGGGCTCCACACAGGTGTTTGTCTACACCCAACCCTCCCCCTCCAAAATATTTTTGCCAGCCGATCACGGTACTTTTATCAAGACAGCCGGCCAATCACAAGCTTACTACAATACGTGAAATTGAGAGTGGGGGACATATGACGTCATCCATCTGCAAATTTTAACATGCGAAGTAGCAGTGTCTACGGCGGTGTACCATAACATAGGTAGCCTACCCAAATGAAGCAGAACGATGTAACCAAGACATTATTCATTTTTTCAATTTGAAATAAACATAAATATTTTCATTAGCTTTTTCTGCTCTATTTGCTTCATTTTAAATTATTTCTGCGCACGGACCGCTTTTTAGACGTCTGACGTTTATATATGTGTTATATATGTTTATATATGCCTTATGCATTTCTGGTTAGATTCAGACGTCTACAGACGGTCCCCGTGCTGAAAGGGTTAATACATCATTTATCATCTCAGATGTTACTGTGCGTCATCGAAAGTAAATATTAATTCATCATTTATTCTTTCGAATTTTATTGCACAGTATTGATTTTAATATTATTATTATGAATTTATCTTATGTAGGGCCTACTCACAAAATCTGTTGGACCAATAATCTGTTGGCCTCACAAAATTGCCTCGTGGGTTGACGGATGACAGCATATTAGGATCAATGATGTCATCATCAATGTAATGGTCATCATCCAACTCAACAACGAATATGAATTTCCCTGTGTCTTCTTACTATGTTGTGCAAAACACAGCAAGCCACAATTATTATTATCAATCAGGTGCTTAATTTGGTGCGGAGGCCAAAGTGCAAACATGCAAATCGTCTTAAAAATTGTTTTAAAACGCCAAACAATCTCTCTATAATGTTTCAGGTCATTATATGAGACCGATTGTAATGCCGTTCATTATCTGTTGTTGGCCTAGCGATTGGCGTGGGGTACAGCAAGCATAGGTACCCGGAATCCCCAAGCAACAGTCCTCTTGTACGCCCATCCTCATAACACACGACACTTTGCGCCGTTGATGAATTAATGTTGTGCCGTGGTCTTCGACGCTGGCAGGAACAATAAAGCAGCATTGGTGGAATGTATCGTGTTTGTTGGACGTGCCCATTGTCGGCGCTGAGGGGAATCACTGCAAGTGTAGACAAATTGTATGCTTCACGGCGTTACAACACTGGCTTGGGATTTAACCTTATTGTTTATTAACACGATGCTAACCTTGCTTTTGGCATACGGGCTAATTATTTTCAAAACACTGTTTTACTTAACACTGTGTTAAGCCTAAACTTCGTGTTAGCTAAACTAGCTTCAGGCATACGGCCCTTAGTGTAGAAGTATTTAATTCGAAATAAACATATTCAGTGTGTGACAAGCCCCGTCTTTTCATCCCTGAGAGATGAGGTTTACCCAGTGTGCAGTGGGCCCCTCGTCACAAACTAAGCCTAAAATATGAGGTTTACCCAGTGTGCAACCAGCTCCTCATCCACTCTAATTACGATGGATAATGATGAGTTTTAGCCAGTGTGAAATGGACCCCTAATATATGAGGTTCACATAGTGTGCAGTCGGCCCCTCATCCCTGACACTGCCTCAGAGATGATGTTTACAAAGCGTGCAGTGGGCCCCTCATCCCTGAGAGATGAAGTTTACCAGCGTGCAACCAGCCATTTTTAAGGATTAGGTTTAGCCAGTGTACAATGAGTCCCTCCCCCCCCCCCCCTGGGAGATGAGATTTATCTTCTGTGCAGTGGGCCCCTTATCCCTTCCGAGATATAAGGCTTACCATTCCTAGAGTAGAGTGTTGAGGTTTACCTAGTGTACAGTGGTCCCCTCATCCCTGACTCTGCCTGAGAGATGAAGTTCACCCAATCTGCAACCAGCCCCACCTACAGCGCCTACTTCTCCCTGAGTTGAAGCTTACCAGTGTGCAACCAGTCTCTCATCCCTCCTGATAGATAAGGTTTTTTCAGTGTGCAATATTAACACCGTAATAAAACAATTATCTTTAAAACTTAGATTACTATCAAGGTATTTTGCTAATATTCTCTCTAACTCCCATTTATCCACCTAGCTTTTCTAGCCTAGATAACGTTAGGCCTAAGTTTCGTAAATATCTGCTTTGAAAATACATCTGTTTAAAATATATTTCAATTTGTAGCATTTGCTGGGTCTAGCTACAGAAGAAAATATATCATACACATGTGTGGCACCAGATGGTTAACATGGTTGATATGGGAGCAATTTCATACTCTAAGATTATTATATGAGACATATGATTCTAGGCATCAGAAGGTTAATATAGGAGAAATATGATACTCTAGTTCACAGAGGTTTGAGACACGTGATACTATAGACACCAGATGGCTAAAACACTTGATACTCCAGCCTCCAGGCAGTTAAAGCGACATAATCAGGCTAAAATCATAAAAAATCCTTAATTTTATTTTGGCTTCTTAATATGGCCATAATATGTGAACATGTCCATAGACTAGTATTGCGTATGTTTTTTTAAATTATGTGTTGCGCATTTATCAGTTAAGCGAGAAATAAATACGCAATTTAATTTCAGACATGCATGTCTAAATTAAGAAATACATAAATAACTGATAAACGGGGCTTTCCGCACCCTTGCTACGTTGCCCAACCCAAAATTTAGAAGACTTCCGCAATTCTAGTCTATGGACATGTTCACATATTAAGGAAGTATGCCTATATTAAGAAGCCAAAATAAAATTACTGATTTTTTGATGATTTTAGCCTGAGTGTGTCGGCTTTAATACAGAAGACATGCAATATTCAAGGCAACAGAAGCTTAACATTAGATAAATATAATAGTCTAGTCGCAGAAGATTAATATTTGAGACACGTGATATCAGAGACCCCACATGATTAATACATGTGTTACTCTAGTCCGGAAAGGATTAATAAATAAAACATATGATACTCTAGGTATGGGAAGGTTAATATAGAAGAAATGTGGTGATCTAGTCCACAGAGCGGTAATACACGAGACACACGTGATGCTATCGACCCTCAGGACCTCAGGGGTTTAATACACATCAAACTGTAGCCTATAGAGGGTTGATAAATAACATCTATGAAGCTCTAGGCATGAGTAGGTTGAAATAAGATAAACATGATAGTGTAGTCTACAGAGGGTTAAGACATAAGAAACGTGATACTCTAGACCACAGATGGTTAATACTTGCGATAGTCTAGTCAACAGAGGGTTAATAAATAAGACATGTGATACTCAAGACATCAAAAGATGAATATAGAATAAATATGATAGTATAGTCTACAGGGTTAATATTTGAGACACGTGATACTATCGACTCGCCGGACCTCAGAAGGTTAATACACGTAATACTCCAGCCTATAGAGGGTTAAAAAATAACATATGTGATGATTTAGGCATCAGTAGGTTAAAATAAGATAAACATGATAGTGTAGTCCACATAGGGTGGATATATTAGAAACGTAGTACTCTAGACCACAGAGGGTTAATACTTGCGATAGTCTAGTCAACAGAGGGTTGATAAATAAGAAATGTGATACTCCAGACATCAAAAGGTTAATATAGAAGAAATATAATAGTTTAGTCCACATAGGGTTAATATTAGAGAGACGTGATACTATCTACTCTCTGGACCTCCGAGGGTTAATACATGTCAAACTCCAGCCTATAGAAGGTTAATAACTAACATTTATGATGCTCTAGGCATCAGTAGGTTAAAATAAGTTAAATATGATAGTGTAGTCCACAGAGGGCTAACACATTAGAAACGTGATACTATAGACCACAGAGGGTTAATACGTGTGATACTTTAGTCTACAGAGGCTTAATAAATAAGACATGTGATACTCTAGGCATCAGAAGGTTAACGTTGAGAAAATATGGTAGTCTAGTCCACAGAGGGTTAATACATGAGACATGTCATGCTCTAGACCCCAGAGAGTTAATACATGTGATACTCTAGAATGGAGAGTGCTAATACATAAGATATGTGATATTATAGGCATCAGAATGTTAATATAGGAAAAATCTGATAATCTCATCTCCTGGGGATGAGGGGCTCAGCTGCACATTGTGTAAACTTCACCCTGGGATAGTGAAGGGCTCGCCACACACTGGGTGAACTTTTAGCCTAGTTATCTTTCAGCCTAGTTATGGATGAGGTGCACACTGCACACTGACCAAACCTCATCCTTAGGATGGATGAGGGGCTAGCTGCACACTGGGTAAACCTCATCTTGCAGGGCCAGGTAGGGATGATGGGCCACTGCACACTTGATAAACCTCCTCTCTCAGGAGGGATGAGGGGCCCACAGCCCACTGCACACTTAATAAACCTCCTCTCTCAAGAGGGATGAAGGGCCCACTGCACACTGGGTAATCTTCCTCTCTCAAGAGGAATGAAGGGCCCACTGCACACTAGGTAAACCTCCTCTCTCTGTGTAAACTCCACCATGAGAGAGTGAAAGGCTCGCTACACACTGGGTGAACCTCATCTTTCAGGCCCAGTTATGAATGAGGGCCCACTGCACACTTCCAGCTAAACTTCATCTTCAGGAGGGATGAGGGCTCGCTGCACACTGACTAAACCCTCATCTCATAGAAGGAATGAGCACTAGGTACACCTCATCTGTTAGGAGGGATGAGGGGCCCACTGCAGACTGGCTAGACCTCATTCTTAGGATGGATGAGGGGCTGAATGCACACTGGGTAAACTTCATCTTTCAGGGTCAGTAAGGGATGAGGGGTCCATTGCACACCGGGTAAACCTCATCTCTCAGGCAGTGTCAGGGATGAGGGGCTCACTGCACACTGGGTGAGCCTCATCTCTCAGAAGGGATGAGGGGCCCACTTGACACCAGGTACACCTCATCTATCAGGCAGAGTCAGGGATGAGGGTCTCATTGCACAATCGATAAAACTCATCTCTCAGGAGGGATGAGGGGCCCACTGCACACTAGGTAAACCTAATCTCTTAGGAGGGACGAAGGGCCCACTGCACACCAGGTAAACATCATCTCTCAGGATAGATGAAGGGCTGGCTGCACACTGGGTAAACCTTATCTTTCAGGCAAATTTAGGGATGAGTGGCCCACTGCACTCTGGGTTATTGGTTCACCTCATCTCTAAAGCAGAGTCAGGGATGAGGGGCCCACTGCACACTGGGTAAACCTTATCTATCAGGCAGAGTCAGGGTTGAGGGGCTCACTGCACAATCGATAAACCTCATCTCTCAGGAGGGATGAGGGGCCCACTGAACACTTGGTAAACCCCATCTCTTAGGAGGGATGAGGAGCCCACTGCACACTAGGTAAACCTCATTTCTCAGGAGGGATGAGGGGCCCACTGCACACTGGCCAAACCTAATCCTTAGGAGGGATGAGGGGCTCGCTGCGCACTGGTTAAACCCTTATCTCTCAGAAGGGATGAGGGGCCCAATGCACAATAGGTAAACCCCATCCTTAGGAGGGATGTCGGGCTGGTTGCACACTTGTAAACTTCATCTCACGGGGATGAGGGGCTGGTTGCACACTGGATAAACCTCATCTCTCAGGAGGGATGAGGGGCTGGTTGCACACTAGGTAAACTTCATCTTTCAGGTTCAGTCAGGGATGAGGGGCTACTGCACACTATAGGTACACGTCATCTCTTAGGAGGGATGAGGGGCCCCCTGCACGATCGCTTAACCTCATCCTTGGAAGGGGTGAAGGGCTCGCTGCACACTGGGCAAACTTCATGAATGCTCCCAACGTCACCTGGCCCCGGAGTGCCAGATGGAACATACTCCACTCGTCGACGTAGTTGTTTTTGAAAATTAGAAATGCAAACATATTTATTGTGCTAGTCGAATGGACCCGGTGTAATGCTTCTTTTGACAGCCAATAAGAAACCTCGTTACATCATTCACGGGGTGCCCTAAGACACTTTAATTATCTTGCATACACCACAGCGGGCTGTACAACTCCTTTATTTAGTCCGCCACGGTGTAGCGAAGGCACAAAATTAGCGGTTCCACGCCGCGTCACGGGACATGGAAGAGGATTTTAACTGTTATTTTCCCCGTCACGGGTAATCCAACGCACTTTTCTTGCCTTGTGTGCCCCGTGACGGGGCAAATAGACCCGGCCATCAAATTATTATTGAAAATGATGTGTACATGTGAACTAGTACATTTTAATGTTGCTATAAGGACTCACCACACAAATTCATACGCGCATATCATTAAAAACTTCGCCTCTAAGAAAGATAAAACTATTTTACCATAGAAAACAAGATCATTTCTCGACATCTAAAAAAAACAGGAAAACTTCATATTGTGTTTGTGAGTTTGCTAATCATCAGAATTGAACAAGTTTTCTCTTTTCAATACAGAATTGAATGTATTTTCCTGATCACACGAAAAAAACTTTTCCTTTAAAATGATTTTTGCATTAAGGTTTCACCACACAAATTCATACGCGCATATCATTAAAAAGTGAGAGAGTTACGATCTTTTTTAAAAATGTTGCGATTTGCAGCAGGCTTGGGTTCAAATATTAAATTAATATCATTTTGCTACCAATTCATTTACATCGGGTGACTATTTATTGCTTCCAAACATCGAAATCGGGAAAGATTTATATAAAATGTAGTCCCCAAGCTGGTAGTAGCAAGGCATATGCTACATTCGATAATTCCCGTATATTTGCAACTTCCAGAGAGTAAATGAGGACCTAACATTCCCATGTGAAAATAGAAAAAAGCCAGACGTTTAAGCACCCTCTTTTAAATTTTTATAATGATAGAGTATGCCATGATGATTTTAAAAATATATAAGTTTGTATAGGTATTTTCATTAAAAGAATGCTGGGAGGCCCAAGCGTATGAGCCATAAAACATGTAAATCTATGGGAGCGGTATTATGTGTGGTGCGACGATAAATTATCATTTGTGTAAATACAATAATGACGAAATCTGTGACGTTCAACACAGAAACGCCCTACTTACACAACTGTTAGTGAAATAAAAATATATCATATAAGTAAAGATATTAAACATGTTTTAAACTAAAAAAAAAAAAATTTAGACTGTTTTAATATGTAGAGTAACACAAATAGAACATGTTATTTTTTAAATGTGGCTACCTTTAATAAGTATTATTAACGAATTGAAAATCTCATAATGTCCAGAACTATTTTTGGAGCAAAATCATAAATTCTTTTAGAAATACGAGATTGATCAACCGTAGTCAAAATAACTCTTAACCGAGACGGTTTTTAAAGATATTTTTTAAGCGAGTCACCATGACAATCTTTAATTTTTGCTGCTAAATTCGGGCCAATATTTTCAAAATATTCGTTAAAAAATTATTAACAGTTAACTCCGTTTCTTTTATGACTAGTCAGTTTTTAGTAATATATTTAGGAGTGATTTTCTCCCCCCTTTTATGTAATATATCGCTTATAATCTATGGGAGCGGTATTATGTGTGGTGCGACGATAAATTAACATTTGTGTAAATACAATAATGACGAAATCTGTGACGTTCAACACAGAAACGCCCTACTTACACAACTGTTAGAGAAATACAAATATATCATATAAGTAAAGATATTAAACATGTTTTAAACTAAAAAAAAAAAAATTTAGACTGTTTTAATATGTAGAGTAACACAAATAGAACATGTTATTTTTTAAATGTGGCTACCTTTAATAAGTATTATTAACGAATTGAAAATCTCATAATGTCCAGAACTATTTTTGGAGCAAAATCATAAATTCTTTTAGAAATACGAGATTGATCAACCGTAGTCAAAATAACTCTTAACCGAGACGGTTTTTAAAGATATTTTTTAAGCGAGTCACCATGACAATCTTTAATTTTTGCTGCTAAATTCGGGCCAATATTTTCAAAATATTCGTTAAAAAATTATTAACAGTTAACTCCGTTTCTTTTATGACTAGTCAGTTTTTAGTAATATATTTAGGAGTGATTTTCTCCCCCCTTTTATGTAATATATCGCTTATAGTTTGTTTTCATATCACGCTTATGAAATTGTGATAATAGTTTTTTTGTCTAGTAGATGTTTCTGTTTAGTATAACATCATAGGAGCGTAAATTAGTTTTTCTTGCTTCGAATTCTGCAGATTTTATGTCTGTGTTCTTTAACTTTTTGTATAATTTATCTCGAATGACTAATTGTCGATAATAGTGAGGAGACCAAATCATGTGGGTGACATGAGTAATCTATCAGAAAATCTTTAATTTCTGCGAGAATAGGGTTGTTTGAAAAAGTAAGATCGTACAGGAGTATTTATCTAAATTAACATTATTGTCCTTATATAAACATTTTGATCAACTAAGTAGTCAGGCAGAACCATGAGATGACCTTGCAATATCGAATTACAATCATTTTTTACATTTTTTAGTTGAATATAAGCCATAGACCAAGAATCAGCTGGCGTTCTATATCCAACCTTTGTGGGTTTTTCAAAATCCAAGATGGCCATCAAAACGGCTATTGAAACATAATACAAGCTCTAACTTCCCAACAAATTGATTTAGAGACATGATTTTGGTGTCTAGGTCGAGGTTTTTGGGGTCGGAGAACCCGGTTTTTATGTTATTTTAGGGATCAAATAATGTACAGTTCTGTTGTGAAAAAAATCAAAATGGCCGACAAAATATGGATTAAACCTGCGAATAGCGCCACGACATCTGAAATTTCACAATCACTATTTTTATCGATGTTTGCGATTACGTCTGATAATATAATTACAATTCTGAATTATAATAATATTATGCTCTCTTTTATGTGTTTTGGCTGAATAATGGCTGAAGAATGTGATGTGGAATGCTTCTTAAAAAAATTCTTACTGAAAGTATTAGTTCTGCTGCGAGACAAGGGGTGACATCATTTATGATCCATTCGGATCATCAAATTCAGCTCGTACTCATGATCAATACACTTTTATGAAGTAATAAACATACTAGACTGCTATATTAGTTTTATAAATAGAATAATATCCTTGGTAAACATCTGGACATCTATGTTTTGATGAGTGGAGCCTTTCGGGAGTGTTGACTCACTCGATGCTAAAGGAAGAAATTGTCACAAAAGTTAGGGCATTGAGGTTAGTCATCGAGGAATTGTTGAGGTCCATCATTGTATCAAACTCCTAGTATTAGCATGATTGGTATCTCATCTATAATATGCGTGTGCACTCGGTGTTGTTGTGAGCAACATATATTTCAATTTCCTGGAAATGCTGGCACACGAACTGACTTCATACCCACGACCACCTGTTGTAATTAAGGATAATGGTGAGTGTGTAAAAATAAGGCTACTCTCAATAACAAACTAAAAGTAGAGGTAAGCAGCGGCACTGACACTATTACAGTCAAAAGTCATGGTGATAGATACTCAGCTATGATGTAAACCTTGGGTTGACGAATGAAAGGCAAAGTATCTGATCTCCTGAAGGTCCAAATTTCAAACATTCTACGTTAATATGATGGGCAACTGTGGTGTTCGATAGATATTGGTATTGTATGTATTAAAACACACACATGTTCTCGATCGACCCAGATAGCCGCGTTCCAAAACTGCATATAAACTCTCACTCTCCCAGGACCGGAATTATACATTTCAGTGTAAAAAAACAAGGAACAGTTTAACAGAATGAAGGTCGCAAATTAGACACATTAGGAAACTGCCCCTGATACCATCCTTCACACCCTAGTTGCAAGCGGATGTGCAACAACACATGAGGAGACATACTACATCATTGTGGTCTAGCAAGCCACTATCGTGTGTCAGGCAGGTAGATCACGGTCTTTAAGGCACAATATTTTTTATTCTTTTATATGAGTGTATGGAAGGTTTGTCATATAAGGTTACTAGCTGTGCCTTTTCAGGTCCTTGTACCTTGATGTTGACCCAACACTTTTGCCTAATTAATTTATTACATTAGTGTAAAGATTGCCGACAATCGGCAATTTTACTTACCTCAATAGGCCTGATATCGGGTAAACCGTGCTATATAGATGGCTAGACCATTACTATAACGACAAAATGTGAAGTTTAAGGGGACGATGCAACCAGAAATTTCAATTTCAATTTAAAATGGCCGCCTATCGGCCATTATTTATTTTCATATGCCCCATATTTGGTAAACAGTAAATCGTGCTAGATGGCAGACCATTACTAAAACAAAATATGAGGTTTCAGAGATGGATGCACCCTGAAAAAAATGACTTGACGAAATTCAAAACGGCTGCATATACTTTCATATGCCTGATATTTGCTGAGCCGTGTTAGATGGTTAGACCACTACTATAAAACAAAATGTGAGGTTTCAGGGGAGGATGCAACCTGAAAAATTTCGACTTTATCAAATTTAAAATGGTCGCCTTTCTGCCATTGTTCACTTTCATATATCCGTGTTTTTTTAAACAGTGCTTGATGGCCAGACCATTGCTATAAAACAAAATATAAGGTTTAAGGTGAGAATACACCCTGAAAATTGTTAGCTTTTTCAAAATCCAAATGACCGACTATCGGCCATTATTTACATTAAAATGCTTCATATTTGGTAAATCGTGCTACACTAGATTTCTGGACCATCACCATAGATTCTAAAACAAAATGTGAAGTTTCAGGTGAGACGCACCGTGAAAAAATTCAAAATGACCGACTTTTGCTCATTATTAATACTAATATTCATAATATCTGGCAAACCGTGGAAATTATCTAGACCATTACTCTAAAATAAGTAGTAGTGATTCCATACTGACTTATTATTTTCACAAGGAAGGTTATGTTTTGGTCGAGTTGCTTGATTGTCTCTCTGTCTGTCTGCCTGTTTTATCTGTCCGTCGGATTACTTAAAAAGTAACAAACGTGTTTGCATAATTTGACCAGAGGTCTGTCTCGAGCCAAGGAACACACGGGTATATTTTGGGTATGATCCAGATAATGATCCAGATCATGCGGATTATAATCCGGATGTCATCGATTTGCATGAAACGTTTGTCAGAGGTGTGTGTCTGACTAAGCTTCAATCCACTAAATTGTGGGAATGATCCGGATTACGATTGGGATCCGGAGGAAGATCATTAATTTGATGGAGGCTTGCAGTCTCTGTCTGACTATATCTAGTTATTTATCTTACTCTCACACTTAGCCTCTAGGCCTATTTGTCTTGCCTTTTTATTTTTGACCAAGTCTAGGACTATGTTAATAACACTACACAAAATCGCTTCAATCAAATTCTAACTCGGGGCGGGAGCACTTGGATTTTTGTAGCCTTGTATTTTTGTGATTTCATCAAATTAGAGTGTATACTACATTTAACCATAAAATAAACAACATTAATGGATTCTTTGCTAGCCAAACCCTACTATTAGACACCTAATTCGAGACTCTAATTCGATTATTAACAAAGTTAGGGCAATTTTAATGATACGGCGGCCATCTTGGCGGCGATCTTGAATTTTGAAAAACCCACAAGCTTCGGGCATGGAACGCCAGCTGATTCTTAAAGAGATGGATATTGTCAATTTGTAAATGCAAAAAACTAATGTAATTCGAAATCGCAAGGCTCAGCCTCAAAATGCCAATATTCTTCCCGACTAAAGGGTTTAATATTATTACTGAATCCGACAATTTCTGACAGTCAAGTGTTATTTAAAAAGCAATAGACTGATATTGCAGGCCTATAAGAGACGTCGCATCCACTGAGCTATCGGTTCGCTTAGCCTAGATAATATCAGCTAGTATATCAGTATGGGAACTAACAGTAACTACTTAAAAATGTGGTCAGAAAAAATAAAAAAATTATCGATACGTTTGATTTATTTTCAGCTATTTTACTTAAGAGAATGTTATATCCTTTTATCAATTAGTGTCACGGGGAATAACAATGCTGCAGAAAAAGCTTAGCAAGACGTATTTTTTTGCCCAAGTAGGCCCATATTATTTTACCCCAACCAATAACAGATTGACTAAGCCGTTCATAATTACATGCCAAGATCAACTAGCATAATCCGCGCCGTCGTTTAGTTGTCATATGAGTTAGGGGTCGGATACTTGAGCCGGGTTTTTTTTCAATGAAAATATACAATAAGCTTTTATTACAATGATTGACATACCACATCAGAAACTGTTCAGTCTGATTCTTTTAATATGAAAAGCGGTACGTTGGGATAATTCGTTTATTTTTATAGTAGTATTTCTAGCAATCAAGTTTATATTCAAACAAATAATTCGACTGTGAAACGTTACCATCTACAAGATTAAAATAGATTTCCTACGCAGTCACCATAATCATCTAGATAATAAAAGGCCAAATTTAGTTCTCGCGAGAGACTATGTATATTGATATATGCTGTTTTTGTGTGGCACTCGGTTGTTGAGGACTTTAATAATTCACGATCAGTCAGTGTAAATCATAGATGACTTGACTCCATCGATCTCAGCATGCTCTGGCATGATAAACCCACACTGTTATGTTCAACTATACAAAGTCAAACAGCAATAACTGCTCACTTGAAAAGTAAGCAGTTACTTTGTATAGCAGCTGGTGTTGCTTGTGTGAAACAACGCGTAAGCAGTTACATTTGAACCAGTAGAGACCATAAACAATACAAATGCAAATAATGTGAATAGAGGACACCATGACTAAGTCACCTCGCTCCATACCAAGCAAACACGAGGCGTTGGCCACTGTTGGGCTGATGTTCGACCGGCGTCGTTGACGATGAGCTAACCTCAGCTCAACATTAGGCCAACGCCTCGTGCTTGCTGGGTATATATGTTACAGAACACAACTTACGCAGTGTGTGTCATGTTCAGATGGTTTTTTTCAATTCCAATGTTTTTCTACTTCAAATTCCATTATTTTATTGTCAATTCCATTTCCAACATCCACATACAAATTTTGTCGCATCTTTAATTTCATTCATTTACTTCAATTCATCTTAATTTTATTTTATTTGATTTCTGAAAAATATCCTAATTGAAATCTTAATTATGATGAATTCATTTCATTTAAAACTGTTTTATTGCAAATAACGTGACAAAGAAAAATTATAATCCGAAGATGATATTAAATGGTCCCGTTACAGATTAGAGGGTCTATCTGGTAATTTACAAAATGACACATACACCCTTTTAACTCCAATGGAACGGAATGTAAACTTCATTATAAGTTGTGTGTGGCCCCCAGAAGTACACGGCATGACCAGGTTAACTCACTGAGAAACAGACACAATCTTACCATAGTGTGGTCTAAATTACGGCAATTATATTCTGTAAATCTTTTCAGGGTAAAAGTCTTTTGAAACCAGTTGTCGACTGATTTAAATGTGTTTATTTTTGAAACGTTGCTTGCCAAGTCCGAGACTTTCATCTCTAAAGTCCTAAACAAAATATTCACTGCTGACAATAGCTAATTTAAAGTTAACATGTACAGTTGTCACCAAGAAAGATACTATATTTCAATAACAAGATATATCTTGAGGTGAAAGATGTTTTATACAAGTTTTAAACTGACCTCTAATGTGGTGTTTTCAAAATTTAATTTTTGCAAAAAAATGTTGTATAATAATTGGGAATTATGCATTAGCGCACACCTCCACCTCATAACGTTTCGCTTGTTTAACCTTTTGTTTCCTGAATCTAGTAGTAATCATGTTATATATATTTATAAATTATAGATCAGTTCTAAACCATTACTCTGCGTGTAAAGCCGAGGTAACAGAGATAACAAATAATACATGGTTATCTTTTTACCGGGTTCAGGCAAAAACAATAATAATAAACATTCTTAATTCTATTATAAAAAAATACTGAATTGTACTTGAGAGTGGATGGGAAGGCAAATTTCAAAATCATTCAGGCGCACAAAGCCAAATTACAGGCTCTATGACAAAAGTGCCTTTTCCTCGCCTTGGTATATGTATATATCAACATGAAATAACGTTTATCTACAGTAGTCCAGGCGATTTGTGACAAAATATGGCCCAGCCCAAAACAAATTGCAAAAGTAATAAAAAAACAATATATCAAATGAAAGCGTATACACTCTTCTATAATCTAAGAAAATAATTGAGTGGAACAACTTTTTCTGGAGGGGGGGGGGGAACACATTGGCCTTACGATCATCCGAATATCAAGCCTTAGCTCGGTAAACATTATTATATCAAGAAACATATCCTGTAGTATTACACGAAAAGGTGAGGTAAAATATATTTGATCAGATAAAATAAGAAAAATATACTCTTTTCCAGTACATCATTCACAAATTGAGCTGTAATGTAGTGACTATAAAAAAGATTTGTGTGATTTACTAGGAAACAAGTCATGTATATAATACAATACATTTTGAGTTTTTTTTGAGTGAAACTTCTTACATTTTTTCCGAGACACCAAAATGAAATGAAATGAATAGGATTTTAGGCCACCTTAATGTGCACATGTAGGCTAAACTGGGCCAGGAGAACCTCCTGAGGATGGTGAGATGACTGAGATGACATTGCCCTCCTGTCAAATTTTAATCTATTTAACATTGTAACAATGAGCAATACACTCAATTTAGTACAGTTTATGTATCCTCCTCAGACTGATATAATCAATGTCATTCAAATAATTAGCACATAGGGGCCTATACCACTGCACTTAAAGGAAGCAGGAGAGCAGGTCATCCAATGCTTCCTGCAGGAGCCGTCCACACAATACATTTCGACACTTAACAAATTATTGGTGTATCTAAGGCTGTGATATTTGATATACGCCGATGTAGGAGAAAGAACATCAGGATCAGCTGTACTTGTAGCAACTCACACAAAATTGTTCATACCTGAGAACATTGATACCATGAAGAGGCTTGCCCTTGTAAAGGAAAACTAGTGCTTTTCACGGATATGATATCATCTTTATTGGCTCATGGTGGTGCTTGGTTTGTCACTATACGCATCAAACACAAAAATGTTCTGCCATACTTCTTCAAACCATATGAACTGTACTGCCTAAATATTTGATCATATGTTTCTCCTCTAGTCCAAGGGATACTGTGCAAGAAAGCGCCACCATCTAAGACATATTGCACTGTGTCAGATGGTCCAGCAAAGTTTGCAGCTTCAGAACACCATGTAGGAACTTCCAAAATGGATTTTGTGGTATTTCGAATTTTATTTATAAACAGAGCTATTGGTAGTTAGTTAGCCATTTGTGATCAAAGGCAAAGTGCCGGTGACAAAGTTTATGATCAAAGTCTGTCATTCTTCATACCAACCTGAAAGAGAAGCTGGGGATGTACATGTACATGCTTATCTTGGATTTTGATGGCCGACTTTGAGTCCGTGGTGACAGCTTGGTCCTTCATCCGGTATAATTTTGAGGCAAATAACTGTCCCTCTGTGGAGGCCAAGATAAGCTTAATGTCAATAATGCTCTTAGATTTATGTAAAATAATAGATGGTGGTGCTGTAACTCCAGTTGCGATGTTCCTAATAGAGACGTCGCAGCTGTGGATGGACTCCTTTGACATACATAAAGTAACTGTTTAACTTCCTGTGATTTTTTTGCATCCCCTGATAGTCTTGAGTGGCTTCCTTGTGTTTCTCACTTGTGCTGTGCTTCACATTAGGAAGTTGCTGCGTGGAGTTGTCAACCTTTGCATATGCTGTTTACATGGTACAGACAGAACCCACAGAAGGCGTTTGGCTTCAGAGAACCCCTGGCTTGCATCTGTTCTATCCACATATTGCCATGAGGTTCATCATGAGACACTGCTCAGTGACTAAATTGGGGACTAACCTGGAACAACAGCAATCAGGCAGACGAATAGTATGGAGGCCTTCTTTAAAGTGCTGATGGATTTCATGTTGTTGCTCAGGAAGCTTTGTCATCTTCTGAAGGTGATCCACATATTTGAGGTACAATCTATGTCCAGATTCTGCGTAGAAGGGGAATATTTGATACAGGCATTGAAGATGTAGGTGCCGAGGCGTTCAGCTTTGATGAACTTTAGAAACAGATCAACCGACAATAGACTATTTACCCTTTGGACCCGAGCCTCCTGGGGATAACTGCCTCTCCACCCTGACCTCCTGGAGCAGTAGGCCCTATTCTATTGGTGATATATCATTGCCAATATTATATTTAGTGGTAAGTTTTCAAATGGTATACACAATTATCGTGACCGAATTCACAAAGTAATACTTCATTAATATTATCATAAATATTTTTTGAAAAATCATTTCAGTTAAAAAAAAATGTTGAGTAATCATAAAAAATAGATTTTAAATTACGTCATAAATTATTATAATAAAGCCTCCGGGATGTACCTTATTGCATGGCGGCTCACAATTATTTAAAAACTGATCAACATGCTGCCAATTCGGATTCTTCAGTATGCATAATGCCAATCCCCCCCCCCCCCCTAGAAAAATGTTTTCTAATAATTATATTTTCTTAGACTCTTGTATGTCATAAAGATGCCCATGAACAATCATTTGGTATATATTTTATTACTTTTGCAATTTGTTTTGAGTACATCTTAAATTTTCTCCTGGACTACAGTGTATGACACATCAACTTAATTATAAGCGAATGCACCATGTATTCTTCAGTTGTAGCCTAACACATACAAGAAGGAACTTTAGACCTGAACTCTAAGCCATGAACGTCCTTTATATTTTCATGGGAATTAATTATTTTTCCTGGAGGGTATTGATTTTTACTGTGAATGGTGGTATCACAGATGAGATCGTAATGTGTGCTAAGCAATTTTTTTTAGATCATAATAAAGTGGCAAACTATAACAGCTGTGGTGACGCAGCAGGTAACACATAGTGTTTTGAAATTTCATGCACGAGATAATTACAAAATGAAATAATGTTTTTTAAAGCAGGCATGCACAATTATAAATCCATGATTTTGTCTAGAGACAAAACTATTCCAGCTCATAACTTAGTGGCGTATTGTTAGCGAACTCCCGCATATTCCGAATATAACACGGAACCTGGGATCATCCATCTCAATATAAATAATTATGTGTAGCATTTTAGTGCAGGCGACGCTATTATGCGCATTAATTAAAACTGTTTTTTTTTTTCAAAATATTTTTTTTATAAATAATGCAGGTGAATTTCACAAATTGAAACAATTTACCAGTTCTTGGTGATTATGTCAAAAATACTATCATCAAATATATACAAATGTCAGTTAGTTAAGCAATAATTAGTAATGAGTTAACAATGTATTATCAACATTGTATATTTCAACCTTATTATTATCTTGCGGAGTTTTCACCAATGAAATAATTATGTCACTAACTAAATATCACGAAAATTGTTGTAAGATAACATTTGGACTGCAGGACTGAAATTGTTGCATACAAACTTTCAATCGAAAACTTTGATATTATATTATTATTAAAAATATGACCTGTACGCGCCACCAGGTGGGCCCTGGACCGTATTCTCGTACAAATTACGATATATCGTACAGCCATGGACTACTAACTTGAAATCTCACGACACTGATTCATGTGTGGGAGCTTCCGTCCGCGAGAATTGGCCAGAGAAGGGATAGTTTACTTCCGCTGTAAACAGTCAATCATGAGCTTTTTGATCATTATCCTTGGGTATGTTAACATTTTAACATTGTGCTGATCACAATTTAACTCACAGTCAAATTAATGAATAACATCAACATATTTCAAATCTTAACAAATGTATTTGATAAATGAATAATTTATAATAGTTCCTTCTGCTTCATTATCAGAAGTATTTAAATATTACAAAAAGACTAAAACATCCAAGCATATAAAATATCCTTCTCCTGTGAAAATGTGCGTTCGTTCAGTGCACATCTGGCGTCTATACCAGCCTCCCTCTCAGGGCCACACTATCACAGCTAGGTGGCCCCAGTGATTTGAGATTCTCTTCTGTAATTGCTGCGTTCTGATAGGGCATCAAAATCTGGTGTACCGTGACCCACACCTGACCCTGAAACTATGTCAAGTTCGAGGATGCCTTGGACCTATGAGAGACAGGTTTATATAACTATGTCTCTCCTAGATTGGGCTAAGGTTGTCATTATATGCCTAGTATTATTATGACCAGCACATGCGATCAACCTGTTTTGTATTATAGTTGCGTCTTTTACTTGTGTTGTTGTAGACTTGCTTTTGTGTAAGACCAAGATACCAGCAGAATTTCCAAAGTGATATTAGCAGCCACTCTTTGTTTAATGTTGGACAGCATTTCAGATTGTGTATTAACATGAACCCAGCGCTGGGTCATTGTTCTTACTCATGTGCAGTCTCAGTCAGTACGACACACTTACCCAATATTGGTTTAATGTTGGTCCATCGTTTGCGACGCAGGCCCAACATTAAGAAAATATTAGGCCGGCGTAGACCTATCGTGTTTACGCTGTAGAATTGGCTATTCTGGACTGATGTATGCCAATTGTCCACGACGTTGGCCCAACATAAAATCAACAGGTATTCCTCGTCCTGACCATGTGGTTTAGAATGTCAAGGACACCATTTTTGTCAGGTAGTGCCTAATTGGCCAGATACTAAATCAGGTCAAATTCATGAATACGTCCACAGGACACATTTTACAGTGCAATCAATCAGAGCCACTAGCTGACGCTAGTGGATGGATAGTGGATCTGATGAATGAGAATGGGTCTATACATGTATGTATTTAATTCAATGTGACAATTGACATGCTGGCTTGGGCCACTACGTTTTTTTTCTGTTTTAGATGAGCGCGCGCAGTAGATTTAGGCCGCGCATTACCAAAAAAACATGTGGTTTTTTTCTGCCCAGCGCGCATTAGATTGTTGCCGATTTCCGAAAAAAAACAGTCAATTTCGAGAGATAAAAAAAATTCCGAAAAAAAAACAAGTTCATTTCGAGAGATAAAAAAAAATTCCAGCTATGTTTTTTTTTTGCTTGTTTTCTTCCGTCGCCCTCATTAACTTTTTTTAAAATAGGTCAAAAGTTTTTTTTATTTCGTCGCCCTCATTAACTTTTCCAGAAATATGTCTAATGTTTTTTTTATTTCGTCGCCCTCACTAACTTTCCCAAAAATAGGTTCAAGGTTTTTTTTTCCTAAATGTTTTTTTCCCGCCCTCTGTCATTAGATTTTGGATTTTTTCTGATCTAAAACAGAGAAAATAAAACAAGTGGCCTTAGTAATTATACACTACAGTCAAGTTTGAAACAGCTTCACTTTGGCGTCTAATTTAAATTGTAAACCTCAATTGTCATTGTTTTTAATGTATATATTTAGCATAAGCATACAAAATTACATTATTTTGAACCATTAGTTAGTTCAGTAATTTAAATTATAATGAAAAAGTAGCTCAAATTACTCGTCTATCGAGCCGATGTAAAACATAAATTGACAGCAGGAAAGGCAGACCGAAAATAAGTCACTCGGTGAAAACAAGGTTATATAACAACCCCTCCCCCATACTTCACTCTGTGAAACGCAGTGACATCACTCGGTGAAAACAAGGTTATATAAGACCCCTTCCCAATACTTCATTGTATTAGCAAGCTCGGTGAAAACAAAGGAGGTCAAGGCCATTGAAGGCCGTAGACTCATAACCTAGGTATTGAAGCAGAAAGAGCTAACTAAAATATTTAGGATGATTTCACCATTTGGTCTCCATGGTTCATACAAACATATTTCAGCGTTATAAGGGTTAATAAGATCAGTTTCCATCGCTCTGAGGTGAGATTATCGTGCAAATAATTAACATCTTAATACGTGAGAGAATACGTGAAAGCTCGAGGGGGAGGGTTAGGTTTTAAAATATACTCATTTCGAGATTAACCCATTAACCGCCGGTCCCGATTATATTCGTTTTTTTCTTTAAATTGTATTAGTACATTAAATACGAGATTATGTCAATTCTGAATAATATTCACTCAGTTGTGTCTCGCTGACGCGAGGCACAACTTCAAGTGGGTGAAAAATCAAATTGAATATCTTGGGGGAGCTAAAAGGTCAATAAAGCATTGCTATGTTTGAACTTATTGTGAAAAATTATTCATGAATAATAATTATTAACACCCATAATTTGTAAATTATGAGGATTTGAAATTGCTTAGTTCACCCTTCACGATAGCATGTTTTAAATTTGTCATATCTCTATGCTGCATAAATAATTCTTTAATATGTTCTATTATCAATTTAGCGGTATTATTTACACGCACTGTCTTGTTTATATGTCGTCCCTTCGATGTAAATAATATTTGATGTCATTAACGTTTTTATAAGATAATAAGATAGATATATTTATATGACTATTGTTTTGAGATAAAGATTTGTCAGCGCCAAGTAAATGCCCATCTTGGGTTTCAAAATTATTGATGAAGTAATTAATTAATTCAGTGTAAACAAAAGTAAAAAAAATGTACACAAGTTTCTAATGTTTTAAATTAAAATACAGATGTATGTACACACACATACTGCTCTATAAATGATTTCAATTTATTTTTCTAATGGGAATGATACTAGATCCGCAAAAACTACAGCCACATGAGGTACCAAAATTTATGATGACTTCCAACTATACAAATTCTTACTTCCGTTTTGAGTGCCAAGTATTTCAATATTCTAAAATCGAAAGAGAGAAGACAGAATTAGAAACTTCGGCTCTCTATGTAGAAGCTCTGAAACATGCACTCTTCGAAAGATTAAGATATGTATTTGGCTTTGAGGGGGGCATTGTAGCGGGGCATTTGATTTCAATCCACCTCAAGCTGTTGGGAGATACTTACAATCATAGTTGCAACTTTTTTCAATTACACAAATATTCTACAGAAGATCTCTTGGCACGTAGACAGTATATCTCGTCGGTCACAGGCGAAACAATCCTAACTCCAAAATGGTAGATTTGAGTAAATTGCTTTTGAAGTTTTAAACAAGGCTGCTAAATCGATACTTCAACATAAAAAAAAATATTTTGGCACAGAACAAGTTTTCATATTTTTCTAGCGTGCTATATTGAAATTTTAGTAAATGGTACACTTTAGCGGTCGGTAGTGGAGATAGGATTGTTTAGAATGATCAATTTTGTCGAAAATGACCCAATTAATCCTATCTCATTGAGTGAGATATGCCCTTCTTTGCCACAGGATACGAATACGGATAAAATCAAAAGTGAATAGTGTACAACACTACAATTTGGTAATACGTTTCCATGGTTTCCTGAGAACTTGAGAAAACAAGTCATGTCGAATTTAGAAGCAGGGTTTCTATGTAAAAGCATGTATGCCTACGATTTTGCGTAAATTAACGATGGCCGACATTCAGATAATTACAAAAACGGATTATGGATATCTTCAGAAGCAAGAAAGAGCGCTGACGCTAACGATATCCCTCGCCAATAATTAAATTCGAAAATGGCCTCAAAGTCAAAGGTTAGGAAAAAGGTCAAAGGTCATAACTCCCCAAAGGTCACATCTACACCCCCTAAGGGATGTGTGTGTACAATATCAAAAAAATGCTGCAAACGCTTTGCGAGATATCGTCCAGAAATTGAAATTATCATCCGCCATAAAATAAAGTCAATAAGCGCCTCAAAATCAACAGTCGAAAAATTAGGTCAAAGGTCATAACCACCAAAAGACACATCTGTGTGTATGCAATATGAAAGCAATCCAGCTAACGGTTTCCGATATATCGTCTGGAAACGAAACACGGAGGCACAGACGCACGGCCGCACGACCAGACATGGTGATGACAATATCCCCCGCCGATACTGCGTGGGCGGGGGATAAAAAGGAACATATTAGAGGGATTCTATAATTTCAAGCACCAGCACTGCCCACACCTTGTAATATTTATTATTGAATATTTTGATTTAATTTCATTACCTAAATGCAATGAATGACCATGTTATAATATAGCAATTTTAAAATTCGGAAATGTCTTAACTCATTCACGACGGCACTCTTAGTACATACATGTTTTGTGGACGGGACATTTTTTCAAATGTTTACTTTTTATGACGTCACATAACACGAGTTATCTTGGGCTCCGTCCTGTACCGTCGAAGTAGCCTGCACGAGATATATCGGGCTCCGTCTGGAATGAGTTAACATAAAAATGCCTTGTCCCAACATAAACAAGTGATTTAATCTAGACTTCCTGTGTTATATATTATATTTTTTGCTGCTATTTGTTAGTGTAAAACACTATCTTTATTTAAGATTTTGTACAAGTTAATTTTTTTTCTATTTTACCACTTTTTATGCAATTTATGACTGTCCCACGTTGCATTGACTCTCCGTGGCGCTTATAATTTCAAGTCGTTTCTATACTATTTCTGAACAAAATATCACTTGGCTGGTGCAAAACAGTTGAACGAGACCTTCATCGAGTGTATTGTAAAGAAAAAGTATGATAAATCAATTATTGTGTGTTTGTTTAGAAATAATGTAAGGTTTGTGCAAGTCTCGGGGTGAGTATTTCAAGTCAACGTCACTCGATAACGCGAATTATTCCACATAAATACTGCCAATAAACTTTCAAGTATACCAATAACTTCAAGCTTAGAACAACCTTATTTAAAAACAAAAATCATAATTTAGCATAATGCATAGATGCTATCCACGATTTAATGAAACAAAAATTTCTCCATAATGAGTATTTAATTTCTTTCTCCATAACAACAACGAAAACGTTATGGAGTGAAATAGTAGTCACAAATTAACCTTTTACACATTTAAAAATAGTTATAAACCTTTTATGAATTTAATATTTTAACCAACAAGTGATACTTTTTGAAACAGTAACTTTTATTTCTGTCCTTTAAACGGTGTTAGCGTCGATATTTTGTATTTGTTTATTGTCACACTATAACATAAATAATTGTCGTGATGGAGAGACAATATTCGTTATTATTTTTCTCCATAAAGAAAACAATCGTTACAGAGAGTATAATTATATTATTTCATTATTTTAGGGTTATTGTCATAAAGTGATTCTTTCTAAATTAAGTGATCAATATCATAATAGCCATGTTTAACTACTTGTTAAATATATTTTGCTTTTGTAAAAAGGTCACTAAGAAATTTCAATATGAAAATTACTCCGTAACTTAAATTGTCACTCCATACACTCCAACAGTAATAAACCTTTAAATTGATAAAAATAAACATTTAAAATTGAAATTAATCTCTGGTGACAACGCTGTGTCAATAAACATAGCTAAGTTGATATATGTTTTTAAATTTTTCACAATATTTAGAGAATATCATATTTCAAGAAAAATATCATCACCGGTGCCTAAAATTATAGAATGATCCTCATTATAATTATAACATTTGACTATTTGAACATTTGACTATGGAGGCGCATGTCAACAGTGTTTGCCGCTCGTCTTTCTTCCACCTGCACAACATCAGCAGCATTCGAAGAGTAGGCTACTGGATATATGAAGACAACTGTCATCATTGTCCAGGCCCTAGTCATTTCCCGACTTGACTACTGCAACTCTCTGCTATGTGGACTCCCAGCTATGCAGAGGGTGCAAAATGCAGCAGCTAGAGTGATAGCTAAAGCCGGAAGAAGTGACCATATCTCATCAATTCTCTCCAAACTGCATTGGCTACCGGTCGAATTCCGCATAAAGTACAAGATCCTGCTCTACATGGCCTCGCCCCAACTTACATCACAGAGCTGCTAGTGCCTTATACACCACCTAGAACACTGCGTTCGAGCACAGAGCAGCTTTTGGTAGTCCAAAAGTACAGACTTAAAAACTTCGGTGCCAGGAGTTTTGAAACTGCGGCTCCAGCACTCTGGAACAGTTTGGAGAGCCAGATCCGTCTGCAGAAAACCCTGACCTCTTTTAGAAAATCGTTAAAAACTCACCTGTTTCGACAAGCGTTTGGTGGCCTCATGTAGTAAGTGACTTTTTTCTCTCTTTCTTTTTAATGTTCAGCGTTCTGGACAGCTTCCAGCTGGATACATGCGCTATACAAGATTTCATTCATTCATAACAAAAGAAGAAGATTCTAGCACTAACATCTGCTTGTAGTAGCCCACATGGTATCGGCAACGATAAGAAGAATGATCTTTTTCAACTTTGCGATTTCATTCCATTAGATTGCAGACATTTTAAAAAGACTTATTTGTTCTCTATAGTTACGAGGTTAATTACTGTAATATCCATGGTTAATAAACACAGTCTAGATTTAATTTGTGTTGCAGGCTGTTGGGCTTTTCTAAACAAGCTAAAGATCAGTATAATAGTATTAATGCAAGAAAAAAAGAGTTTGGGAGTTAATCCAACATGACCACCTTGATCATGACGTCGTTTTCACTCGGAAATACAAATAAACACTTCCCTAACCCACAACACGTATCATATTTTATATACCAGGTTTCAGGCGGTTTCTGAGCTTCTAAGGTTGATCTTGAAATTTCTGAAAGCAAGATAGATGACCTACATAATATAATTACGTCCTTGCTTTGACTTGTATTTAACCTTGACCTCGTCCCCTTGATCCTGAATCAACAAAATATTATTTAGTTATCTGAAATAAATCATTATATATATTAGGCTACATATGGCTGTAACCTGGTAACATAACACTTTGCAACATTATTATTGATATAACTAGACTGACTGTTTATATCACAAACAGCTTTCGTAGAGGCGGTATTGTATTATTGTGGCTGTAGCATGCTCGAGACAAACGTCAGGTATAACACGCTATTGGTAATATTATTAATCGACATTACTGTGACCTGATGACTTGACTTTGACCTAGTATCACTAAAACAGGCATCATTTTCTTTATGTTCTTTAGCCCCATTGAGTATTGAAAGTGCTCATGCTATACCAATTTTGAAACACACGTTATCAGGTTATGGTGTTTATATTATCTGAATTGCGGCCATCGTTAATTTCCGCAAATTAGATTTTACACAGACACTGCTTGTAAATTCGACATGACTTGTTTTCTGTTTTCTTATGTTCTCAGGAAACCATAGAAACGTATTACCAAATTGGAGTATTGTACTGTAACTTCTATTACTATTATTTACTTTTGATTTTATCCGTATTCGTATCTTGTGGCAAAGAAGAGCATATCTCACTCAATTGTTTTACACATATTAATTGGACCATTTTCGACAAAATTTATCATACTAAACAATCCTATCTCCACTGCAGACCGCCAAAGGTACCAAATACTAAAACTTCAGCATAGCACTCTAGAAAAATATTACCACTGGTTCTGTGCCATGTTGAAGTATCGATTTATCAGCATTGCTGAAAACGTACTTAGCACTTTACTTAAAACTATCATTTTGGAGTTAGGATTGTTTCGCCTGTGACTGACGAAAATGGTCATGAGTGCAATAAGGCACAATATTTGTTTTGATAAAAATGGACCTGACATCAAGAATCAGGCTATAATAGCCTAACTGCTTCTTAGGATTGTTCATCGAGGCACAATAGCAAGATGGAAAATCATACTATCAAGATAGGATGGTTTGACATGTTTATATCATAGAAAAATGTAGTTAGGATTGTTTCGCACATCCGCCTTAGGTATGATATACCACACACAGGGCTTAGCCATTCTACATAATGCTAAAAAGGTTTATTTTGGAGGTGTTTTTCATAAAAACTCAATTTTTCAATTTTGGTAGTTAGGATTGCTTCGCCTGTGACCGACGATCTGTCCCTGAGAATTGGCTAATTTCTCCGCGGAAATTGGCAATACTCCAAAACTTGATCGCTCCATGTCGTGCCACGAAGATCACTTCAATTATTCAAAGACTGCACTCCAGCTCAAATTGGTTTTTGGCCTTTTTCAAGTTTCTGCATAGGGTAGTGTATAGTATTGCAACAATATGCCGTGCATGTATTTTATCAACGACGATAATCAGATATAAACATTATAAATAAGGAAATTCTCATTTTATTCAGGCGTCATTATATGCATATTGTTTGGAGAATAGAATCCCCACATGTGTTTATTTCTAAATCACCATTTCGACTTCAACTAATACTGTGACAGACAACACTGCCGTGCAAATCCAAGGGTGAGTATCTTCTTACTTCACAAGTAAGCAGATACTGCCTGTTGGCTTTCCAGAGCAGAGTATGCGTGGTCAACTGCGTTTCTCTGGCTTACGTGAGGGTTATTTTTGTGAAATAATTTGTTGAGAGAGACCACTTCAACCCTTTCAGTACGAGGACCGTCTTTAGACGTCAGAATCTGACGTCTAGGGTCGATTCCCGCAGTGAAAGAATTAAAATATTTCTAATGGCCGTAGACCCATAACATATGGTATTCAAATGAAGCGGAAAGACCTAACTAAGACATTTATAATTATTTACATAGTCAGCATTCTAAAGGTAAATATCATGCTCTAGCAATCAAAGAGCTCTATCAGTCACTGTATGTTCTACTTAATCCTTTAACCGCCGGTGCCGTCCATATTACAATTTTTTAGAACATTACATATCAGCTTTCAAACATATTAAAAATAAAAAGTGACAATAATCAGCAAAATTTGAAATTTGTTGACCTCGACTTTGTCAAATCTGAATAATTTTCACTCTCTTGAAGTTGTGGATCGCGTCAGCGAGACACAACTTCAAGTGGGTGAAAATGCAAATTGAATAATTTGGCGGCTAAAGGGTTAAACGAGTGGTAACTATGGAATATTAGCATGCATAACATGTATAGTGTTGATTGCTCAACACCTACAAGGCTGAAATATTTTGTATAAACTGTGGAGACCAAAGGGTTTTTTCAATTTTGACTGACAATTCGGTAAAACGTCATCTCCACTTCATCTTCAGAATACAGTTCACATCGCACGTCAGTTTCACAGATTTAAAACTAGTAAAAAATCGCTGCAAATAACAATAAACATTACTGTTATTAACTTCAGTGCTCTACGGGGTTTATGTATAAAAGTACACTATATCTAACTTAAAAAACTTCCATGGGGAGATGTGAAATAAAGGCACTTTTGAAAAACTAAAAAATCGAAAGTCGTGACATTTACCATAGGAAATCTCAGGATAGTTTTTTCTGGAGAATTGATGTAGCAGACTGACATGATTCTTATAGTCATCTTAACATTTTATTTAATTATGATGGAAACTCTAGTACAAGGCGATCCACTCCAGTAGTAAGAAAATAGAGCCATGATTGACAGAATATGGTAATCGCGCTTGAGATTTTTCACTCTCTGATCTTACCCACTATCCTGTACGAGTCTAATATCTGGGGGCATGAAGAGTATGCTGTCTTTGCGTTTTTTTACTTAACACTCTTACTCTCTCTGGCCAAAAACACACACATCAGGATCTCTATGACCTATATGAAATTGAGACTTACACAAGCGGTAATCATTGTTGTTTTTAGCAACTATTTAGCGACAGTTTAAAAATAAAAAAGCTACAGCTATGTTATTTGAAACACTATGTAATTTCTAATATGCACATAGCTAGATTTACCTAATAGTTAGTTTATTTTTATTAAAAAAAGATTTGTTTGTTTTCTCGTATATCTGAAATGACCGAAATGTCAATGTTAATGTCGCTACTTTTAAGCATTCGTAAAAACTTATATTTGAATGATTTCCTCAAATAAACTAATTGAGCCATTTTATCTGAAACGCATGTTTACAATAAAAATGGGTGACTTAGTGAATTTGAAAAAAATGCATTGCTCTTAATAACAATAATTATAAATATATTTTAATTGATGTACAGTTGATAGCTGCTTGATGCGACCACTGTTGGCAATGTTGTTAGAAAATCCATGACAATCAATAATACCTAATTTTATTTAAAAAAATAATAATAATAATAAAAATAATAATAATAAAATAATAAAATTAAATAGAATAAAATACTACTAGTTTCATTAACACTATGTATGATAATGTAAATGTAAATTGGATATTTAATTTGTGTTATGTGTATACTCTTGTTTACATCTGACATTCTGTCCATTCTGTCCTAGAGTAAATTTCGCGCCTTGTATTGTCTATTTTATAGGTCAGATGTAAAGAATTTATCTCGCTCAATTTTACTATATTCTTATATAAGTTATAAATGTATGTATCAGAACAGTCATGTCATTGTTTTTTAGAAGTCAGAATTTAGGGTAAGACAATATTGTTCATTGACAGAGCATGGAGGTGGCATCATCCGATCAACGGCTGTTTCAATACATGTTATAGCTATGCACATGCGCACATCGCACACAATTTTTATTAAAAATGCAAGAGAACATTGCGTCCATGTCACTGACCATTCTGGTTGGCGATTTTCAACCACGCATGTGATGAAATATTTCCATTGCAATTAATACATGTACACATGTGGATTTCGCATAAATGCGAATTTGCTAAGGGAAGGTAGTTTTCGAATAAATTCGAAATTGGTAAAGGAAGAGTTAAACAATGTGCCCAATGACGAGGTGTTCATGTTTACGTCAGATAATTATGTGAAACCGATGACCAGTGAAGTTTGAACGAGTGAATGTCATCGTAGGGGAAAGGCGTTTCGGAAACTCGACAGAAAAATTGAACAAACTTTATTTTCAACCAAAATAATAATCTTTTTGTGTAATTTTTAATAGCCGTTGTTCACATTGTTGGTTATTCTATGAATTAACGCCGAGCATTATTTTTTTTTCATTCCCCTTTGTATTTGACCTTTAACAACAAAATTACCTAAATAGATAATTAGAGTGTAGATCCCTCTAGAGATAATTAGAGAGTACACTCATCTACAGATACTTAGAGTGTACACCCATAATAATTATAATAGATGTCGACCTCTAGCTGCTAAATGTCGTACATGTATATGAAAATATATTTGTATATCCATTCACCAGGTGGCACCTGGCGCCGCTTTGCTATCTTATCTCACTGCAGTGGAAATTTTCAATAGGGTCTATGATAATCGACATGTAGGTCTATTCCGTGATACATTAACGCATTTACCATTAACCTTCATTATTATTCTAACGCTTAAATTAAATAACTACTCAGTTGGCTATAAATTTGTAAACGGCTTGATTTTTTACAATGGCTCAATAGCAAAATGCATAGATTTGGCCTACCCTTGGGGGCTAGATTTTAGATTTCTCACCACATTGAACAACAGTACCTAAAAAATTACATCAAGGTTTTTATTTTAGTAAAATAATTATAAGTTATTTTAATACTCTGTGTAGTGCCGATTACTCAGAAACGCCTACTCCCAATAATGGCCATCGTGTTCACATGATTTTTCAAAGTAACTCATCATTGATCACATTATTTACATGATATTAAATAGCCAGCTGGTCCCCTGATATGACATGTACATAGACAGAAAAAACCGATGATAATACCTTCATTGCAACAGTTCATAAAACTGCACGCTTTACTTTAAATTATAAAAATATTTAACATTGACAAAATATTTCAAACTAAAAAAATATTTACATTTGACCTTTAATATCTAATTAGGAAACAATTATTGGTTATATTTGTTCAAGTTTTAAAACTGAACAAGATTATTTTATTTTATCGATCTCAAAAAGACTATTTTGACGCTTCAAAAAGACCTCTATCGGTTTATTTTTAGTTATCACATATTATTACTAGATACATTCGCCAGGGTGCTCCACAAATGTCATTCGTTCTAAAAAACGAGATCCCCTTTTAGGATTGAAGATATTAATACTTGATTCTACTGCTGATATATAAACTGTTGTATTTATGTCAAGAAGAAAGAACGAAATTCGATAGATTCGTAGATCCGAATATACGCAGCACAAAAGCACAATTTAGAAAAAACAGTTTATAGCTAGCATGGTAAAAAGTGAAATGCAGTGTCATGGTAAATTATTCAGAAAATGGCATTACATGGCATGGCATGGCATGATATGACATGGCAGAGCATGGCATGGCATGGCATGGCATGGCATGGCATGGCATGGCATGGCATGGTATTGTATGCTAGCCTGACAGAACGAACCACTTTTTAATTTGTCAGGGGTACACTACAATACTTTGTCTTAAAACAGTAACTTGGTATCTCCGAATTAAAAGTACGCTTTCATGAATTGTTTATACTGGCCAAGCTATATTAAGTTGAAGGAAGAAATATAATTGTAATAGATTTGTAGATCCCAGTATAACATCCCAGTATAACAGTATAACATACTCGGCCCTGTGCGCCTCGTACATTCGGATCTACGAATCTATCGAATTTCGTTCCGTCTCCTTGACTGCAGATTCTGACATGACTGCGTTGTAATATTATGCTGCGGCCCGGTCTTTGTGGGCGTGTTTGAGCATGCGTGGACATGTCACGTGACAGTGACATCACATCCTGTGGTAGATGCTGGGCCAGGCTGCTGAGATCGGATCCGTGCAGGCTGGGACCCATTCTGGATCATGGATCCATTCTACCTGCAGATAGGAAAGCCCTAACTGGATGCTGCGCGCACTAGATGTATGTATCCCGTGTGGTATCAAAATGGCTGCAGCCTGAACACGCTTACGCAGAGCCACATTCTTTTGTTAGATTTGTTAACATATCAAAATGTACTGCTATAAAATTATGCTTAATAAATGACTTTAATATTTATGAAGACTTCGTGGCTACAATTCAATTAATCTATACATTAATTATCATTTATACATGTACATACAATTTGTAATAACATCGTTTTTCATTTATATAAAGGTAAAACTTTCAACAGAAACAAATTCTCGACGCATTTAAATTACACGAAAGTCAACAATTTACGGGTCTTTTCCTGGCGAATTAGCGCATGCTCTTAAAGGATATCTATTTTTTTACTTACTTGGAGCCGCTGTAAACGGCAGAGGTATTTTAAGCTTTAGAACCCTACAAAAGGAGCCTGTCTACATGTGTTTGATCACCATGAATAAACAATATTCTTTTTATTATAAGCATAAAGAAGAATAGTGTGCTCGCTAATTGGATATGCTTGATTAATAATTATTACGATATTTCTTTTGAATAATCATAAGTACACACTAAAAACTCGAGACGTTGACACAATGTTAGTTTAATATTGGGCCAGCATTGAAGATGGCGGACCAGCATTAGAATCAACTTTCTGTTCATGATTGTTATGTGTATGCATATGGCCACGAAGATGTGGGACCAAACCTTATAAAATGATCTTAAAGAAATATAAAACGACACATGGTGGGGGAGGGGCAGAATGAAAAAAAATACAAATATAGAAGTACTGCATCCCGCGCGTCCACTCAAATTAACTAACATACATTGTGAAGATTTTTTATAAGAAATACATGTATAGACTCCATAAAAGAGATACTTTCTACCACAATCTTTATTTTATCGGAAAAATGGTGATTTAGTTACTGTATGTTTGAAAAATGTAGTCAATTTATATTGTTATAAGTATTGTTTCCAATAAAAACCGCTAAATATTATATTTTATTATTTTTAGATATTGTTCTGATACAACTTTGCAGTTGTAAATGAGGTATTGAATATGAGATGAGAATAGTTATACAATCGAGTTTGCAAGTTGTATAGAATATATTTATATATACACCCTGTGTATATAAATTGACCCTGAAGCAATGAAAGAGTACTGACCTGTAAAGGCAAACAGCAGTAACTGCTTACTTGGAAAGTAAGCAGTTACTGCTGTTTGGTCTTGTACTTCCGCTGGAGAATTTCTCTCTAAGGTCGTGGAACAGAAAGGTTCATTTCCGCGTGGCTTTTGCTCAAATATTGATGTTGACATTTCTCCCATTATTAGATTCATCACCCCCTCTCCAGCCAGGTGGGCAGGGTTTTTCTTAGAATTATGCCTTCAGCACATTCTCCCTTATCTTCAATCGTAATCTCGTAAAGCAGTCTACCTACTTCCCAGTGACACACTCCCCTGGAGCTCATTCTGTTCGTCGGTGGACTCGTAACCTAAGTTATACTGGGGTAGAATGCAGACTGATTGTTATCGTGGTTGTACATAATCACGCAATGCTCCGGACTGTTCAAAGACATGGAGTAAGCCCTGCCTGTTACACACTTCGAATTTTTCCTCCCTGTCATTATAATATATATATTTGTTTAATAATATTTCAAATATTTGACCTTAATCGCCACTTATTTTGAGGAAGGGGTGGGGGTGGGCTGCGAGACACAATCAATTTGTGACTTTCTTCTATTATTTCCTCGACTCTCGTGGATGTTTTTTACATTTGTCGTAGAGCAGCGAATATACCCAGTTATGAAGTTCTAAGTACTGTTTTCACAGTGCTGAGGTAATTATAATCATAATTATAATGTCACTCCATACTATTATATATATCCTATCATGATTGCTTGTACTGATCTCTGCACTATTTCAACAATGTTTTAAGGAATATTTAAATGTATTTGAACAATAAAAACCATAGATCATATATAATTGTTACTATCATAATTATAAAGCTACTTCTCCATATCATGTATGGCCTCAAGGAATATTTATCTTACAGCGTCAATAAGCAGCATTACACACTCACTACAAACTCCATTCAGTTTAATGGTTTGTAACACTTTACAATTCTAAGAACAACTGCAATGACCATTTTGCACTAAAATTCCTGTCCATCCAGAACACTGTTCATATTCAGATAATGTGTTTTGGAAGTACATGTATTTCCTGTATTTCTAAAACACATAGTACTTAACCCTTTGAGTGTGGAAATATTTTAATTAACCGTTTGATTGCAAAACTATGGTCTCACTAGGCTTCCCGATGCTTTCTCAATGTATATATGGGTATCGCCACCATGCACCAGTAGTTCGGCAAATGATCGGCGACGTACGCGAGAAATCACCAAGGCATAATGACATCGAAAAAAATGTCAATGCATGCATTAAAATTCCCCCCGATGTTTCATCGCCAAGAACCATCGGCGATATATCGCCGAACAGCGCCGAGCAGCACACGACAGGCGACGAACATTCGGCGAGGTACACCAGGGTTCAAAATGTCGCAGACTCAGCGGCGACACATCGGTTATGTTCTCAACATGCTCGTGTAAACATCGGCGATGTATATTCGATGTGATAATATCGCTGATGATTTATACGTGATCCATCGCCGATGCTCGCCGATGTTCCCGACTTCTCAATGATACTCTATTTATGTATTTATACCATGACATTTTGTGTTTAAAAATAGTCTTAAAAATAACCCTTTTTTAGAATATTATTTATGAAATAGGCCTATTATAATCTTTAAAATATTATTATTATTATTCTACACATGTGAATGCTTTTATATTAGATAATTACCATGTCATTTCTGGCCGGTTTGTGTATGCCTCTGTCATGGGTTGTCTGTCCGCCCGTTCTTTCGACTGTTTTAACGTCCGGTCGTCAGCACATAAACTAAATATGAATTGAAGATGTTTGACCTTGATTTATTTTTTAGCGGTTACAGAGGACAAGAGAAACGTTTGTCATCCCTATATCTCAGTTTGTATCGCTTTCATATCCATACTTTGACCTATTTGTCTCGATCACATAGGCTGCAGAAGAAAAACTTTGTATCTCGGCTCCTACAATTTGCATCGCTTTCATTAATACAACATATCGCTTTTGTCACAAATAATATAGTTTCTTATCCAGTCATAACAATGAGATTAATATTTCTATCATCGTAGTTAACCCTAGTCCTGCTGAATTGCTTCAATTGTATTTTTCGTCATTTGAAGCTGGAATTGCTAACGCAATTTCCAGCTTCAAATGACGAAAAATATGACTATTTATGAAAAATAAACATGTGTGAAAATTGACAATTCGATTAACTGAGCATCTATCACAAACTATGTCATGGATTTCAGTGTCATTTTATTTCCTCTGAAGCCGGATATATCCGGGTCCAGCAGCACAAGGGTTAATACGTTTGTCAGTATTAGTGTACTATCAGCAAAATGAAGGGGATCCGGAGAGGTTATTTGTCTGGGAAAAACACTGGATCACTAAGTGATGCCGACCTGTATGATCCACCTCAGAACCATGGCAACTAGAGGTGTTATTGTTATCTACCTTTACATCCTGATATTATATTAACAAATGAATAGGCCCAGGTGTTGTATTGTATTCCGACTAATCGAAAGGGGTCATTTTTTCACTATACGATTCACACAAAGAATTTTATAATTTTTTATTTTTATAATAATCGAGATGTTTTTTTGGCTTATTACGGTATTATACAAGAATAATGCTATTAAGATTTGTATCGGTAAACACAAAAAATGTAGTTGACCTACTTGTTTTTATTTCTATCGTAATTTAGGTTTTGTTTAATGGCGGAATAAATTGTGACATAAAAATTGTAATCAATTATCTATTCATTGAAGCAATTTCTGTTAACTGTTATTTTCTATTTGCTCTCATTTTTATTCACCTTGAGATGAAAATCGGAATATTTAAAATAAATATCCCAAAGCTCACTGCAGAGATTCTGGTGATGAATTATACTATTTTTTATTCAGTCTATTTTATTCAAATAACTTTAATCAAAATATTCTTCAGTCAAGAAATTATGCATCAATTAAAAAATAACTGTTTTAAGTAGTTGATAAAATTCGTTGATAGAATATTAGCTCAGAGGGGGGATATATACCCGATCCTATAACCTGGAGCGTCGCTGGTGCTACAACTGCTCCGACCGTCTGCTACAACTGCTATCACCGTCTGCTACAACTGGGCTACCATCTGCTAAAACTGCTCTCACTATCTGCTAAAACTGGGCCACCATCTACTACAACTGCTCCCTCCATCTGCTACAACTGCTCCCACCGTCTGCAACAACTGTTCTGACCATCTGCTACAACTGCTCTCTCCATCTGGTACAACTGGGCCACCATCTGCTACAGCTGCTCTCACCAACTGCTACAACTCAGCCACCATCTGCTACAATTGCTCTCACTATCTGCTGCAACTGGGCGACCATCTGAAACAACTGCTCTCTCTGTCTGCTACAACTGGGCTACCATCTGCTACAGCTGCTCTCACCATCTGCTACAACTGGGCCACCATCTGCTACAACTGCTCTCACCGTCTGCTACAACTAGGCCACCATCTGCTACAACTGCTCTCATCGTCTGCTACAACTGGGCCACCATCTGGAACAACTGTTTTCACCATCTGCTACAACTGGGTCACCATTTTCTATAACTGCTCTAACTATCGGCTACAACTGGGCCACCATCTGCTCCAACTGCTATCACCATTTGCTACAACTGGGCCACCATCTGCTACAACTGGTCTCACTGTCTGCTACAACTGGGCCACCATTTGCTACAGCTTATCTCACCATATGTTACAACTGGACCACCATCTGCTACAACTGCTCTCACCATCTGCTGCAACTGGGCCACCATATGCTACAACTGATCTCATCATTTGCTACAACTGGGCCACCATCTGCTACAACTGATCTCATCGTCTGCTACAACTGGGCCACCATCTGCTACAACTGCTCTCACCATCTGCTACAGCTGGGCCACCATCTGCTACAACTGATCTCATCATCTGCTACAACTGATCTCATCATCTGCTACAACTGGGCCACCATCTGCTACAACTGATTTCATCGTCTGCTACAACTGGGCCATCGTTTGCAACGCTTGTCCAGCATTAGCACTCCTATTGACGATTTTTTTCTATTTGCTCTCAGTTTTTGAACTGCTTCCGCAATTCTCACCTCAACATGAATAAAATATTCCGATTCTATGAAATATTTAAATATAATGCCTCAAATAAAAACCTCGTTCTGGTGATATGAGTTAGGAGTTAGGCCTACTGTTGTAATGGTCAACTTGTAGTGGAGAAATGAAATGAATCGGGTTTTAGGCCACCTTTGTGCACATATAGGCTAAACTGGGCCAGGAGAACCTCCTGAGGATGGTGAGATGATTGAGATGACACTGTCCTCCAGACACAGGATTCGAAATTCGAGCCCTGGCGGTCTGAGGCCGAGCACGCTACCTCTCGGTCACGGAGGCTCCCCACAATACTAACTTTCACACGTGGATGGGGAAGAAACAATTTTGTTTCTTTCAAACCGCCGAGACCGGGAACCGAACCCCGGACTCTGGCGTGAAAGGCTGTAGTGGAGAACAAATTAAAAAAGGGTGTAACTGCCACTTTGTAAAGTGACGGATACACATTTTCATATCCAAGGGGATGAACTATTGTAATTCTCAAACCGTTGTGTGCAGAAACTGATGCTAGTTTTCAGTGATACAAAATTATGTTCTGGGGACCATGGGGGTTCAAATAGTTATCAAAGGTTTAAATCGGCACAGCGTCAATCTCTCGTGATTATAGGGTTACGTTTCCACAATGAACGTGTCCTAGGATCCAAAGCGTCGCGGCTGCAGTGACAGCTTCCATGCGGGAAACACAATATCGATTTAATACTGGACGACCGTCTGCGACGCTGGCCCAGCAATAAATCGACACAGTGTGAATGCCTCGTGCTTAAAGGGTTACCTCTCCGCACGGGACGGGTCCGGACAGAGTTCGTACGCAGCGTCCACCGTCATGGATCCGTGAAGATGCGGATCGATCCGTGTTTCCTGTGTACCCTGCTCAGTCCCACCTGACTGTATCCAGCCAGATCTGCGGAGAAAAGCCAATCAACAGCAACTGCTTGCTCAAAAAGTGAGCAGTTACTGCTGTTTGCCTTTGCACGGCAGCTAGGCTGCAGTGCAAAGGCAAACAGCAGTAACTGATTGACTGAAAAGTGAGCAGTTACTGCTGTTTGCCTTTGTACGGCACCGCCCTGCACTACTTCCGTGCTTCTAGCTAAAATATTAATCCCCAGCTACACGAGGTATTGACTATAATGTTGGTTCATTGCTGGGTCAGTGTTGCAGACTGTGGCCCAAAATTAAAACATCATCACTGATCATGTATAGTAGGCCTAAATTAGAAGCTCAACATCTGTTGTTTTTTTGTCCAATAGTTTTAATAGTGATTTTACTTTATTTTAAATTGGAAATTATATTGGATAGTCATTAAATTATTTTTCTTCGAGCAGGTCAATGATTTCCATTATTTCGAAATAAACGCTTTCAGAAATTGCATTTACTCATCTACTTTTTAATTTTAATAGTATATAACCTACTCATTTTCCTACATTTCGAACTTAACGAAAATGATGTCAGATTTACAAAATTGTTATCAGATCAACGTCACATATTTCGTTATATTTCTAGCATTGCTGACACAATATCCAGCTTGAATTAAATAAAAAATACAACTGCAGATGACTATTTAATTGTGGGAAAGTTGCTTGGAAAGCGCATCCAAATGTCTTCTGCGCTGGTAGTATGGAGAGTTGAATTGTTGAATTGTTTTGTATTTTTTCATTCATTTAAAGCTGGCGGGAAACACATATTTCCATTTTTCACAAATAGACATCTCCCAAATTGAATTAGTTGACTAACTTAGCATCCATCACAGGTCATTAATCATATCAATTTATGTGGTATTTTTGTTTGGTTATTTTTTTTATTGAAACTGTATACGGCCTAGCAACATAATAATGAATGAATGAATGAATGAATGAATGAATGAATGAATGAATGAATGAATGAATGAATGAATGAATGAATGAATAAATGAATGAATGAATGAATGAATGAATGAATGAATGAATGGATGAATGAATGAATGAATGAATGAATGAATGATTGAATGAATGAATGAATGAATGAATGAATGAATGAATGAATGAATAAATAAATGAATGAATGAATGAATGAATGAATGAATGAATGAATGAATGAATGAATGAATGAATGAATGAATGAATGAATGAATGAATGAATGAATGAATGAATGAATGAATGAATGAATGAATGAATGAATGAATGAATGCATGCATCCATGGAGAGGGTGTTAGGTCACGTTTATGCACATATATATAGGCTTGTCTGTAGTTGTATTCTATGGTCGTCTTAGTACATATTTACATAAGGACTGCATTAAAAACATATTGATTGAAATAACCGATATAAATGGTACACATACTGTAGTAAAACATGTCTGGCTAGCAGATACATCTGTCATAAGAAACAACGTGATTCCCAGCAAACACACAACATTTGTACAACATTGATACGATATTGGGTCAACGTCGAAGACTTTGGGCCGACATTGTATAAATGTTGTACAAATGTTTGTGTTTGCTGGGTTGTTGAGATTCTTTGTAGGACATTGGTTGTTCCGTCTTATTTTTAGTGTTGTGATAGATGTCATAATATTTCCTTGATCTTTTATAATGCTATGGGGCATATATTCGGGTCGTTTTTGTGACGGGCTATATATTATTGTGTATGCTCATTTCAGTGTTACTACATAATATTGGTATTTTCATAAATAACACACAGTGGAAAATATAAAACGCTTTAAGATAATATTTAAAAATATACAACAAAATACAAATAATGCAGTATTTTTCTTTTATTTTTTATAAACTTTACAGACACACTAAATATATCCACTTACCTGCATATACTAAAGTTAAAAACCATCGTTCCCTTTGAGTCAGATATATATCACTGGATATATAAAGTAGTATATACAACACCTAATCATAATTAGATGATAATATCATAATGTGTTTGTATGTATGCGTGTATGTATATATAGGCCTATATATATATATGCAGATGTAGCAATTTTGAAATTTAAGGAAATAGAAAAAGTATGTGTGATCTGTCTTTAGAAACTTTGAAGTATTCACGTACTTTCTTTTCGTTATCCCCCTGGGAGTAAAATTATTGTATAGTAGCAGATACGTACACTAAATATATAATTAGATGTGTGTATATGTGTATCAATAATATATTCCCCTAGCAGCCAGAGTGTTTCATGTGCCACTCATGTGAGTGACACTCTGTCTGCTAGGGAAATAGCTATATCTGTTTCATTTGGCAAGCTGTATTATATTGTATATGTATGTGCATGCGTGCTAATTTCAACTTTAAATTTTACATACATAATAATAAAGCAGTAATATGATGACAACATACCCTCCAAACACGTTATTTAATCCAACATTGGCGTAATGTTGGCCACTGTCTGGCTCAACTTTACGTCAAAATCGGATCAACATCTGTATTTGCTGGGTCATCATGGTTATGTGTATAGAGATGTATACTATACTTGTAGATGATTTAGAGTACACTTGGAGAGCTGCAGTAAGGTATACAGTTGTGAGTCTGTGAGTAAAGTAGGTCAGCTAGAGAGATGCTTGTTACCAGGAAGATACAGTTGTGTGAATCCAAACTAAAAGTAGTGAAGACTTTAAAGTTTGCATCCAATTAAAGCCTACGGTACTTTTAGGGTAGAAACGCAGTGATTAGTAATCTCTCGCTAGATCTAAAGGATGCTATATATTAAAGGTTGATAGAGTACAGACAGACTGATTATGAGTAGAATGCTTGGAATCAAAGGGTGTATCTGTCATTTTATCTGGTGGCGTTCGCCATTCTATTAACCCTTTAACCGCCAAATTATTCAATTGGAATTTTTTCACCCAATTGAAGTTGTGTCTCGCTGACGCGATCCACAACTTCAAGTGAGTGAAAATTGTTCAGATTTGACAAAATGGAGGTCAACTGTTTTCAAATCTTGCTGTCTGATGTCACATTTTATTTTTAACATATTCAAAATATAGTTGCTAATAAAAAATGAAAACCCGAATATATACGGCACCGGCGGTTAAAGGGTTAAGTGACAGATATACCCTTTGTATATTGTTATCCCTACGCCAGGCAAGACTATAATCTGTTTCATTACCAGGTTCAATCACAGGTGTTACAAATGAAATGAGTGTTTAAACATGAAGATTTGAAAATGTTTGGTCTCAAGTTAAGCGAATATGGGTAATTTAGAATTATGATTAATAAAGAAAATGTTAATGAGATAACTTAGTGGGTACAGTGTTATAAATAAAATGATCTAAGAAAATGGTTCACTAAAAAAATTAAGGAGGAACCATGGATACATCCAAGTTGATATGCATTTCTTTATCTTGTCATTTTGTTACATCGCAGCAGCACGGCTTAAAAAAGGAGGGAAATGTCTCAAGACAAGTGTGGTTTAGTTTCTAAATTTTTAAGTAAATAAAATACAAATCAGTAGATCACATCTTAATAAGTTTATCTAATAGTAGGGTCAATGTCCATCAGTATCAGCTGTCAAAATATTTTATTGCTAGATTTGGGAGGTCAGCTCCTATGTAACAAAATGACAAGCATAATAATCGTATTTTTCAAATGTTGTGTTGGTTAGTTGCTCTTTATCTGAGTGGTTATATAAAATATTCAAATTAGACAAGTCACTCCTGTACTTTCGCAGTAAACACGTAGTTGTAGTTGTGCTATTGTTGGTCCACCGTCTGTGAGGCTGACCCAACATTAAACCATCGATGTATAGTGTTTGACTAAGGAGAATAAAGTCACTGGCATACAGAGCTTTCTTCCTCGCTCGGGAATCTCCTGCGCTTGGTGATGACGTCATTCTGTCAGTGATGATGTACATCTCTGCGTTCAACTGGTCACGTGACACTAACAGTCTGGACACAGATATATACACTAACACTAACAGACCAAAATCCTCTAATACCCTGCCCTAGCACCCAGAGTGTGGCATGTGCCACTCATCAGAGAGTGCACATACCACACTTTGGATGCTAGGACTCGGTATTTTATCATTTTCAGCAAACTCTTGGACGTCGTAGAACTCAGACAAGATTGGGCAGAACTGTGTGTTTATCAAACATAGCTGATTTCTGCTCTCTGGGAAGACATCTTGAGAAACCTTGAATTCCTCTTGTTTAGGCAATATCTTGTGAAGTGTTCTTGTGCGTGGTGCATAGGCTGTAGTTATGTATGTTTATGTATTTATTTACCCATGTGACGAGACTCAGGGAAGATACACTGCTTGTTTTAGATACAAATTTGACAAATAATATAATTAATATTCTAATGTTCACTCACATAAAATTGTGGGTAGCGAAACACAACTTCAATTGCGTATATTATATAATTTTTTTGCACGTTGGAATTCCAAATGTATTGAATGAAATAGGTTAAACCTCACAATATATGTTTAAGAATGTGTGTATAGTATATTTTTCCTGAATCTGAATGTCACAAGTGGAATTCAAAACTAGTTTGTAAAAATTGTGTAATGGCTGTTTAAAATATCTGTTACTGTATTTTAACTGTGCGTCAGTTAACACGATACATCCACCCAGTGCTGGGTTAATGTTGGCCCAGCGTCTGCGACGCTGGGCCAACATTAACCCAGCACTGGGTGGATGTCCCGTGTTATCTGGGTTGCCACTGTCACTGTGGATGTCCGTGATGGTGGATGTTTCCTGCGGATTCCCGTCGTATCGATCTGCAAACACAGAAAAGGCCCAGAGTAAGTTGAGGTGTAACAATCATAACGCACAATAACAATATTAACAGCTGTGCTCAGTGAGGCGCAAAAATCCCCTCTGTTCCCTCTCTCCATTATTCCGTCTTTTCCCACGTTCCCTTGTTTTCTATGCATCACCTTTTGATCGTGCTATCTCCCTATCCCCCTTCCTTGCCCCGGGCTCGAGTGTATCTTAACACGCCGCCCACGGTTCGATACGATCTTCAGCGGCTCCTAAAGGGACTGATTGATTTTAGCTGCTTAGTCAGGCGTGACGTGTTCCGGTTTATTGGCTGGTGGGTAATGGCGGGCTAGCTGGCTGTTGTGAGCGACAAACTAACTGTATCAACATGGTTAATTTTCCCAAGATACACAAGACATCGAACCGATGTTGGCTTAATCGTGCCAACATTAATAGAGATATTTCATAATAATTACAGATTAAAATGATCAAAATGCATCTATTTTTAGGTTGATTTTGTAATGGGTAGAGCATTACACATTGGTGATCTTAAGCGATATGGTTGAAGCAAGTTGATACCCATTAATCATGTTTGTTAGTTGAATAATGACATTATTTAATTAGAAAATGATCTCGATTACAATCTGTCAAATGCAGCAATTGACACATAATAATCGAATAGGCCCTAATTTTTTATTAAAATTAAAAGCCAATCATGATGGCAGTCATAACACGTTGTTTGTGTGATTGGTTATAGATAATCGTTTGCTCGTTTGTGTGTTGTGTTGCGTCATAGCGTATTGGTGCGTGTTCTAATTATCGGATTTAGATCACCATCAGTAATGTCAATCAACTTGAGCTCACAGTGAACGAAATTATCAAATGTATCATCAAATACATTATAATGACACGAAACTATATTCACCGTTGACAAACTTTTATTTAATAATCAATTATTTTGTGACGAGCTGCCACACCCGAAAAAACTGCATAATATGCAGTTTTTTTCGGATGTGGCAGCCCGTTACAAAAATATAGTAAAATATCATTATGAGTATAATATTATTTAGCGCAGAGCGGCGCGTCGTACGCCAGCGGTCCACCTGTATTGTCTGAGGACTTGCCGCTAGGTTGTGTGGCATGTAGGGGGTTGATACCCCTGTGTTTGCCATCACGAGATGTGATTACGCTACAATCTCCAATAATTAGCGTCAAGCACGACTACAACTTACACGGAACCCTACGGTCCCCATAGAATTATAAATATTTATCTAACACCCTTTCTCCTTTAAAGCCCAACGGTATAATTATTTTTCATTGTAAATTCATGTTCGTTGTACGACAATCACGGTCATATGGTCAACATTTAAAAGTACATTATATATATTTCTACATACAGCTAAGAGATTTCTGGGTGATTTTTCACTTTATTATAATCACATATTATATAATTTTTGATTAATGAAAATGAGTTATTGACACTTCTAACCTTCAATATATTTTAAATGTTAAAATATTTAGTTAAAATATTTAGTTGTGTTAATTAAGCAATCAGTTATTTCAAGTAATTTTATAAACGTAATAATTATGTACATACTAGATCTGAAAATGTGTTTCCACAACAATGAATAAACCAGAATCACGCATGGTTAGAAAACAGGCCTACATGATTTTTTTAAATATAAAAAATCAAAACACTTTCAGTTATATATATATACGCGTTATTTGAAACTGTTATTTACACAATCCGAATCCGAACAGACAATCAGTGACTGCTTTACTTTGCAGCTCAAGTGTCGGTTGACCAGATGGTGATACGTGCAGAGGCAAACAGCAGTAACTGCTTACTAACAAAGTGAGCAGTTACTGCTGTTTGCCTTAATTCCACGACAGTAACAGTAGTTTACAGGCGGGGGGGGGGGGGGGTGACAGTGAGATGCAGAGCCTGTTATGGGGACAGGTGGACCAGGTAACACTAACAATAGAGACTGATTCTCCTTATTATGCTGTTCCCTCTGAGTTTATCACCCCCACCGAGATTACCGTCCTGGGAATGAACAGGGTGCTCAGGGAAATGTAATATTTACCTTAATAACCCTTTGACCACTATATTTTTACTTGGATAACCCTTTCATCACTGGTTCCAGCATTGGCATTGTAAATATATGAACAGAACTACTGATTTTTGTTATTAGCATAATTATTAGCTAAAAAAATAGCATTCTGTGCCTATTTTGCTGATGCAATATTATTACGATCTAACTAAAAACCTTATAACTCCATCAAATCAATCTAGCATTTACTATGTTATACCTTTCAAAAAAATTGTGAAGGTTATTATAATAGGACAGTAACATATTAAATTAGGCCTAATACTTTCTTAATAATAATTATTGTTTTCATCATTGTGAATGTAACAATAATATTTTACGAAATCAAGCAGAGCTATCGGCAATTTCCAATTACAAATAAAAACACAAAATCAACTAGGACCTAAAATTGTGACCCGCTTGATCGACCAATCAGAACGGCGTATAGGCCTATTTTTACAGGTAAAAAGTGTTACATTGCTTGCTCATATCGGCGTTTTTTCCAAGCGGCGGGAGAGAAATGTGTATATGCAGAACGGGAACGGCCGCATTTCTAATGCAGAGAATTGTCGCGCGAATCAATGACGGCTGCCGCCCGTGCGGCGGCCGCCATTGTCGGCAAAGATTGGCAAATTGCTCGGCGATTGATCGACGCCCGGAAATATTTGGAGGTCTGTTTTGCCGATGTTTTGTGACGAGTGTTGTATTGTTTTCACCCCAGCCTGGGTCATTGTCACCGGAATGGAGATTTGGCGGGCGAAATAGCAAGCACAGTGTTGGCTTAAAGCTGGACCGACGTCTACGACGTCAGTCCAGCTTTAAGCCAACACTGGAACACCACTGTATTATGTCCACCTGAGAGTCGCATCTAAGAGACGGTATCATCCCCTTCTAAGGTACGCCCCTTCCATGTGTTCACTGATCCGTGATGCATAGGTAACAGGATCATAGGATTAACGGATGAGAAAATAGTCAATGTGTCGCGAGATACAAATTCAGAGGTGAACACGGATTCCGCACTGGCAGAGTCTATCGGAGACTGTAATTTTATAAAAGGCGACTTTCGAAGGAATTGAAACACATAATAATTACAATAATTATATTTACCACAAAAATGCTGGTAATTACGTGAGCCTTTTATACAGTGCAAAAGGATTGACAGGGACATGTGATTATTTGTGGCGACATTATTCATAGATATACACAATGTGTACATGAGTTTATGTCAATACAGTCAGTGTACTGATAGACTAAACAGGATCCGACTGAAGGTATTGTTAGTCAATATTGATTTAAACTTATAAGAAATTCCGGAGAGCTCTTGATTTAATTTGGTAGAGGACATATTCTAGTATCGTGGTTTTCTCTGTATTACTTCTCATAGCATAATAATCTGAACACATTACTGCCATGGTAATAAAAATAGAGACATCCAGCAAGACACTTATTTCTAGAACGTAGGGTATTACTCAGATTTGGGGTTCCTACATGTCGACATGAAAATGATCATGTTTGGTGCTGCCTTAATACTTCAGGGCTGCACTTAACACAATGTACTCACTTTAAGGTGGAATCACTATTACTGACTAAAATATGGCTTTCTATTTTACAGAATACAATATTAAAGCATTGCACTTAGTAGACCGAACAAATAAGTTACCTCTTTTAAAAGTAAATAAAACGCAGTTTAAAAAAACCCTCTTGTTTTACAACTTTACGTATTATTTCCAATTCCCCCCGGTCTGTCACATACCTGAATGGTGTACATTGAGTACTTTCCCAGGACCATCCTGTCAGCTATCTGTACCTCTGTATGAGCCTACAGTAGTGAGTGGGACCCATTAAATATCAACAGATCCCAGGATTAGAATGTATCAGTCCAGACAAGTCCACCCGGCTCAATAAACCATATAATGCAAATCTCAGATCTCAGCCAGCCCTGTCCTCCGTCATGCATCGCGAATAATAGCCCTATAGCAATGATAATATACTAGTGCACACCCTCTGAGTTCCGGGGGATTTATTTAAGAGTGTCGTCAGCGTGCTTGAATCGCTCGCAGCCCATGTCGACGAGTAGAAATACGAATATATAAATGGAAAAAAAGTTTGCTTGAATAAATTCATTTAAAATGACTATGAAAACAAAATTTATATCAGACATACAACGACTTGTGAGCAGGAAAGGGTCAGTAGGTATTCATAAATGTGGCAAATCCCTTCACGGCTTGTGCAGACCTGCCCTCGTTGTTGGCAGGGTCTCAGACGTCTCTAAGCCGGGAGAATGTCTCTGCTCCCTAGAGACTATCTGTCTAAGGGGCCAACCAATACCAGGATTAACCCCTTAATCTCCAAGACTGCAAATAAATCTAACTTACTGTAAGTCCAGCTATATATAGTAGGACGCAACTAACATTTGAAGGAGTGCACTGGAAGTTTTATCTCTCACTTTTTTACAAATCATTTTGATTTTTTTCTCACCTAAGAGAATCTGTGTTTCTAGAGAATATATGATTTAAACCTACTCTAAAGGTGGGGTGGTCTACTGAATGTTTACCCCTTATTGGCTCGCTATTATAAATCTTAATCGTGTTACTTAGGTATTCACAGTTTGAGGCCCGATACATGGAAATTTATTTGAGGACTAATTTTGATTTTCTCTTATTTTATCAATCTATTGTGATTATTTCGTAGGTTTATCAAATCGTTTTTGTTAAATTGAAAACACCTGAATTTTGCTTTGTAAGATCTAGTATCAAGAGGGTCAACCCTCCTCACAGAAGAGGTCAACGAACAAAGACAGATATAGTTCCCTATTGTGCTATAACAGTGAAGTAAGATTGATATAGTATAAGAGACTCTACTTTGTGAAATACAAATAAACTTGCCCATATATTGGTGAAATGATAATTGGTATTTTCTATGAGACATACAGAGAAAAACCGTAAAAAATATTAGATATAATTATTATATTATAATTAACTGATGACAAATGACTTTAAATGAAAATCAATTTTATTAAACTTGAACTATGTATCGTAATTATTTGCTAATTTATTTTTTATGTAAGTAAGGATGAAATAATAATTACGACTGTTTATTTGGGTAACAATTAATGATTATCCATATCAGTATAATTCCTGTTTTAGTTATCAGAATGTCAAGGTATCGTCTCTCTGCCAGGCGATCAGTAGGTGTGTGCTATGAGCAAGCTTCAACATGATACACCAACCTGCTGATGTGTAGGGGAGGGTGGAGTATATCGTTACAATGTGATTATCCTGCTCCGGTGTATAGGGAGGGTGGAGAGAAATATTACAATGTGATAATCTAGTTCTGTATGGATGACTCCGCCATGCAGAAACAAATCTCAGTATTGCTGTAGGCATGATTATAGGTGTGCTAAAACTTGGCTAGAAATGGCCGAGTATAACTTGACCACTGTGTCATACATTTTCAACACAGTGAAGGAAATTTGATTGAAAGATTAGCCTTTACAATTCCATGGTGACAAACCAGTAAAATACAGTGTGGTAATTTGATTTCATACAAGAGTTGTATAAAATAAATATTGACATATTTGTATTCTCTGGCACAGAAAGGATATAGTTTCTCAAATAAAAATTACAATATGTTTTCAGGGTTATTGTACATGTAGAGTCATATTGTCAGTCAAAGTTATAAAAAATAACTAACATACTATAGGTCTGCAATAAGCCCGCCCATCTATCTACCTTCATTAAAGTAACAACGAAGGGACGATTTTTTGCACGTTTTTGTTGATATGGGCCATGAATTCCGATGGAACGACATATCGAACAATATTTATGTAACTGCACCTGTATATCATAGGTTGTAGCACGTACTATCCCAGTAAATGCAAAACATTTGCATAACATTTATACAACGTCGGCCCAACGTCTTCGACGTAAGACGTTGGGCCCGACATTGTATAAATGTTATACAAATGTTTTGCGTTTGCTGGGCTGTGATCTTGAGATCAGATGCTCTCGCCGATTGTGTACAGCATTGTTATGGTAATCAGGGGTGAGTTATGTAGAGACGCGTCTTAACCTGACACGTCTAATTCAGCCCCAGATTATACCGTACCTCGAGACTTATATAATTATCTGCAACCACCCTCTTATACAGTCATTGAAATTTATGAGCTACATGCAACCTCGACAATTCAAGATTAGGCTCTAGGAAAAAATTCGCAATTGCTCTTTAAAAGAGAGCTGTAATATTCTTATATTATGTCGCAACATATCTGTCATAAATAAATGTATTCATTTACTACATTGTAAATAAATACGGTCAGTAACACCTTTTAAAAAGACATTGTATGATATAAATTATATATGTACTGATATACATATATATTAGAGCAATATTATTTATGATAATTATATAATACAGCTAATTGTAGTTATTTTGTTTGTTCAATGTATTATATCTTCTAATACGATTTTATTGCACACAATATAAGATTAGTTGAGAGAAAAAAAATAATCAGCTTATATTTTAAAGAACATCCTCTCTGTATTAGGACTCGGAGATCCTAATCCAGAATGACATCCTAAGGGATCTTCCCCGGGAGGCGGGCTTCCCGGACTCACTCTAACAGGCATCTTCCCTGATAGGCTCTCCTTGCCGGCGAGTCCTCTCCCAGTCCCACCTCCTTCCCCTATCCCTTCCCGCCCTGGGCAGTCCTGCCTTGCACAGACAAATAGCAGTAACTGCTCACTTGAAAAGTAAGCAGCTACTGCTGTTTGTCTTTGCGCGGCAGCTGCGGGCGCTGGTCGGGAAGTCAGGCGAAATTAGCATATCCAGGAAATTACATGTGCCGGACAAATGGCGTGGTTTCCTGGTGGTTCGGCTAGAGGATGCTCCTCCAGAGGGGGGGGGGAGGGGTCCCTTGTGAACCCAGAAAACTGTATTTAAGTATGGTTTATACACCTACTTTGTCAAATTAAATTTGGAAATATTTTAGTGTTTATCCATGTAGATTTCTAGTTATAAACACGATAAACCGAGGAATGCCATCATACACAGATTTGTTTTAATTTGCGTGTTTTAATCCAACTATATTATATACACTGGCCATCTCACAGCAAAGATATTCAAGGTAAAATAGTCTAATTCATCACTACAGGGTTTTCGTCTTACACACCACACTTGGGAATTTTCTTTATCAGCAGGTTATTTTCATTCGTATTGAGGAGGGAAATGCGATAATTACAACTTATGAACGGAAACAAAATGAATAAATGGGTTAAGCTGCATTGTGCAAAGCCAAATAGCAGTAACTGGTTTACTTGTCAAATAAGCAGTTAGTGTTGTTTGCTTTTAAATGACAATACTGTCTACACATATACTGTGTTTTGCTGCGACACGTTAAAGATTCAGGAGTCCTAAGTCGCTAAGTGGGAATCAATGAGAGATCATTGTTTCCCCCAAGCCGTGTAACAACCTATTAAAACCGTCCTCAGCCATGGCGGGGGAGGGGGAGGGGGAGGTAATACATCTCGGGAGAGAATTGCTAGCAGAGAGGTGTGAGTTATTTCATACAGATTGTGAATGCGCCTCTAATCAATGTTATGTCACATAGGTATGGCCAGTGGAGGTTATAAAACGCTGCTAAATAAAACTTAAGTTAATTACAGCCGAAGTTTTATCCATTGAATTTTGCTCATTCAGTATAAAATTTGTAATGGAATGCTCATTTTTTTTGCGCGGCATGGTCAACGCTTCAAAAAGTAGGGTCCGTCACGAGGTAAATATTATTGATCAGTGAAGCGGAACGACTGAGCTGCTTGATTTGAAAACTAAATGACGGGAGTATGAGAGAAAAACACAATTGGACATGAAAATATGAAACTAAAGATAGTTGTCATCGTGCAGTTATCAGGTTATCGTTGCGTTAGCGCCATGAGAGCTGTAATTTATGTCAGTCCCATGTATTATCACTGCCCCCTGCCCTTCCCAGAAAACACGGGCCGTCCATCCAATGCTGTTTTAATGCCGGACAATTGTCTGCGACGCTGGCCCAGCATTAAAACAGCATTGTCTAAATGTTACATATTTTCTGAGTTATTGATCGCGTTCACCTCAGCGCACCTGCCGCGAAGGTCGCTAGGGGGAGCAGAAATTCCCAGAATGCATTGTTATACGTCCTGTTCATTCACAATTGATCACAAGGCCTTGTATTGTGCTGGGCAGTGGGTCAATTTCCGCAAGGGGGCCTATCATGCCCGCCTTTAACAAACCTAATGATCGCATGTGGCAGAATAGGAATTCACGGACCTGGGGGGGCATAAATAATTTACGATCTTTTTTATAAATCGCCGTCACGCTCGACTGCTCGCACGGCGCATGCTCAGCGGACGTCTTCCGGTGGAGGTTCACTTCTATATCCGGTATGACAAAATGGCGGAGGTCATAACTCTCAGAGGTCATAATAAGGATTGATTGACTTAGAGGTCATAAAAAGGTCATCTCTGAGCATGAACTGTCCTGGTCGCTCAATGCACTTTATTGCTTATTATTGACTACTGACATGATAATAGCGCATTATCACATGTGATAATTGATAGAATCTCTTGTTCCTAATTCTGAAGGATGACCCATTTATCCACCAATAATTTTATTACAATGTAGGTCAACCTTCTGATGTTATGCTGTCCATCACAAACCTCCTATTCTAGTGTCCAGCTATTAGCTATCATTTTATTCACCTTCAGATGGGAATTGCTACCGCAATTCACATCTCAAGCTGAATAAAATGTGGCGATTTCATGAAATAACCAAATATAAGACCAGAAATTAAAACTCGGGGCTTCCTTATTATGATGGGTTTCACCTATTTTTATTCCTCGTCTTTTATTCAAAATTTATCACAAAAGGGCTGAAAACATTTCGATAATTTGTCAATTCTAAAACTTCCAGATCTGTGACTAAGGTTTCAAGTATCTGTATGTTTTTTTATTTCAAAAATATCACATAATTAATGAATATTAAGATTTGTCTGCATGATAAATTTTAGCATTTGCGAAGACAACATATTGCCCATTATAATTCCTATAACAAACACGAGAACTGTGCAATGTCCTTTGCTTAATATTTAAAAATATACATATTTTATTTTATGAGCCATATCAAAATATAACTGTATACAGTTGGTCTAACAGGGGTGGTGCAGCTGCAGTCATAATTCGGTATTAATAAACATATGATTAACCCGTTAAGTCTCACATTATTCCGTGACATAATGCGTTCATCAGAACATTAGGCCTGTGTAAAAAAATACGTGTGTGTTTTTTTTTAGATCCTGCACATTTGGTAAGTTTCAGTATTTTAAAAAATAAACGTTAAAAAACGCGTAAGAGCGTCAAGAACAGCGATAAAAGAGTCACGAACAGCGATAAAAGAGTTAATCTCCATTTTAAAAATATTACTATAACACTCAAATATTTACCCCCCCCTCCCCCCACCTTCCTTCTGTCCACCTGGCCGATAGCCAGTGTAATTCCAGCCACCATTGGTTAAATGTTGGGCTGTTATCTCAAGTGTCCTGGGACAATTTCTGGCTGTCCACAGTGTGTTGTTCCCCTACCTGTGCTTTTGCCCGTCTCTTCCCAATCCCCTGCTCTGCACGCCTGCCCGCCAGTCGGCATACGGGGCAGATTTCATTTCCCTTCAGCGCCAGATTGTCGATTATTTTGTTTGCTTTAAAAACGGAGCCGTGCTCGGCGTGCCTCTATTTACGGACAATATAATGCCATATCACTGCCAGGCGATTGACCGAGGGAAGAATAAAATGTCGAAATATGGCCCCCACCCTGCCGTGCGGATAATATTGTGATGTTAATATTCAGGTGTAAATGCTTTACTGAGCTCCTCGTGGGACGATGCGGCGTGCGCCTGAAATTAGACACCCCTAAGAAGGGTTAATATCCAATAGTCCACTTGCCGTAAATTATGTTTATCTCGTATGCAGCTTGTTCACTATATTGATTAAAAAGCTTCAATTATATTAAAATAAAATTTGATTTGATTTGATTTATATGTCTGACGTTTATTGTTAGTAAAAATACTTTTAATCAACCTGATTTCTAAATAAATTCATTATCAATATCGTGTGAAATGTTTCAATCCGTCTGGAAGATTCTGACATAATTTGAAGAAAAACATGGCTATTTTAGAAACCATAATGAACTGAAAAAAACTGAGTTTTTAAATATCATTAATTTTACATTTCATAACTTGTTAGCAAAATATGAATGCTATATCATATGAACTGTAAACTATATAATTATAATATAATTTTTCTTTGTTAACAGAACAGTCAATCTTACACAATCATATGCTATAATGTTTTGTAATATAGTATTGAATTGTCTGTTTTATGTATTGTTGACGACACATCTCTGAGATAATTTTCACCCACTTGAAGTTGTGTCTCGCTGACGCGATCCACAACTTCAAGTGAGTGAAAATTATTTTTATATTTGTTATAACTCGTCACTCCCTCTCCTATAGTCCGATCAATATGATGTGTGTATTGGTGATTTGTATAGAAAAGTGCGTCTCTAATGGACATGGGCATTGCTGAATAAATTGGTCTATATTTGCCAGATCGAGTTTTCTCAGTATGGTATCATAAATAATAGAGCATTCTCCCCTGAGATTTGTAATCGTAATTGGTTGCGAATATTCATCCTTGTGGCCAAATACTATTTGAAAATTTTCACCAAATTCCCGCATTTCCCTGAAGTAGTAAAATATGCTCTACAAGACATCTAAATAGTTTAATCAATCCTAGATTTTAAAGGGTGACGTGTCAGACGAATTGATAAATAACCAACCGGCATTGTAGTTTTAAAATGTATTTAAACTGTATTTATAAACAATTGATATAAGCTATCATTATATATAGGTTAATAATATTTTTTATAAACAAATGCGGGTCTCTTCTCGATGCTGGGGTAACAGGGGGCGGGACTCTGTTAGTAAAAAAACGCATTCACAAGGCAAACTATAAATCTACAGTTTTTAAAAAAGTTTCACTAAATATCACTAGAACCGCACGCACTTTGTTTCGAAACATTGTTTCTCATGCATGACGCATATCCCCCCCCCCCCATCCTTCCATATGGAGATTTCTCCATACGAGTGGACCCACTACCAGACCTGGGTGTTCAGGACGACGTAGCTGGTAAATCTGAGCATTATAGACATGTTTTGTGGTTGCGTCATCAGTGTGATATTTTACTATAACATGTCAGAGCTGTGACTACCCCCCCCCCCTCACCGCCCCCCCCCCACCACCACCTCGCAAATACGAGATATCTAACCAATGTTGTTTTAATGTTGGGCCAGCGTCTGCGACGCTGGCACAACATTAATCAACATTGGGACAACGTCCCGCGTTGGGTGAGCGGCTATTGTGTCGTGCACAATATCATTATCCTGTTGTATCAATTATTCCCTCGTCCCCAGAATAAACTCGCTAATATTGCATAAAATCAATCCCGTTAACGGCCTCGCGGGTCACTCCCCCCCCCCCCCCGGTGCCGCGGACATGCGGTATAGTTCTAACATTCAATGACTGCGTTATCCGGCTAGGGTGAAATTTGCAGGAAATGTTGATATTCTGTAGTTGTCATTTGGGATATTAGGCGATAAGATAAAGCATTTAATTTTCAGATTACCGTAAATTCAATCTGCTTTATAAAGATACCAGTGATGTAATATTTTACAATTATATCATTACTTCGTAGACATATTGCTACATAATATTTCTACATAATAAATATTGCCACTTATTCTAAATGCAAATATGTTATTAAAGAAAATATTATGTGTCAATTATTATCAAGGGGCAATAATCATCTAGACTGTAAGTCATATAAAATAAAGAACTGCAGCTTCAAGTGGATGAAAAATAACAATATTAGCAAACAGACCTTTTATGATTTACAATTTGTGCTCTAATGGAGATTTAGGCTTTTTTCACTCAATATCTTCGATGTGACGGACAAACACTGTAACCTCTGCAGTGCTAGTCACGACAATGGTCGTTGTTTAATTTTTTTTTAGTGGATTAAATCACTGTCATTGGACATGAAATGAGTGCTTTTAACATCAACATTTACAAATGTTTACTAATATAAGTTATTTTCACCTACTTGAAGTTGTAGGTCGCGGTAGCGAGACACAACTTCAAGTGGGTCAGTGGGACTCTGGTGGTACCTGAACAGGCACTGAAGGGGTTAGCCCTCTAAGCCTCCTAACGAGTGACGCATATGTGTGTGTTTTCTGGGATGTTAACTGGGATGTGTTGTTATTTTTAAACACGCACAGAGGGTTAATGGTGGTGTCTAATATCAGAAGTGATATGAGGTGTGCAGATCCCGCAGGGATAATAGACGTCAATTCTACCCTCATCCAATCACCCCGTTATTCACCCCCTCCTGTGTGAATCAGCCCCGTCATGTTGGATCTAATCGCTGCCAGCGCCCGCCGATTGTCCCTCTCGCCAGGCGGCGTTGTCAGGCCACGTGACCTCACAGACCAATGACGGCCGCGCAAACATCCAAAATGGCCGTGTCACTGCTTGCATGGTTTCACCCCAGGAAACATGAGACGTGGATACAATGCTGGCCCAGCATCGAAGAATAAGGTCCAATATTGACCCAGCATTGGATTCATGTCTCCTGTTTTCTGGGACGGACAGATTTTTTGTGTTTTGTTGACAGACTGGCTTAAAAACTGACAGTTTTACTCTTTTCCGTTCTGAATTGATTCGTCACGACGGTTATTGGCGTTGCGTCAAAAACCTTCATTAAGCTCATGAAAATTCATTAAAATTCAAACTGAGCGTCTCTTATAACTGAGCCAGAGAGAGAAAAAACTCTGGTAGACATAATATATAATTATATTCCGTAAAGAATTTTAAAATTTGGGATAAGCCTATTATCAGATTATACATTTTGTTTATGTGTTCAATAAAAAATATTAATCCGAACATGACACTGACTTCACCAGATGATAGGGTTTTTTAGATTAGGGATAATTAGCTTTGAATAAGCTGTGCATATAATTTATAATATTTAATGCTACGTTGCTGGCATATCTACTAGAAAAAAAAATTGGAATCAGCCTGAAAAAACAAATGTGAGTATCAGATGCATAGGCCCTATAATGTAATCTGCTATTCATAACAAAGTAAAACTTCCAGCACGTTTGAAAACATTATATTTCTGTCCCTGATCATAGGGTATGCTTTAATTACGATTAGAATCATTTACGTAAAATTAAATTCAAATAACTTTTAAAATTAACACTGCGGTGAATATGTTTGAAAATATATCAGGTGAATAAAAATTTAGATTTTTAAATGAGAAAAAATCATTTACTCATTTGATCCAGCAATTATTATAATAACTTCAGCCTCAAATGAAGGAAGAAAGTGGACAAATATAATATAAAAGCACAGCCAAAAGAGTCCTGAAGGGTGGAGGCTGTCATCACAATGTCAGTGTTATTATGACAGCCTCCTAACCACCCCCCCCCCCCGACCACAACAATACATCTCCCCGTCGTCAACTTTACTCTTCCCTGGGGAGTGTTTCTGTTACACCTGGCGGGGTACACCTTCCCGCGGGGGGGGGGGGGGGGGGGTAGCGTCCTGTAGGGAGGCGGTCCCTCTCAGGTCAATGATAGATATCCCAGCTAATAAGAGACGTTCATCCAATGTTGGGTTAATGTTGGTCCACCGCCTGCGACGATGGCCCAACATTAACCCAACATGGTTAGTGTATCGTATTTTCTGGCATATATTTATCAATATACCTGATACAGAAACACATCCTGGTTGTATATTAAATCTTAAAGGCACAGTAGGCGAACATTTTTCAAATTTTTATGTGACTTTATTTGCTATGCATAAGATGAGCATTTACAAGATTCACGATATCCAAGTTTAAAACTACATGTACTTATAACCTAATAATCTACCTCCAATGAATTTACCACCCCTTGCAACCTTCAAGATTCCAAGACGAGTTTATTATGTAGATCATTCAGTCATTTTGTTAGAGGGGGAATAGTATCTGGTGACTAGTGCTGTACCACCGGCTGTTCATTCATTGTACTTTGCAGCTTCCGCGAAATGTGATATTCCTGATAGATTAACTATGGGGCAAATTCCATTCTGACTCATCTGAGATTACTAATAGTGCCAGATAACCATGATAACGGGTCTGCCTGGCTGCTGCCTGCCTGCTGACTGCCTGACTGGCACTTTATTGTGGACTACCATATCGCGACATGTTTTTCAATGAAAAATTCATGGCAATCCAACCACTGCAACTTTAACGACAGGTAGTGAGCCAAGCATGGCAGATCTTATCATTGGTTTCCACCCCATCCATAGGCCAACCTTCCTCTAATCAACCCCTTGGTGACCAAAATGACAAAATAATAAAGCGCACATTTCTGTACCCATCATTTCTATGTATTTCTATGTGAAAAATTATCAGAGTGCAGAAATTAATTAATATAACCTAAAAACTGCTAGGATTCGCCAACTTATTAATCTATTTGGGGAATAATCTACGCCCGCCCTTGTGTTGAGAGCGTTATTGCCCCGCCATGCTCGCTACCTTATGACCCTCGTCACGAACATAGGCGATTTATCGTGGCGCTCATTCTGTTCCCCTTTGTCCCTATGCCGTAGTACGCTCGCCAGCCAATCTGTCGCTGCTGCAGCAACAGAGCCTCACTAAATAGGTCCCGTTAGGTCGTTAACTTGTTATTGTCAGCCGCTTTTCGTTCTATTGTGTATTTTCTACATTTTGTATGGAATTGTTCTGTATTGTATTGTACGATGCATCGTAAAGGCCGTCACACTTACGTGTTGTGTCATGAAAAGCACATACAAACAGCAGTAACTGCCTACTTGAAAAGTAAGCAGTCACTGCTATGTGCATTCGCAGGGTAGATTACGTTTTAATGTTAATACTTTCGTCTCCGTTAATATTGTATTGTATTGACCACGGAGAAATGTATGCTGGATGCATTTTCTCTAAAGGATAAACAGGTTAATGAAGTTAATGATATGCCTCCAAAGCACCCTTACACAACATAGATTTTGAGATAAACTAATTTAAAGGAAATGGTCTAACTCTTCCTCAACATGGGAGAATATAAGTAGAAAATTTGAATAACTCACAGGTCTCTTTAAATGTAAGATGTATAGTGTATTATATGGCATCGCATTATATCAGAATATGAAATAAATATTAGCTTGATCTTTTGTACGATATTTTTATCACATATCGTATACATTATTTCATTTTACCATATCAGTCAATTACATAAAAACAGGAGGATCCTGGCTTGACGACTTTTGACACAACTATTTGTGTATTTCAAGCTGAAAATAATTGAATGAAAGAGTGAGTAACTGTTCTAAGGACACAATTACGCCATGTATGGATCGTGATCTCTCCATGACAGGAGGTGAAACTCTATCTTAAAAATGCTGACACATCGAATCAACTCTCAGCAGACGTGAAAAATACATTAACTTCACAGAAAGGGACGATACATTGTTTGATTCTGAGAAATGTTTTCCATTGTAATTTTAGGCTGCGCCCATATTCTCGTATAAGTTACGATATATCGTAGGCTTCGGATTGGTTGAGCTGCATGACCATCTCTTGCTACGACATATCGCAACTTGTAAAAAAATACGGGCACATAATGACTATAATTTTTACATTGAATCTATCGGTGCATTTTGAGTATGAGATGCAAAGCTGAAGTCTCACCTTTGAACGTTGATACGAGCGTGACAGCAGAACTAATGATTTGAGTGTCACCAGATGAGTGTGCCAATACTTGACACTGTTTCATTAAGGAACATAAATCTGGTCGAGTTTGCACTGGCACTTCCCTGATTATATTGTGGATTTGTATTTTCCTGTAGGAGTTTCAGCCGATTGTACTGCCTGACAGCCGCACAATGTTACACTTATAAATAGCCATCTGTGTTATTCGCGCATATAGAACTTTATCTTGTGCAAGCATTGTCAGAGGGCAAGGCGCCACATTGTCCAATTAAAGGAATAATGAAAGATGTGGACAGTTAGCCGCTGTAGCAACACAGCCAGGTGGGTGACAGGTGTGCCAACGAGGACCGACGCTCTCAAAGCGGCCGACCCAGATCTTAGGCCTCTGATTGGTCGAGATGTCCATCTCGACCAATCAGAGGCCTAAGATCTGGGTCAGTCGCTTTGTGAACACCGGGCCGTCCACCTAGCCAGTCATCCTTCCTGCCTGCAGCAACTGTGCACACACGGGGCAATCGGCAAAGAGAACAAAGTTCAACCACTCACCTGTCTGACTGCATCTCTGTGACGGGGGCTGATGTCGCGTTCTCTCTCCCTCCCGTCTCCCGTTCTCTCGATTTCTCTCTATTTAGCTGTATTACAATCTCTGCTGTCGCTTATTACTTCGCATTTTGACCGTTTTTTCGTTGCATTCAGGCAAATACTCGGTTTTCAACGGGTTGTAGCTCTGTCTCATTACCTACTATATCTTGCTTTCCATCTCTATCTGCCGCGGTTGTCATACTCTTCCCATCTTCCGATTATCATAGATTGTCGTTTGTCCAAGTAAGGAAAATAGAACTGAATTCTCACACTTGAGCATCTCTGAAAGTTTCTGTAGCAGCCTGAGCAATCAGGCGAGCCTGCAGGCTCAGGCTGGTCCAAGCATCCCCGTTCTCCCCGGTGCACACCTGGGCAGGTAGCTGCTCCCACTAAATCAACTCGGGACCGTTCCCCTTTAAATCCCTCCTGCCCCTCCCCTCCCCCGGCGCCCCACCCCTCTTCCCGGCACCGTTAGCTCACCTGGTTGCCATGGAGACGCTTTTCAACACAGTCCATTTGTCAATATATCGAGCATATGAATATGTGAATGGGGACAATTGACTGGGCAAACGCCGGCGACTTGAGTCCTGCAGGTCACAGCGTGGTCCATTATGCACAGCGGGGGTGACGGGTTGTGTCACGGTTGATTGAACGCGTGGGATTAGCGACGCGGATCGCTGAATGATCACTGGATTAATAAGCGTCCTTCTATAGGGCATGCAGATGAAAGAGTACCGTCTCACGCTCTCGTGGCACGTGTAATCCTTGTGCCGATGTGCAAAGACAAACAGCAGTAACTGCTTACTTTTCAAGTGAGCAGTTACTGCTGTTTGTCTTTACACGATGCTGCGGTACTGTACATCTAATGTAGTGTGTGTACCTGCCACCTCGTGGCGCCACCCAGCTACTGTAGAAAGGAATGATAACCTACATCCCTACAGCTACTGTAGAAAGGAATGAAAACCTACATCCCTACAGCTACTGTAGAAAGGAATGATAACCTACATCCCATTTCTTCTGTTATGATTCGTCATTCTCTCCTCTATATCCCAATGCCTCATTCTGTTTTGCTATCTCAATGTGTCATTCTCTCTTGCTATGTCAATGTGGTATTATCTCCAGCTATCTCAATGTGTCATTATATCTTGCTATCTCAATGTGTCATTATCTCCAACTATCACAATGTGTCATTCTATCTTTCTGTCTCAATGTGTCATTATCTCCTGCTCTCTCAATGTATCATTATCTCCTGCTGTCTCAATGTGTCATTATCTCCTGCTGTCTCAATGTGTCATTCTCTCCTGCTATCTCAATGTGTCATTATCTCCTGCTGTCTCAATGTGGCATTATCTCCTGCTATCTTAATGTGTCATTATCTCCTACTATCTCAATGTGTCATTCTATCCTGCTATCTCAATGTGCCATTCTGTCCTGCCATCTCAATGTGTCATTCTCTCCTGATATCTCAATGTGTCATTATCTCAAGCGGTTTCAATGTGTCATTATCTCTTGATATCTCAAAGTGTTATGCTCTCCTTCTATCTCAATGTGTCATTCTATCCTGCTATCTCAATGTGTCATTATCTCCTGCTGTCTCAATGTGGCATTATCTCCTGCTATCTTAATGTGTCATTATCTCCTACTATCTCAATGTATCATTATCTCCTGCTGTCTCAATGTGCCATTCTGTCCTGCCATCTCAATGTGTCATTCTCTCCTGATATCTCAATGTGTCATTCTCTCCTGTTGTCTCAATGTGGCATTATCTCCTGCTATCTTAATGTGTCATTATCTCCTACTATCTCAATGTGTCATTCTATCCTGCTATCTCAATGTGCCATTCTGTCCTGCCATCTCAATGTGTCATTCTCTCCTGATATCTCAATGTGTCATTATCTCAAGCGGTTTCAATGTGTCATTATCTCTTGATATCTCAAAGTGTTATGCTCTCCTTCTATCTCAATGTGTCATTATCTACTGCTATCTCATGTATCATTATCTCCTGCTATCTCAATGTGTCATTATCTCCTGCTAATTCAATGTGTCATTCTCTCCTGCTATGTCAATGTGTCGTTATCTCCTGCCATCTCAATGTGTCATTATCTCTTGCTATCTCAATGTGTCATTCTCTCCTGTTTCCCATTGTGTCATTCTATCCTGCTATGTCAGTGTGTCACTATCTCATGCTATCTTAATGTGTCATTATTTTCTGCTGTCTCAATGTGTCATTCTCTCCTGCTATCTCAATGTGTCATTCCATCCTGCTATCTCAATGTGTCATTCTCTCTTGCTGTCACAATGTGTAATTATCTCCTGCTATCTCAAAGTGTCATTCTCCCCTGCTATCACGATGTGTCACTTTATCTTGCTATCTTAATGTGTCATTCTCTCCTGCTGTCTCATTGTGTCTTTCTCTAATGCTATCTCAATGTGTCAATATCTCCTACTATCTCAATGTGTCATTCTATCCTGCTATCTCAATGTGTCATTTTATCTTGCTATCTTAATGTGTCTTTTCTCCTGCTATCTCAATGTGTCAATCTCTCCTGCTATCTCAATGTCTCATTATCTCCTGCTATCTCAATGTGTAATTAAGTTCTGCTATCTTGATGCATCATTTCGTCATTCTATCCTGTTCTTGATGCGTCATTCTGTCAAAGCATTTTGATTCGTCATTCTGTCTCTTAGTCGTATTGCGTCATTCTCTCCTGCTTTCTGATGCGTCATTCTGTTATGTTGTCTTGATGCGTCATTCTGTCCTGTTATGTTAATGCGTCATTTGGTCCTGTTATCCAAATGCGTCATTCTGCCATGTTATCTTGATGCATCATTCTCTCCTGTTATCTTGATGTGTCTTTCTCTCTTGTTATCTTGATGCGTCATTCTGTCTCGTTATTCATTCATTCATTCATTCATTCATTCATTCATTCATTCATTCATTCATTCATTCATTCATTCATTCATTCATTCATTCATTCATTCATTTATTCATTCATTCATCCATCCATTCATTCATTCATTCATTCATTCATTCATTCATTCATTCATTCATTCATTTATTCATTCATTTATTCATTCATTCATTCATTCATTCATTCATTCATTCATTTATTCAATCAATCATTTGTTCAACCAATCAATCAAGCAACCAATAAGATTCCTATAGCGCCTATATCCTCAGCGAACCGAGCTCAGAGGCGCACAAATCGTTAGGCTGATCACGTGTCGTGATCGAAGCCAAAGCAGGTTTGTCAACAGGGAGATGGGATACTGAGGAGCTAGGCTGGGAAAACCACGTCAAATAGGTGATATTCAAGTAATTTCCGGAATGTTAAAACTAGACATTAAACGTTAAAATTCCTTCATTCATTCATTCATTCGTCCATTTATTTATTTCTTCATTAATTAATTTATTTATTCATTCATTCATTCATTCATTCATTCATTCATTCATTCATTCATTCATTCATTCATTCATTTATTCATTCATTCATTCATTCATTCATTCATTCATTCATTCATTTATTCATTTTTTTTATTCATTCATTCATTCATTCATTCATTCATTCATTCATTCGTTCATCAATTCATTCATTCTTTCATTCATTCATTCATTCATTCATTCATTCATTCATTCATTCATTCATTCATTCATTCATTCATTCATTCATTTATTGATTCATTCATTCATTCATTCATTCATTCATTCATTCATTTATTTTGTTATTTATCCAATTATTTATTCATTCATTCATTCATTCATTCATTCATTCATTCATTCATTCATTCATTCATTCATTTTTTTATTCATTCATTCATTCATTCATTCATTCATTCATTCATTCATTCATTCATTCATTCATTAATTCATTCATCCATCCATTCATTAATTCATTCATTTGTTCATTCATTCATTCATTCATTCATTTATTTATTTTTTTTATTCATCCATTCATTTATTCATTCATTCATTAATTCATTAAATAATTAATTCATTCATTCATTCATTCATTCATTCATTCATTCATTCATTCATTCATCCATTCAATTATTCATTCATTCATTTATTCATTCATTCATTTATTTATTTATTCATTCATTCATTCATTCATTTATTCATTTATTTATTCATTCATTCATTCATTCATCCATTCATTCATTTATTGATTCATTCATTCATTCATTCATTCATTTATTTTTTTATTCATCCAATTATTCATTCATTCATTCATTCATTCATTCATTCATTCATTCATTTATTGATTCATTCATTCATTCATTCATTCATTCATTCATTTATTTTGTTATTCATCCAATTATTCATTCATTCATTCATTCATTCATTCATTCATTCATTCATTCATTCATTCATTCATTCATTCATTCATCCATTCATTAATTCATTAATTCGTTCATTCATTCATTCATTCATTCATTCATTCATTCATTCATTCATTCATTCATTCATTCATTCATTCATTCATTCATTCATTCATTCATTCATTCATTCATTCATCCATTTATTCATTCATTCATTCATTCATTCATTCATTCATTTATTCATTCATTTTAAGTACATATACAATGCTGACTATCAGGTCGGTGTTCTGTCACATCACGCCAGAGTTTGTGACATGGTGACAGGCACGGACACATCCCTCAGTGTATCCTGCTTTGTTAACGCAAACAACAGTAACTGCTTACTTTTCAAGTAGACAGTTACTGCTGTTTGTCTGTGCGCTGTCGTATAAGCAATCCCCACTCGGGATCTCTCAGGACTTGCACAGGGATTGTTTGTTCTCTATTGGTTTGCGCCTGGCGGTCGATGACCAGGTTTTGTTCTCAACTCCACTCAATTGCTGACCAGAAAGACACAGGACAAAAAACTCTGAGCACAAAATGCCAATTCTCCTGTCGGGCGGTGGAAAATAGCCTAATGTTGTCGTCAAGTGCATTCTAGTGAAACTATGGTGTGGATCTCCATGGACGAATCATATTCACCAGGTCACTTTTACGTGTACAAAAAATAGATTCAACTGGCCAGACAAGAATACGTATGAAACGCAATTTGAAAGAAAAATAACATTGTCGATCCGCCGTATGCTTCCATAAATACTATAAATTTATCAGTTCTTATATAGCTCAGTCGGTTTAATGAAAATTGTGTGCGTACCTACATATTATTACTTTTTAACATACATAGGACTACCATTTTTAAGTTTGAAATGTTTCAAAAATGTGCTTTTGATAACGTTTAATCGCGTTTTGCTGCGCAATGCAATTCTTGAACTTCATGGTGTGGCTCTAACAAAATAAATGTCTTATTCTCTATTTTTACAATGTTATATAAAAGATGCAAATGTACCATTACATTGTTGTTTTGTATGATTAGGATTTTTATTTGTTTTATTCAAAAAGATATATAATAAGTGTTTATTTTGTAGAAATAGGTGACATGTTTATAGATTGTGTCAACTGTAATATCTTCTGTCCATGTAATGCATTCAAATTAACATCGATGGTTATAAACTCCGGCGTGAAGAATCCTCAATTTTATTGCATTGATATTTGCGCAGAATGTATTCGATTGGCTAGATACATTTATTATATATTCTTGAATTATGGTATAAGTGATCTGATAGATGATATCGTGTGAAAAATAAGATTATCAAACAGCATCACAGATATGATTCAATAGTACGTGCTCACCAAGTTTGGAATACAAAAATAGAATCCGGCAAGGTGACTTTTAATCACTAACGTTATTTGTTTTTTTCTATTTTTAACTAAGACATTTATAATGATTTCAAATTAAAAAAAACCCTTTGGTCTCCATAGTTTAAAAAAAATATGTCTGCGTTGTACGGGTTAATCTCAACCTTTTTATCTATGCGTAAATACACTGGTTTCAACATTAATTAACTCTACCTTTACCAATTTCGCATTTAAGCGAAAACTACTTTCCTTTACCAAATTCGCCTTTATGCGAAATCCACATGTGTACATACATTAATTGCAATAGAGATATTTCACAACATGCGTGGTTGAAAATCGCCAACCAGAATGGTCAGTAACTTGGACGCAATGTTCTCTTGTGTTTTTAATTTCCATGATGTGCGCATGCGCAGAGCTATGACCTGTATTGTGCCCAGGGGCTACCTCAGGGCCCTCCTTAAAAAAAGTCGGTTTCTGGGGGTAGTTTTTATCAGGGGGGGAGTTGGTAAAGGAAGAGTTACCTCGACGAGGCCGCCATTAACGTGATCGCCCAATCACCTTCAAAGGGGTAAAGAAGGATATTTCTCTTAAAACCGCACGCAGGATCAGCGGGGTTCGAACCCTGGACGCATGCATGACTACGAGGCAGTCAGGCGCTCTGCCAATGCGCGACGTCCCCTTCATAGTATGGATACTTCACACCTTCTCCTTTTATACTTTTCTTGATTTTGTGATCAAATGAATAAACTACTATGCAAAGACGAAAGGCAGTAAGCAGATACTGCCTTTTGGTGTGCGCCACAGCATAGGTATATGTCAAAAGTTAAAAACCATTATATAATTACACCTCTGGTTTTGTGACGGTAAGATTGTAGTCGTTACAGGAGGAATGATGGGAGATAAGATACCCCGGGTATAAGGTATACAGCCTGGAGCAGCATGGATGATTCCATCATTGATCCTGGTGACGCCGGCATAATGAGTGACCAAAGTGGCAAATCCCTGTAAACATCGTGAAATATTACAATAAGCGTGTATGTAGGCTACATGGCATGAGAGCTAAAGGGTCATAACTGCCACTCACGCTCGCCTGCCATTGAGATATAGATGGGGACACTTAGTGACCGGAGATTGAACCGGATCGGAGATTGAACCGGATCTGAGACCCAGAGTCTTAAAAAAGAAATTTTCATGACAGCATGAAACTTCTGGCTGAACTCCCAGCATGCCCGGTCGCTATAAACACAAACACCATCTCAATTGCATGCGAGCGTGCTGCCACTGTAATGAGTGGCAGCTATGACCCTTTTATTTAGCTCCCAGGCGATGACGTGGAGTGATTTAAAGTAAAAAAATAGAATTTTGATGTGATATTAATACATGATACAAAATCGTAAATATTAACAAAATCACTATGTTTTATATATGACTAAGTGGTATATAACATAGAGTCCAACTAAAAACTATTCGAAAAAAAAGGTGCGTTTGTTCAGGCAAGCAAGGGTGTTCAGTTACGGGCCGTGTAAGGTTAAAAAAGTGTGTTTGTGGGTGAAGCCTCAACTTTTTTTTATGTTTTCTTTGTACATCTTTCAAAAATAATATAGATGGGGGGGGGGGGTCTGGGCAATCCAAGTTTTTTTCGGCTTTTTGGATTTTTTTAAACTTGACAAGACCCCTTAGGACCATGGTTTTTGAGAATTCAGAGACCATGTTTATTTGCGAGCTCTCAAAGTGGGCGATAATATAATGAAAACACAAACGAGGCCTTGGTGATAACGTAATGAGAAGCAATATAACTTTTCAGATTGTATTAAATGTGGCGTATAATATCTGTTGTTGAATTATGCGTAGAAGAAAACCGTCATCATAACATTTTTCTTAAAAAAACATTATGACCATTAATTGCGTAATATGAATGAATAATATGAAATAAAATAAAGATTATCGAATTATCCCTTGATTACATAGCTTTAATTTATTTTCCTTGTGTGTAACTTTGGACCTTCTAATTCCTTCCCTAGCATTGATTCATTTGAAGCTGGAAATGCGAGCGAAAATGACAAGAACTATTTCTTGATCAATTATTCGGCTAATTGAGCTTTTACCACAACCTACTTTTATAAATTTCAGTTCAAATCTAAGTACATTATATTTTTTTATTGACCTGCTCATTAGTAAGGGAACTATTTATGCCTAATCTTGTCCATATTCAAAATAAATTCTGCTATATGAATGCATACTGCCCCCCCCCCCCACAAAAAAAAAGAGAAAACATAAAATTTATTTCATGTACAAGTTTTCTGTAAATATGCATTGGTAGATAAATTTATGCGCAATGTTTTCATCCGTTAGACTCGCTAGACGAGGGTTACCCGACGTCTATATATTCAAGCAAACACGAGACAATGAACCAATGCTAGATCAATAGCGGGCCAACGTTGTAGACGGTTGCTGAACTAGAGCTGGATCAGCGTCTCGTGTTTGTCGGATAATTTTATCCATTATGTAACACTATTATAATACTCACCGATCGATTCCAGATTGCCGATTTATAGATTATTGTGAGACAGTAATTAATTATGAGATCAATATTTATTAGGCGTTCATATTAACCTTTCAGCTGCCAGACAATGCATTAACCCTTTGCCTGCTGATCACGACAATAGTCGTTTTTATTCCGCTTTATTTGCCGATTAAATCACTGTTGTTGTGAATGAAATGAATGTTTAAACATCAATATTTGTAAATGCTTGGTCTCAAATTAAACACATAAGAGTCATTTTCAACCACTTGAGGTTGTGGATCGTGGAGCAAGAGACAACCCCAAGAGGTTGAAAATTTGATTAAATTAGTTTTATAAAGATTAACACTTTCACGTTATTTCGACCAATCAGAGGCCTACGATATATCGTAACTTGTACGAGAATATAGGATCAGGGGAAGTTCTATTATAGAAGTGAGTATTCATCTGGTTTAAAAAAAATATTTAAAAAAACGGAATATATTAATCACAGCTCATCAATTCGCTTTGACAATTAAAGTCCTAACCCAGTAAACACACAACATTTGCATAACCTTTATACAACGTCGGTTACAAACATCTTCGACGTTGGTCCAGCATTGTGTAAATGTTTTATAAATGTTTTGTGTTCACTGGGTACATGATTCTAATGTTCACCTGTCGGGATCCACAACAGTTGGTGAAGGTTAATGATATTGTGCAATTTAGGTTTAGGCATTATCTATTGCTTGCAGAACGCATGATCCTCTGAAGCTATACCATGATCTGGACAATTTTGACTTGGAAGACTTTAAACTCAAACCATGCAGTTTTTGTAGTTATAATAAAAGTTAGCATTTAAAGGGAATGGTACGTCCGCACTGTTCGGTATCATTTAGTTCTCATAAAAAAATCCATTGTCATTTTTTTCCAAACGATATAGATTTGAACCATTGTGAATAGTATTTTCTTATTTATGTTACCGTATCATGTAGGTCTGTATACCGAGATCAGATTTCTGGAATTGATAACATGTTACTTGACACAGAATAATACTGGCTACAAAACCTGTGATCGTAAGCTGCATGAATAACTTGTACATAGTTATAATCCGACTATACATCATTTTAATCTGCAAATGGTGAACATTCCAGTGCAGCTGTATTGGATTTTTTTCGGCTCTGTCACGCTCAGTTCTGTTTTCGCTTCGTTCAATTATGTTAGTGATCTTCTGTTCCGTTCTGTTTCGTTAGCTCTGTTTTGTTATAAATGTTCTATTTTGTTTCGAACTGAATTGAACTGACCATTATCAGCTCTGTTAACTGCTGTTTACTTCCACTATCATCTTCTCTATTTTGTCTTTGGTTTTCACGCATGCATATCTGATATAATTTATTTGATTTGTTTATCCTTGTATTTTGCTCTGGTCTAAAAATATCAATTGAATGATCGGTAATATATAACTACTGTAATATCATTGTTTTATGTGCTGCTCTGCCTTACGTGCTCTAATTACCCCTGTTCATGTGTTAACCCTTTCAGCGCGGGGACCGTCATTATATGTCAGAATCTGACGTCTGTAGACGTCAGATTCTGACATATAATGACGGTCCTGGCACTGAAAGAATTAAAAAATTTCTAATAGCCGTAGACCGATAAGATATTCAAATGAACCGCAATGAACTAACTAAGACAATTATGATGATTTCAAATTGACAAAACCATTTAGTCTCCATGGCTTGAACAAAAATAATTCATCATTGTAAGATCTACATTTGATTATCACAATACAACGCCATTGAACGGACATAAATATGGCTCGAAAAAGTGTCACCAAAACCATACTGATTTAAAAAAAAGAAGTGATCCGGTGAACACGCGACGTTGCATGAGATCATCTGAATGGTAGGCCAGAATATCAGACGGTTGGCCAGCATTATGCCAACACTGTGTCAACGTATCGCGTTTACTGGGGATAATCATACAAGGCAGAGTATTGTGAAACAAACATATCCCTTGTAACTAATTCCCCATTGCATCATTGCTGGGCCAACGTCATTGACGTTGGTTCAGCATTGATTCAATGGTTGCGCATTCATCTTTAGAAAATACTAGAAACAACCTTAAAATGACCCATCGATAGACCAATGTTTGTCGTTGGCTGTTTGTCCACTCTTGCCTGGCTCACCTGCACTTCCGTGCAAAGCCAAAACGCAGTATCTCCTTACTTTACAAGGAAGAAACTACTGTGTTTTGACTTTGCAGAGCAATATACCCAGCCCGCGCAGTCACATCTCCAGATGGCCACATCACGCTATGTATTATATAGTCCAGAAGCACACACCCGGAAACTGATGCTGAAAACCAGACAGCTGAGTAGATGTATCACAGTTAAAACACACCGTTCACATATCTCTTTTTACATTCAACGCAGATTAATATGTCCTAATTTCTTTCCTATAAATCAATATAATTTCGGGAAATAATGAGGAAAAAAATCAAGTTTGCAGGAATTGTTGAGAAGAACTGGGAGGTTTCGGAATAAATTCAAAAATAATTTCTGACCGTGAAAAATAATGTTTGATACGAATGCAGTCCTTATACTAACGGCATTGTATATAAAAGCAAAACGTTTTTTGTTGTACTTTTTCAATAGTAGCGAATTGGAAGAGATTAAAACAAATGCAGTGATCCAACTTTAAAACAACACCGGGTCAACGTCTCGTGTTTGCTGGGTGGATCCCAGCAAACACAAAACATTTGTATAACATTTGCACAACGTCGGCCCAACGTCTTCGACGTTGGCCCAACATTGTACAAATCTTATACAAATGTTTCGTGTTTACTGGGATGCATGTGATACTTTCTATTGCTATTGTTGTGGATTACTGATGATAAACTTGTGCAGGTAAACAAAGCCTCTTTTAAGTCTATCATCTCTACTCAGGACGGCATAACAGCCAGGCGGACTGCACACTTAGCATACTTAGTGACCACACAATGACCACTGAGGTGATAATTGGCCCAGATTATCCGCGCATTTCAAAGCGTCTTATTGTGGCGCAATGTGCATCTGTATCATTATCATATGGAGCTCATTCTGCCGGCACCGCTTGTGCTTTTGTTTGTCCACACGCCACCAGATGTCAGGTATTGTAAACCCTTTGAAGACTAGGAAAGCCGCCATAAAATTACAACAAAGTACATGTGCCCACAATATTTGGTTGTTCAATAAGTAATTCACTTTAACAATATTACATTTTTGTTCACTTGAATATATATCTCGTACCGCGGCAAACAAAATCATGTGGATAAAGAATACTGTGATAATTATATATTCGTATTAATACAATTGTAAATATGAATAATCGAAGACAGGTTCAATATTGTGTCTCCACAAAAACAAATAGAATATTAAGAAATGAAACAGTCTTTAGAGTGCAGGGTAAAGCTATATACTGGCAACTAGCTAAATTATTACATCGCGTTGCACACACTGATAACTTTCTAGTATAAATGTATTTTAAAATGAAACATATTCAAACACCATTCTGAAAATAAAACTTTTTTTAAATATATATATAATATTAATGCAAATTAATTTCAACGGTATTAATTGATTAATTATGAGATGAACAGCGGTAATTTTATCTGATATAAGGTGGATATAAATGAGGTTGTTGACACTAAAGGGTGTCGTGAGAGAAAGTTCAAGGATCTGTGTTATTGTTTATTTAGATCGGCTGACCTCTGACAATATGGCACCAGGATACACATACGCCTCCGCCATACAGCCAGATGTCCACCTAAAAAAGGTGTTATGCTGGGTGTATTCGGCTCTGCAAAGCCAAAAGGCAGTATCTGCTTACTTTACAAGTGAGCAGATATTGCCTTTGTGCTTAGCGCGGAAGTATTGTGTGCACAGACCTAAATATTTGTATATTTCGTGCACTCAAATCCATCGGCTTTGAGTGCGCGAAATGCATTGCAGCCGTATGTCCGAGTAAAATGCTATGTCGGCGTATTGTATCCACTCAGAAAATGCACCATTTCTATATTTTTTGCACTTATATGTCACACATATATTTAGCTCCGTGGATGCACATTAATGTATCCCAGCAAATAAGTCAGTAAGTGAAACATATGCAAGTCATTGTAGGCGTATTGCCAATGTAAGTGGAGCGCGCAGCGCGTCGCCACCCTGCGCGAAATTAACGTCGATACACTTGTTTCAACTTTAACTCGATACAAAGGTAACAAAGAATACAAAAATGTAATTAGCCCTGGCCTATTAAAGGCATGGGGCACAAACAAAATTACAATGTAACAACATTCAAAAGTTAACCATAAATCAATGAAAACAAGAAAAACAAATCAAACAGGTATGGTGTTTAAATATATATGTTAATAATTGCTGCAGGGGATACTGTTTAAATATACAAAATAAATAATCAAATATGAATATAAGTAATTAATGTAAATGCCAAACGAATGTAGCAGCATTCTAACAAGTTAATAAGGTTAATCATGAATTAATGAATACGAGTGAAACATATTGATCATCAATTGGAATATAGATTTCAAATATACTATGTATGAAAATTTTAACCCCATACCTAAACAACACATTACAACTTAAGTGCCTGTGACAGCATTGTGTCGCTTCAACTCAGTACTGCGCACGCTGGCTGCAGACCGAGGTCTGGACACAATGCTGTCACAAGTAGTGTTGCAATGTAAACTATTCAAATACACAAATAAATCTAATATACATAATAAATTTTATAAATGCTAAACGTCTGTAACAGCATTCAAACAAGTCAATCAAGTCAATCATATTAAATGATGAGGCCTCCATTAACGTGATCGCCTAGTGGCAATGCAGTCAGGCGCTCTGCCAATGCGCTACGTTCCCTTCTCTGTGTATTGCCAATGTCCACCACAGTGCTATATGTATACATTATTTTTGTGCATTTGGAACTAAGGTATCTTATCTGTCACTAATTTTCTCTTGTTACTTGATATAGACCAAGTGGTCAGCGCATTAACATGGTTAACTCTTTAACCGCCAGTTCCAATTATGTTTGTTTCATACAGTTTCTATTGGCACATTAGTTTAAACATCATTTATTTTCCAAGGATTCCAAGCAACACTTGGTGCCATGAGTTATTCTCCTTCACAACAATACACAGATAATAGTAAAGTGACAATGATAGTGGAAATATTAATAACAGAATAGTATATATAACACATTAATCATAGTGATAATATGAATAAACAAAATTAACATGAGAGGGTGGTATCACTCGTAAAAAAACCCATTCGTATAAAATATTACAAAATATATTTAACCAAATCTACCTGATGCTAATAAAAAATCCCGAAGCAATTTAAATATAGTGAGGTTATCAGACAAAATTGAAACATTTGAGCCATACAGTAAATGTTTTTCAAGATTTGTTTGAGATCTGAATAAAATCAATCATCACGTAAAATTTGGTGCAATTACTGACAGTGTGTGACGAGGGACAGCATAGGCTGGGCAATGGAACAGTAAATGTACAACATCCCCTCTCGTTGCTCCACATTTGTCACACGACATATTATCAGCAAAGTTATACTGGAAACGTTGACATTTTAAGGCGCTTAGCGTGTGTGATTTACAGCTGTTTTGCCGATAAAGCCAGAGTACAAATGAGGACAAAATGGGGTACAGTTCGTGTATGCTTTTTTTTAGATTTAGTTCAAAATGTTCTATACTAGGGCTACTGCGTAATGCAGGATTCGTGGCATTCCGCAATCGTATTGTGGAAAATAGAAACGATTGATTTCTTACACAACTCAAGCGGTAGCGCGTAATTGGCATAGAACCGGCTCTTGTTCTGCGAAAATTATGACCTGTGTCTCGTTGAATCGTCAAAACAGCAGTCAAATAAGGTGCATCTGTGAGACCTCGTGACATTTTAAACAACATACATAGCTTGTGATTTGTGATTATCACGTCTTTCTTTGAGCGGCAACCACCCCAGCTATTGGCACATTACATCTAAGCTTTTAAACATCAATCATCAAGATTTCTGAATCGTTGACCTTTATTTTGCCAAATCTGAGCCATTTTCACTCACTTGACTCTAAGAGAGTGAAACTTTGACTTCATGAATTTGTCGGTTTTAGGGTTCAAGCATCATTAGGTGAATGTTGTCTGGATGATATCCTGTGATAGAAACAAAAGCAATAATATTAAATGGGGAAAAATATAATGCTATGATTTCTAATATAGGTTTTGTATTTTTATTTTACAACGCACGATACAATACGATAGGGATACTGTGCGATACGGTGTGCCACGATAATATGTGGTGTCATTGGTTGATTACCCTTGTTCTTCGACATTAGTAACTTTCATAGCGCCTAGACCACAGGCCAGCTCACTGGCACCATGTCTACAGAAGTAGTTTGTACATTTGATGACGTCTGTCTGATATGTTGTATTAGGAGACCTAACCTGAAAAAATACTGAATTAATAAGAAGATGAATGGAAAAGCGATATATGATTGAATAATGTATGGTATTATACTCGTATGACACTTCACATGTGCTGTTTTATGTATATCTTTACAAATTCTTTTGTTCTTATATTTATAATATCTTTGCAGGTTTTGGAACATCTTAGTTGGGTTTTTTATCCCTGGATAAAAACACCATTGTTTGTGCATGACCATGTATAAATTGAAAACATATCATTGTTCAAACTTTCAGCCTGAGTAAAAATTGGGAGGTAGTAAAAAGTGGGAGCTACACCGCAGCGAAAACGCACCACAGCAGAACGTGATTGCTCAGCGTGTATTCTAATTGCATATGTATGGTTAAAGGCCAAGTGAAGTCCCCAGAACTACTCACCAAGTAATTGTCCATTCTAGTTTAAATGAAGGTTTAATGGCGCGACTGCTTCATCGGTACGCTTGGCCCACGGAGGTTTCTGAATTTAGATGGGGTCATTTTCAATCTATCAAACTATGTCTTATGACGACTACATCAAGAAATACACAGAAAAATCTAGATAGTTTGAGCATTTTATTTATTAAGTTAAAGTAAGCAGATACTGCGCTTTGCATTTGCAGAGCAGCGAGGCTCTATATATCCACCTGCCACTATAATTACAAACCTCTATGACGGCGACTGACGTAAGTGATTAATATTTAATTACACGTGACATATTTTGACTACATCGTGTCAAATATGGCGTAACTGACATCATTAATAATACACACACAGCTCACTACGGCTCACGCCTCCACACACGCACCCTGGTGTGCTACTATTTGAAACAAATTGGTAAAGTACGCTCTATTGACGTAAATGGACTACTAGCCCACCACCTCGTTCTATAGTCATGGTTGTCGAAAAGTCTAACTTGCATCAACAGTTTTTTAATTATATGTTCTAGTGTTAATAAATATAAGCCTATCATCAAACTAACATATTTTAATCAAAAAAAGTTAAAATTGAAATACTATTTATGCGTCTGGCAATGTTTGAATTTGACTAAAATTAGATGGTGTACTAGTCCCTTTAACCCTTTAACTGCCGGTGCCGAATATATTCGGTTTTTTACTTTTTTATTACCACATTCAGTACCGCATTTTAAACATGTTAAAGCCATAATGTGACATCAATCAGCACGATTTGAAATGAGTTGACCTCCATTTTGTCAAATCTGAATAATTTTCACTCACTTGAAGTTGTGGATCGCGTCTGCGAGACACAACTTCAAGTGAAAATTTAAATTGAATAATTTGGCGGTTAAAGAGTTAATGATTATATTGATTTTAAATCGACTATGTTTGGGAGACGCTTGGGGAAATTAAGCCAAAAGCTCAACATTTCACGTTTGCTGAAACTGTCTGTATAATGCAATACAATATATCACAGTGAGATTATGTTATAACCACCTCTGGTGACAAGGATCAGTTGATATTTCAGAGCGCTGAGCGGATGCTTTCCCGTTTCCAGGTGACATTATCGTCACACAAGCCAGAGAGGCCGCCCAGCTAACACTGCGATCTATATATGGATTATTCTGGAAAAAAACAAAGATGCTTCATCGACTGGGCCCGTTATGCAAGAGTGCCCGACATATTGGAGTCTAGGGTGTGTGGTTGTAGTGGAATTTACTACTAGAACATATACTTGGTTTAAATGTTTTCAGTGGCCGCTCAACTCTTACAACGCTAAAATATTGTTCTATAAACCATGGAAACCAAAGGGTTTTTACAATTCGAAACTATGATAAATACATGTATCATTTTTCCGCTGAATAGGCCTACATATGTAATGGGTATATGCGGTAATTATAAATATTTTAATTCTTTCAGTGCGGGGACCGTCTTTATATAGGTCAGAATCTGACGTCTACAGACGCCAGATTCTGACGTATAAAGACAGTCCCTGTGCTGAAAGGGATAGATCGCTATCAGATCAAATTTATCATGTTTTCCCGCACATCGACACATAAGTTAAAGTGGATGAACCTTATTATACTCTACACAATAATGCTAATTATACATCTATCTATATCCAACGCATTCTTCTAATAAATATCTTGCTGGGGACGCATATTTTAAAAAATTCACATTATTAACCTTTTAATTTGTTTATTAGCCGATTAAATCATTGTTATTGTGAATTAAACGAGTGCTTGAACATAAAGATCTCCAAATGTTTGGTCTCAAATTAAACAAAATTATGTGAGTAATTTTCACCAATTTGAAGTTGTGCATGGGTCGCGGTAGCGAGGCACAACGTCAAGCCGGCGAAAATTTAAATAAGATATCTTGGTGGGGAAAAGGTTCTCACCACATGTCATCGCAGGGCGTGATAATCAACATAATTGTCACCCCCCGCGAGGACTGTCATTGTGAGTGAAAGCAAGGGTTAAATCCCCTGGTGGCTCTGAAAAGAGAACAAGCGAACTTTCTTAATTTCACAATTAAGATGACACGCTTCTAGGAACTTTCTATTTCTCAAATTATCAACTTTAGACACCTTTTAGACCATTCCACCCAAATTCAATGAAATTACATAACTCTGACGTTCTTGCTCAGGGTATGCGGGAGTATGGCGATGGCACACAGACAGTCAGGCAAACAACACGAGGTAAATTGATCACATTTGATACAAAATTCAGAACGCAATTTTAAGTATGTTAAACATACTAAGTGAACTTAAGTGAACACGAGAGGCATAGGTTTAATAAAAGAAATGTCTCAAATGTTCATTTAAAGGATCTGTCAAAACTAAAACTTTATCGGCCTTTTCCATCCAGATTTCAAGAGTTAAGACACGAGATATAGGGTAGCTACCGGCTGATTCAACACCTCATCTAGACCACCGCGACCCTCTGTTCGCCGAGGGCGCATCAAAATTAATTAAATTCTAAAATGCTTCTGTTTCCAGGTTCCTTGCCTCCCTTGCCAACCAGACATTTTCTAATGAGTTTTATATACTAATGAAATATTTGGATAGGCTGAGAGAAAGCTTTCATACAAGCTTCGAATGCCTTAATCCCACTCTCAGCACCCTTCGGGTGCTAGGGTTCACTCAGTCGAGCTGAGCATCAAAAAAACTAAACTGTGCTATAATAAGCACAGGCGAGCCCAAGCGTAGCACATGCACGTCACCATGCACAACGAAATGACTTCTGCTGATTGGGGCTTTAGCTTCACGTGGCCTCACATGTATAATATTTGTCATCATTTGGTCGGTACTGAGCATGGTCGCCAAGACGTGTTAATATAGTTGTAAAATCTAGTTCTTGAACGGCGACCTAATTTTATCCAGGATCAGATTCCACTAATTTCTAAAGGGACTACACTACTACCTTTTTTAGTAATGGCTGTGTAAACGTATAGCATTGTCTATAGTCAGATTCAAATTAAATCCATCAACCAGGATTATTGAATTTCGCGGATTTCTCAGTCAATTCTCAACCAATTTTCATAAAATTTCACACACACTATTTTCCATTCATGTCGTGACTACCCTGAACATTTCGCATGTAATAAAATTCTTAGACTAAGCTAATGGCTTTCTAGAGGGCAACATTGTTATTTATTTACTACATGTCAAACGGTCTAACTTCTTAAATACTTATCAAAACTTAGAGTAGTCACGACATGAATGGAAAATAGTGTGTGTGAAATTTCTTGAAAATTGATTTAGAATTGCCTGAGAAATCGGCGAAATTCATTCACCACGGTAATGTGAATCCAACTATATATAGTGCATTAACAATTTGTATTATTAGACCAAAGTATGGTATTCTATCTCCCTCTAATTTGAATAAAAACTGAATGGTGGCAGTGATGGCTGATCCCGTCATGTGACAGGCTGAACCACTCTGACGTACGACACATGTAAATGTGGAAGTGTGATTTTCTGAAAAAAACAATTATGTCGAGAATAAAATCAAATTGCAAAATGAGAAGGCTTGTTTACTTGAAAAGCATTTTGACTTTTTTTTATAATTTAGGGAAAAACCATCATTTTCGTTGACTTTTGTATGACAGTGGCTTCATCGGTTTTTTCTGTCAATGTATACCTCATATCATATTCATGTCATATTCAATGATGAGGTGCTCATGTTTACGTTACGTTAGAAAATCCTCTGAACAAGATAACCAGTTTGCACGGAATGTACGTAACTATTGGGAGTAGGCTCGACATCTTTTCGGAAATTCGTCGGAATTATCAAACAAACTATATAGTTAACCAAAATAACACTCTGTTTGTGTAAGTTTTCAATAGCCGTTGTTCACATTGTTGGTTAATCTATGAACGCTATTATTCTATTAACTGGTTAATCTATTAACGCTGAGTATTAACTTTTTTCATACCCTTTGGTATTTGTCCTTCAAATTTTTGACTGATGAAGCTTTCTGCAAATTTCGCTGGTGATTTGCTGTTTGAATGGTCAGAGATGTAAAACATTTTCACAACTGTGATACTTCTGGGGCAATGTTTTTATCCCTGGCCCAGTAATGTAACTTTATTGATACAGAGTATGCCCTTGACAAAATTATGAAAAGCCGGTACTTAAGTTGGCTCCTCGTCGGGGGCAGCACACTGCTTTCGACGCTGGCACAGCCATGGACCAGCATTGGCCCAGCTTCTTTTGTTTTCCATTTGCTGACAGATCTATAGATGCTGTGCGAACAAAATTCAAGGAATATTTTAACGTGCTCAGTCAGAAACATGTTACATTGTCCCAGCATTAAGCCAGCATTGGTTCAATGTCTCGTGCTTGCTGCGTCGCGTGCCGTGAAAGCAGAGCTGCGCGTGCGTAGAGCACCACATTACGTCACATCCGGAAAATTACGGGACGCTCATTTCTCGCTATAATCTCGTTGAGGTCCCGTGGAGGGCTGTTATGTGCCTGGCTCAGGAGGGGGGGGGGGAGAATTGACGCTTGTAGAACCGACAAATCAATCTATTCCTATGAAATGCTAAATAAAATGCTATCGATTCCATCAATTTAGACGAGTAGGTGGCCTATTATTCTAGTTTGATTATCATTTAACTAGATTTTTTCCAAGGTTTGCAAGTGGGATGGCTACTGAAAAAGAACAACTACGACCGTCATATAGGAACATAACATAAGAAGATAACAATTTATGCAGCGAAGAAGTATATCACATTGATATAAAAATTCAAATTTGAGTAGCAATGCGTAGGTACAGTGTTGTGATATTTTTACAGAACGATAATATTCTACATGGAGAGGACAGTCCACCAATTGCCAATCCATATGTATGAGAATTAATAAAGAGGTAGGCCAGCGTGAAAGAGGGGGCGTTAATGGGTGGCTTTAGAATAGAGGTGGCACCCAGTCAATTGCACTATTTGACACCTGCTTCGCGGGACGCTTGGGCACATCAAGAGTCTTATGGTAATAATAGGGTAATACAATATACAATAGAGCTCACAGAGGTATAGCTCATTGAACGGTGACCTTCTACAGTCCATGTCGTCCGGGCTACTCAAACATGCACATTCACCCTTGTTCTGCGGAGGCCGTATATAGATGCATAACTCGGTAAACACAAATCATTTTGTATAACATTTTATGCAACGTCGGTCCATTATAATTCTGCAATAATTGTATGTGGTAGATGATGATCAGTTGATTGAACAAAACAAGTCTTTCTCTGACATAGATGGATATATATAAATTCATTGACGACAGGAAGTATATGCAGACTCAAAATGATCTAATTACACTTTTTTTATTAATAAATATCATAATGTTATAAGTTTTCTAAGTTTACTCCGTGAATAAGATAATTTCATAATTTCAAGCTGTGAATTGCGTTATATTAGCATTCCAGTTCCATCTAAATTAACAGTACGAACAGAAAAAAACAGGACAGAGGTAAAGGCTCCGAAAGCAGAAGTTAATTTAGAATTGTGAATTTGTGCTCAATAAAATTACCTGGTAACGTGTTCAACCCGCACTTCAGATGGTCGATACACACATTCCAAATGATTTGTTTATTTATTAATTTAAATGTGCATTTATTTTGAAAATAATTCATTAATTCCTGTCAGCTGCGCTCAGTACACTGGATCATTATATTTGAGTTAACATTGTTTCATGTAGCGGTACTTAACCCTTATAGCGCGGGGACCGACTTTAGTCGTCAGAATCTGACGTCTGTAGACGTCAGACTCTGACGACTAAAGTCGATCACTCTAAGAGTAAAAATACTTCCCATGGCCGTAACCCCGTAACATAGGTATTCAAATGAATCAGAAAGAGCTAACTAAGACATTTATGATGATTTCAAATTGATTAAAACCCTTTGGTCTCCATGATCTATACAGAAATACTTCAGCGTTGTAAGGGTTAAACATGTGTAAGGATTGTTAAGTATTCTTACAGAACGACTAAGATTGAATACTACAGTTCTATAACATCACATTATATTTAGTATGTAATGTTAAACATATTACTGAATTTAATTTACAGACTTAAATTTAAATATTCTCATTTACATATAATTTAGAAATTTTTACATTTCTTTGATTAGGAAAGACTGTTAATTAAGATGAAGCACAAATGTATCTCTCCTGAATCGTCAGTGGAGTTTAGCGATGTATATAACTTAAATAAGGGTATAAAATAGTAATTTTTGTGGACTGTTGCATTGAGCGTGGTATCATCGACTGTTTCTGTCAATATATACGCCCCATAAGGTGATTAATAGTCAACCAGTGATATTTAGTTTTGCATGGGTATTCAAACCAGTCAGCTCTCTGTTGAAAATCACGTGACCAACGAAGAGATTTTCATGTTTACGTCAGAAAATCATATGAACACAATGACCAGTGACGTTTGCACCGAATGTACATCATCATTGGAAGTAGGCGTTTCTGAGTGCTCGTTTTTTTTTAGAAATTCTACAGAATAGTCCAATAAAATTTAATGTTAACCAAAATAATAACCATTTTGTGTAAATTTAAATAAGCGAGTTTTTACTTCTTTTCGAATGTCTATGCATTTGACCCTTAAAGGTGCTCTCTCTCTCTGTTCTATCCAATCACAGGACGTTTAATCACATTACTTTCTAGTCAGATCACCTCTGTAAAAGACAAGAGGCGGTATTTGCTAACTTGTAAAGTAAGCATGTACTGCATTTAGGCTTTGCACGGCGGAGCTGAGTGTGTAGGCGTGGTTCGCAGTGCGGTACACTCATTGCGCCATACACCCACATGTTTGCTTGTCGTAACTGAAGGGCGTTTATTTATTAAACACAATCACCTAATTAGGCTGAATACTATAGGTACTGGATCAATCAGTCTGTGTAGTACTAACTCCATGCATGTTCAACAGATCCCTGCTCTAACCTCTACAACACTCATGTCCACGTACTATTATATAACAGTATACGATAGTATTCATGTGTTTTGTCACTGCACCTGTGTGACCAGGGGCCCATCTCACTATAGAATCTTAAAATTAAGATTATCTTAACTTTCTCTTATTCTCCTTAGAAAAGTTAAGATAAATCTTAACTTTTATAACGAGAATAAGAGCAAGTTAAGATAATCTTAATTTTAATCTTTTGAATCTAAATCTTAACTTTTATAATGAGAATAAGAGCAAGTTAAGATAATCTTAATTTTGAGATTTTTAGAGGGATGGGCTCCAGGTGTTCAACCTTTTACCCTTTAATATATTCGGGTATTCATTTTTAATAGCACATTAAGCACCACCTTTTAAACATGTTAAAGATAAAATGTCACATCAATCAGCAAGATTTGAAAAGAGTTGACCTCCATTTTGCCAAATCTGAATAATTTTCACTCACCTGAAGTTTAGGATCGCGTCAGCGAGACACAATTTCAAGTGGGTGAAAATTCAGATTAAATAATTTGGCGGTTAAAGGGTTAAAGTAAAATATGTCTGAAATATTGAAGCAATGATAGACGCGGAAACTTCAATTTCACAAACTGCGGTTATTTGAATTTGTGGATCACTATAGCGGCGAGACACTAATTCAAGTAACTCGAAATGTTAATGCTAGTTCCGAGCACTAAGGATTTACCGTTGAGGTCCCCGTGCTTCCTTTACGCACTGCATGACATTTAGAAATAGATTTATCACAAGAAAACTGATTTCATCCATAACAGCAATAACATTCGGGCCAGAGAAACTAACAGTTCATGTTGTGATAACCAGTGATAACATAGCTATATATTTATGTGACATTTGGTATGCTTCGTAAAATGTCGAAATGTTGAAGTGTAGGCCTGATAATCGTGTTTGACTATATCACAGATCATAGTCCTATGCACTAGGCTCTGGTACATAAAAGGTTGATTAGTTTGCGTGCAGGTGTGGAAAGTTTCCGGTCCTCAAGTGTCAGTTGGTCACCACAGCGCCATCTGACGGTCAACATCTAAAGCACCAGCAAACTGTCACCACAACCACCTCAGCCACAGCTGTTGCACTACGAGTGTGGTACGAGGGCGTTACGAGTACGTTACGAGTACGTTACATCACACACTTCTCGGCCAGGGTAGTAGGCATAAGCATGGTAGTGACAAATGGCAAATGAATCTGTTATGACTTTTTTTCTGTCTAATATAGACTTGGTCTATATTATATTTAGTGCTGTAAAATATCAAATATAGAACTAAAGAGAATTAGTACGCATTGGTGTATGTTAGCTTACGTGCGTGCTGGCGTACATGTACCTGTTTGCGTGCGTGAGTGCATACGTTGGTTCGTAAATGCCTATACGTGCGTGTGTGCGTGTATAAAAAGTTATACACCAAGTTCTCTGGAACATTTTGTTATTTCAAAAGTAAGCACGGAGCTTGTAATCAGTATTTTTGGTAAAAATATTAAAAGTAATTCTGCATGATTTATACTAGTCATTTGTTTTATACTCAGGACTGGCCTCATTACTCTTTAATAGGCCGGCCCCGATGGCTCATTCGTATCGACTGGGGCTTGTAACCTGGGGGTACCAGGTTCGAATCCCGGTCGGGACGGATAGTACAGTGTACAGTGCTGCCTATGGTACTGTGCACTATAAAGAACCCTTGAAGTCATTCGAAATAAGAGTAGGGCATAGTCCCGGCTTCGGGCTTCCTTCTGTCGCGATATTGCCATGATTGTGCAGAAAGCGACGTAAAGCAATATTCATTCATTACTCTTTAATATGTTTATTGGCGTGTGCCGCTCAGGCTCACGTGACCAGTAATCAGCTTGGACACTTTGAGCACCAGGGGCAGTGTATACGTCAGTAAATGTCAACTCAACACAAACCCACATTCACATATGTCACCGATGAATATTAATACTAAATAATTATCCGAAGACAAAAAACAATCAACGATGAATCATGATACTCCCTTTTCCAATGCACTTTATAATATTATACTGCTCTGCAACAAGAAAGTAAGCAGATCAAAATTTTTTTGTCTTGCAGAGCAGTATGGTAGGTACTATTTAACCCTTTAAGCCCTCACGATGCATTAAAGCATCATTTTATATCCATGAAAACAGATTTAATTTTCCTACAACTAGGGGTTTTAGAACGAAAATTTCCATGAAACTGGTTCACCAATACATGACAATGCTCTTTAATTTTTAAAACACATCAAATCATCTTCATCCACTACAAGTCGAGAATTGCGACAGCAATTCGCGGCTTGTAGTGGATGGTAAATTCGGGATTGATAGGGTTAATGTAGAATTTTTTTTTCTCTGGTATTACACATGTACATATATAACTGTGTTATTGTTAACGCTGCAGACTGAAGGATGTTAGATGTAATAAGTGTACATCAGGGCTAGTAGTGTGGCTAATCCACACCCTTTTAGACTTGGCTAATGTTTTGCCAACTTCGGTAACAATGGCCCGTCTAATATTAAATCGATTTAGGCTCAATGTTTCTATTCTTGCTGGTTAATCAACAAATCAAGGTTTTGGGCGTGGAACCGATCTATAGCTGTGATTAAATCGACGATTATTCTCGAGAATGAAGTGCTATTCTGCTTTTATGCATGTAAGTTTAGCAGCATCCCAGCAGACACAAGACGTTGAATCAATAGTGGTTTAACGTTGGTCCACCGTCTACGACGCTGGACCAACGTTAAACCACTATTGATTCAACGTCTTGTGTCTGCTGGGATAGCTCCATATTTTTTGTAGAACAGATAAAAAAAAATTCTTGGCAAAATGACGCTGACCCTTTAGTTTTCTACTCCAACTTAAATAAATAACAGCCACATTCCGGCAGTGGATCAACCCTTTTTGTCACGCAGTGCAATCTATGACCATCCTCGTCTAGTACTATTCTTGTGCCGCCCACGTTTGTTTTGCTTTATACGATAGCTCAGAGGAACCAGGGTCACTCACGACTATATCTTTTCATTAACCCTTGCATTGCTAAGACCGTATGTATAACATTTCAAGCATAACGTCTCCAAAGAAAGGAATATGTCACTAAATTGATAATTAATATAGTTTGTGACAGATGCTAGCGTGAGTAAAAAATAAAATTTGGAAGATGTCTATTTTTCAAGAAAAATATAAATATTTTCGACATTTCAAGCTGGAAGTTGTATCAGTAATAATTCCAGCCTTAAATGAAGGAAATCAAACACGCACGCATAGGCAAACAAACATATAGTAGTTTAAGGGTCAGCAATTTCCATTGCATCTTTTGAAGGCAAAAAAGTTCGAAAAAGGTTCGAGAATCCTGACAAATCCAAATAAATTTATCCCACGTTGTGTGTCGGGTAAGCAAAATTGTAATTATGTATACATGTAGAGATAACTTGGGTGTAATGTGCGTTATTGGTACAATACTCACCTCAATGCAAATAACAATTATTGCGTTTTACAACATCCACGTAGAAAATAATTATTATAAATTCGGCCATTAATACAACGTTGGGCCAACATCTCGTGCTCACTGGGATGTAGTGATTAAACACTGCAGTCTATCACGCAGGAAATCGCAGGTTCGACCCCCGTTCCAGCATTCAGACTTCAAATAAAGAACATGTTTATTTCCCGCTCACTCCTAAGGTGTAAAGATTCAGTATTGTGGTGAGCTTCCCTGACCAAGATATAGCAACATCGACATCAGATCACCAGGGCTACAATTTCATGTGTCGAGAGGGCAGTGCAATCTGATTAATCTAACGATTCCCAGGAGATGCTCCTGGCGCAGTTTAGCTTGTACATGTATGTGTATAAGTTTGGTAATCTCTCTCATCAGACAAGTTTTATTTTATTCTAACTGTTGACTTTCCCTCCTGGTAATGTGTTTGTTGCATAATGCTAAAATATAAAGCACTTTCGCATTTCAAGCTATGTTTTTTATAAAGTGCAATGTATCATTTGAAATTCACAAGTTGTGGATTGCATTCAAGAGCGACTAATTATAAAATGTATTGATATTTAGCATCTAATGGGTCATTGCGGCAGGATTGATAGGGTTACCTGAGAGGGGTGTGTCATGTAGAGGGGGGGGGAGGGTGTCAGGTAGGGACCTTGGAGGACGGGAGTTATAAATTAGACAATAATTCCTCTGGAGTGGTTCATTGTACAGACCCACCTCTATTGCTCCCCTTGTTTAGCCTCCTAATAATGGACTGACACTCTCAGTACCAGAACCAAACAATGCTCCACACTAATAACCAGGGAGATATTCCTGACGTGCAATACGGATACATTAGGAATGAAATTGATATAATATAATGTGCTAAGGGCTCACTTAAACAAATATTATCAAGTTTGAAGATGCGTATTTTTCATAATATAGAAAAAAATAGTTTTCGTCATTTAAATGAATTAAATACAAAATAATATATGTCAATTCATCAATACAGGTGTTAAATTAGCATTAATTAACACTCCTAACATTTTTTTCATTTCATCTGATTTTATTTCATGTGATTTCTCATTCACCTCCAGATGTGAATTGCTACCGTTATTATACGATCTTACATACCATTAAAACACCATTGGGTGAACGTCACGTGTTTGCTGGGATACACTGTCTGCGACGCTGGCCCAGCATTGAATCAGCATTCGAGCAACGTAGGTGGAGTGTCTGCTTCTTGAAAGCACGCAGAGGGTTTGTCCCTGTTTGATTTGTGCCCCCCCCCCCCCCTCACAAGAGCGAGGCGTCCGATCTGACGCGGCCGCTGACCTGTCCACCCCTGGTCATCTACGACAGGAACCTACGTCACAAGTGGCCACGCGTAGCTGAGCGCGCACGTGCACATGCGCGCGCACGAGTTATCGGCGCGTGCCTAACTGACCAGTTATTAACCCCCTGTCAACTACATGCCACCACAATATACATTGGACTGTCACCCTTTGAGTACCAAAGTGCTAGATTTGCTATTTATATAATTTGAAGCTGTGATTGTTAACACACATTCCTGTTTTGAGTTACATGTACACAGTTATGTATGTCATTTAGGCTAGTTATTATGTATTTTTATGCATACTGTACGGTTTGTTTCTACCAAAACGATGTAGGCCTACTGCATTTTATAGAATAAATTGAATTGAATTTGAAATATAAAAATAAACTTTTAAATACTATTCTAGTCTGAACTCACTCACTCACTCACTCACTCACTCACTCACTCACTCACTCACTCACTCACTCACTCACTCACTCACTCACTCACTCACTCACTCACTCACTCACTCACTCACTCACTCACTCACTCACTCACTCACTCACTCACTCACTCACTCACTCACTCACTCACTCACTCACTCACTCACTCACTCACTCACTCACTCACTCACTCACTCACTCACTCACTCACTCACTCACTCACTCACTCACTCACTCACTCACTCACTCACTCACTCACTCACTCACTCACTCACTCACTCACTCACTCACTCACTCACTCACTCACTCACTCACTCACTCACTCACTCACTCACTCACTCACTCACTCACTCACTCACTCAATCACTCACTCACTCACTCACTCACTCACTCACTCACTCACTCACTCACTCACTCACTCACTCACTCACTCACTCACTCACTCACTCACTCACTCACTCACTCACTCACTCACTCACTCACACACTCACTCACTCACTCACTCACTCACTCACATATATTTAATTACAGGTAAACATAGGCGTGTTTGGCTGTATTGATATAACGTCAACTTCCTTTAAATCTCATATCTGCCCTCAGACCAGTTTGATTTGACCATTATCCAGGTGTCACAAGCGGGCAAACAAGGTGGCCAGACATGGCTGTTGTCAAACCTCTGAGCTGGGGTTCCTACCACTAATTCCCATAGATATTTTTGAAATGCTTAAAGCAGACGACTAGAGAAAACATTGACCGCCATACTTTTTACAATTAAAATATAGAGCAATAGATTTCTTTAAGATGTATTGACATGTTTCGTGAATGGCTTCACTGAAGGAATGCCACTGCTCCAAGCAAATCCATTATTGGGCAGATGTAATTAAAGCACCTCCTCGAAAAAATACCCGGCATTTCTTCGTGATATCAAGTTCTGACCTTTGCTTGAGACACCTTGATCATGGTGAGATCGGCACGTGCTGATAACTCATACAAGATGAGTGAGCACGTGCCTATCAGACCATGACGTCACAGTGGACCCGTGTGAACACTACACTGTGGATGCCATGTGGAACCCATCCACACACCACGAGGATAACAAACAGAGAAGATTGACGGTACACTTCCTGAATGGCAGATTGACCCCCACCTTCAAGAAATGGCATCAATCAAGACCCGCCACGCGAGAAGGTACCTCCCCGCGGCGTTATGCAAATTATTTATGACGTCATTTAAAATTTAATTTAAATGATTACATAACTTAATTTAAAATATTAAAAATCTTATAAAACAAAAAGTTATACAGTTTTTTCAAAAATTCTTTCACAAGTTTCAGTTAATGAGACAGAAAGACCACGGCTATCGAATCAACTGAAAAAAATCAATTTTAAACATTGGGAGCTTATGGCTCTTTTCGCGTGGCGGGTCACAATTATTGTCCGACCATGAAATTTTAATTAAGAACAAATCTGAAAGTGGGAGCTTGTTAAACACATATAATGTTGAAATGGTAATTACATCACTATCAATCTTCAACTAAAAAAAAAATAAAGGCTTATTTCTTTTTATCAGACTTGACAGACACCCCAATGCAAATTTTCAACCACTTGAGGCTGTGTCTCGCTACCGCGATCCACAACCTCAAGTGGTTGAAACTTACTTGTATTTCTTTAATTTGGGACCAAGTGTTTACAAATCTTGATGTTTAAACAGTCATTTCAGTTCCAATAACAGTGGTTTAATCGACCAATAAAACTGATTAAAAACGTTACTGTCGTGATTAGCAGGCAAAGGGATAATAGATGAGTGAATATAACCCATGTGGTTTGGATCGCCCTTGAATAAGATTTAAACTCAGTTTAAATCCCATTCATTCATAATGATATTTTGGGACTTATCACATTCTAAATAAAAAATGGTTAATTTCCCTTGAATCAAATTCAAATGCTGCACCTGCTAGCCTCATATTGGGAGAAATCTGAATAATCTGCCAACTAGAAGATTAACCTCCCAATGGCTGATTCCACTAAATTACCCCCCCCCCCCCCCTCTCTACCCTCTTACCTTTACCTCCACATCTGAAAGCTACTGCAATATCGTTCTTGTGGAAAATAATCCTCAGTTAATTCGTCCTGGCACTAATGCTCATAATCCTCGACTCCCAATGAAATCCTCACCCAACGTTGTTTTAATGTTTGTTTGACGGTGGCCCAGCATTGAACCACCGTTGGGTCAATGTATGTTATAATCTGGAGAATAAAGTCACGAAATGTGGCGTTAATCTTCACACACTACAAAGTATTAATACCCGAAATTATCAATAAAACATCTATACTTTCTCTGTGGTATGAAGTATTCTAAATTGAATAATTCTATGAAGTGCAGCGGATTTAAAATGAGTAGAACGATTAGCTATTAATTCATCTTGCATACTAGATGTTTTCTGAACGTGATTTAGTTTAACAGTAATCTCAATAATATACTATTGTACAAGCTAACAAAATATTTCCGTTTTAAATTAAGTTTATTGTCTCTGTCTCAAAATAATTGCTTAGTAAGGTAAATGTGCAGCGGATATTTTTCACTCATCTTCCCTAGCAAGGCCTCACCAGCCGAGTGGAAGCTGTTTTACTCTAAGGAATGTTTTCATGTTTTTATAGTAATGCATTAAAATATTTATTTAAGTCACTTATATATTTTGGAACAGATACATATGTATAACATTAATAATAAAATTGGCTTCAGAAAGGATCGCGAGGTCTGAGAATGTAGTGCTTCTTAGAATTGTTGTCGGTTGTCAGAAGAACATCTTATATTTTGAACTAAATTGATTTTAACAAAAATTGTATAATATATGAGTTGGAACTAGTAAGCAGTTACCACTGTTCGCCCTCTTTCATGGTGGTGGTATATGTGTCTGATCATTCCATTGGTTGACAGACAGGCAGTGTAGGATACATCTGTGATAATATTTTTTATTTGGACTGACAATAATAATTAGTATGAAAACATACGATATAAAACAATTAATTTTAATAATTAGTTGTGACATAAATTTGGATATCCATGGTTGGACAGTAAAATATTGCACAAAACAATAAAATTAGTTTATACATTCCATCATAAAATTCAGTTATAAAAGGATTAATGACTTTCCCTCAGAGGTAAATCGTTCAATCTCATACCCAAATGAGTGGCAGATAGAACAGTTTAGCTCAAAGAAGCCACAATATACAATCTATCGATTTGCACAATGGTAGTCTACAATTGTTAAGGCAGTTTCACTCTCGAATACAATAACTATATGGATACGGCTGGATTATTTAAGGCAGCATTCTTATAAGGTCATACTTTAACTATCAGCCACAATATTAGTACAGCGCACCACACAATAGCTCATTCCTATTTACAAGAAGCGTATCGACTTTTTGAGAGTGAGCATGAACTTCTGACGCTGCTTTATACATAATAGATGTGTACATCTGCTGTTTACACGGGGATATTGATGAAATCCCTTCTTCTTCAGCTCTAGTAACAATCACCTATTTCACAGCGTACATAGCACATCTGAAAGACATGCACTCAACCATGAAGCAGATCAGTTTGCCTGACAGTCTTGACATCCGGGTGGTTCTTCTGGGGACTGCATAAGTAGCATCAACGAGAAATTTTGTAATCCGGGCCATGTTTCACGACTGGTTTTTAAATTTGGAAAACTCAAACAAAGCTTTGTTGTACAGAAATATAAAGGTTTATTTTAGACCTTCCTTATACTTAACAGTTATTTCAAATATTCAACATAGATTAGCGTTAACTCAATTAAGAACTCGTAATCATAAACTTCATGTAGAAACTGGTAGTTGGTGTAAACCTAGGTCAACACCGTTTGATGAGCGTCTGTGTTTTATTTGTGACCGGGATGAACTGGAAGACGGATATCATTTTGTATTATGTTGTCCTGCATACACAGCACTAAGATTAAAATATATAAAAAAATATTATTATTAATATCCTAGTATGTATAAATTTACGAAATTGTTAACAATAGAAAACAAAATTGTATTAAGAAAACTGGCAGCTTATGTATATTATGCTTTCAAAAAGAGCAACGAGATTGCTTACATTAATGATTGAAAGATTCCTATCCACTGTTTTTCTGTATTGTTTTATTTGTATTTTAAAATGTGCCTGACAGGCGATGTATTCGCCTTTGGTTAATAAACATTATCATTATTATGTTCTAGAAACTAAAAAAATCGACGTCATAATGGTACAATGTCGTTATAGTATTACATTTTCTGTAAAATGAGAATATGACATTACTGAGATGGCAAATTGTAAAATATATAATCATATAATCAGATACTAAAAATATTCTAACCGTTGATAATATGCGTATATAAAGATACTAAAAATATAATTGTGAATTATATTCTATAATGAAGTATGCTACACAGTGCAGTTATTCATTGTTCAATTGCTTCCCAAAAAACTATTACTTGTACAATGCGTCACCTCTATTTGATTAAAATTACCATGGTATTAAAGCCGTATTACCACTTTGTAGAGTTGAATATACGACATTTTATACAGTATCAAATAGAAAGTTTCTCAACTCAGTGATTATAACTCAGTGATTATAACTCCGTGATTATAACTCAGTGAATAATCTGAGACAAGACTTAGAAGTTAATTGTATCCCGAATCGATTAAATCGCGAAATGTTCTAGGATTATTTTCGATTGATTTTCGTTATTTAAAATGAATTATCTGGATGAATGGATGTATGAATGAGTGAATGAATAAATGAATGAATGAATGAATGAATGAATGAATGAATGAATGAATGAATGAATGAATGAATGAATGAATGAATGAATGAATGAATAAATAAATAAATGAATGAATGGGGCATTTAGATAATGTTATCCACATACAGGCTAGATTGGGCCAGGATAATTTCCTAAGGATGGTGAGATAAATAAGATGAATTTGCACTCCAAGCAAAGAATAAACTCGAACTCTGGCGCTCTGAGGCAGAATACGCTACTTCCTAGCTACAAAGACTACCCACAATAATGAATCTTCGCAAGTGGGTGGTAATGAAACATTTTTTTTTAATGAGACTACCAAGAAAGGGGACGAGCCCGCAAGCTTTCGTTGCTTAAATCAAGAATTTCTTCTGAATTTCCCGCAGAGGGACAGCACCGATTGATTCCCAGCTTGAGGTGCGCGCGCAGATCTGGTTCATGTACGTGTGGTGGCTTGTCACATTTTAGTCAATCTCGTCCTCTATGATCAGCCAGAGACACATTGTACTCCTGGACAAAAGCTCTCCGGGCGAGCTGCACCGATACCGTATTAATCTGTTTACGGTCAAGTCTGTGGAACAGTCATCACGAAACATGTGTATAACATTTGTACATCGCCGGCCCAACGTCTTCGACGTTGGGCCAACATTGTACAAATGTTATACAAATGTTTTGTGTTTGCAGTGCTAGGGCTAGAGAAAATGGTGAACCAATACTGGCTTAATTACGTCCCCAATATCGCCCGTTTTGGCCCTGCATTTGGCCTGCAGGGTTGAAGTATCTCTTGTGTGTCGTGGATAAAGCAAGTACAGATCAATGTGAGGGAAAATACAAGCTCTAGGCCCAATGCCATGCACATATAGCTCTAAATCTATATTAGAGTCTGTAATCTACATAATAAACTACAATTTGAAGAATATAGCAGGTTTACTTGTAAAAATGTATATGTCAATAAGCGAAAATTTATAAAATATGACAGGTCTACGTTTTAAACGCATGGCTATTTATTTGTAGCAGCCTGATCGCTACGTCATTTATGATTGAATAAGAACACGCAGCAATGAAGCAGCAAACTAGAGAAAAGGAGGCACAAACTTCCATATTTTTTAAATTGTACACATAGATTCCCCACAATAATGAATACACTGAATACAATACTGAATACACTCTTTTTTTTGTCGCGAATTTATAAAATAATTTGTTGTTTATTTGTTTATACGAAAACATTTCCCATAGATTAGGAACATAGTATTACCAAAAATTGCGTAACTTATAACACGTGTGGTTTTGTTAAGCAGCAGTGTTTATAAATAAAACTGCCACACGAGCCATAGCAAATTGAAACTTGAAGATAAAAATTGTCAGTCAAATATATCATTTAGACTTTTTTCACATTAAGCTAACATTTTATACAGCAGTTTGAAACAGTTATATGTGTTTTGTTTGCAATAACAATTAGCGTTGTTCCATTCCATTCATGAACACTGATAAATGAATTAAGCTTTATACACACACAGGCCCAATGTGACCAGAACAACCTCCTGAGGATTTGAAGTTGAATCAGATGACAAATAATTCAAAATTTGAGCCCTGAAACATTTTTTCTTTAGAACACGTGACTCGCGAGCTCCAGCGTGACAGATATGAAGTGTTAACACTGGGTCCCTGGCCTCTACAGTCTGTCCGGCGGTGGAGGATGGTCCAAAATAAAAATTAGCTTCTCGGTATTCAGTCAATCGATTCTCAATCGATTTTCATGAAATTTTGTAAACCCTATTTTCTAGTCATTTGGCATAGACCCTAAAAATTTCGTAAAAAAAAGATTGTTTAGTTCAAAAATTAGACCATTTGACATGTAGTAAATGTCTATTTATGACGCTCCACTATAACATGTATAAACCCATTAACTTCCGTTCCGGTTTATACTCAGAATTGCGTTACATGTCAAATGGTCTAGCTTTTGATATACTCAATGGAATTTAAGGGTTGTTGCCAAATGACTAGATAATAATGGTTGCAAAATTTCGTGACAATCCTCAGAGAATTGATTGACTGGATACCGGAAAGCTAACTTTCATTTTGGACCATCCTCCACCGTCGGACAGACTATAGTGAAATCCCAGCAAACAGTAGACTTTTACCAAACTATGGCTTAATGTTCAAACACCCTCGAATCTGTAGCGCATAATTAAAACAACAGTAGTTCAGTAGTCTCATGTTGCTTTCATAACTCATAGCTCTCATAACTCATAACTCTCATTGATCTGATTGTGGCTGGGTCCCGTAAGTCGTCAAATGTAAATTCCCAGCTAACACGAGACATGACTTAATGCTGATTTAATGGTGGGCCACCGTCTGCGACGCTGACCCAACATTAAATCAGCATTGGCTCAAGGTTTCGTGTTTACTGGGAACCTAGTTGACGTGACGTCAGTGATTGTACACCACTTATGAGACGAGTCCAAACGGGTTTTTATCAATAACTCTGTTTTGTCAGCGTGTCGTCCGTGAAGCATGCAGACTGAGTTTTTATATTGATATTATCTTAAAATGGTACTGCACTTGTGCAAACTAGGGCTTTGATTTGACTGTGGAGCTGTACGAAAGCCGAACCGGACCTTCAGACTAACGATCTCATACTTCTTGCTTCAGATTTTATACAGAAAATAACGCCACAATAAAGATCGAATGAGTTTAAAAACATATATATGGCAATAAAAGACACACTGTTTTACAATCCAGATCGTCCTACAACTGGATGTACATCATCAAAAATGATCTACAGCAACATTGGTTTTACATGTATAATTTTAGCTTGACATTGTCACTGACATATCTAGATGGTAACGAGTATTAACACAGGGAAATCATTATATTAAAACTTATAGGCCCCTATTGTATTACAAAAACGAGTTTTTATCACTGTTTATTTAAAAAAACATATTTATAATGTAAAATGTTCATGGTGAAATTAAAATAAACAACTGTTTAATAAATGATAAAGAAATGATAGTAAATTGTTTTAACAAATCCTTTGCAAATAGTGCCAGTAAACTGGCATTAGATCTCAATGATGTCAACGAGAAGTCACACATCAATTATTCAAAATATCCAATTTTCACAGACATACAGACTTGCATACAGACTTATACTTTATTGACATAAATAAAATGCATTACAGATTTATTAGTCATTTGACATTTTTTCATTTCAAAATATAGATGACGATATTGAGTCAAAACTGAATGATGATATTAATTGAAAGAATAATCCAGGTGTCGAAGAATTCCCAACTATGTCTATTAACTTAGATAAATCTGATTTATTAAAGCCTTAAACAATAATAATAAATCAATCACTTCAAACTGCTATTTTCCCTGACGAATTATGAATAGCTAGTCACCTCTCTGTTTAAAAAGGGTGACCCTACTCCCATTGTAACCAGCAATTTGAACGTGTCATTCTTAATAAAATTATTTATTTATTGCTCATTTTACAAATTTCGTAGATATCACTTGACCTATAAATCGGACAGAAAATGAAAATACACTTTTCCCTATATACATGGATTTGTCGAAAGCGTTTGCTACTTTAAATCACTCTACATTATTGGATAACTTAAATTTCACGGTAATAAAGGAGCGTTTATAAATTTAAAACAATTATAATAAACAGGATTAAACAAAGTGTGGGAATTGACCGTGTCAGATCATCTTATATAAATATGTCTACATGGGTTCCGTGAGTGTCTATATTAGGGCCCTTGTTATTTATCATCTACATTAATGATCTTTAAAGCGAAAATCGTGCATTTAAATGTATAATGTACGCTGATGACACAACTGTTATCGCGAATTTAAATGATATGTATGCTAAGATGATGTTAAACTAAATGGCAATATATTGAATGATGAATAAGGACACAAATAGTTACTTAATTGTTAATAGTTAATAAACTAAAATCTAAGTTAATGGTATTTTATTAACCACAAAAACGTGTATCAATTCCATAAATAAAAAATAAACAATACAATAATAGAATATGTAGATTAATTTAAATACCTCGGACTAATTATAAATAAACACTTAAAATGGAATTCACATGTTAATAAAAGAGAAAGATAGAAGCCAGAATGCAAGACTGTGTCACTATTTAATTGGTCAGGGGTAGATTACTATTATATACTATATATTTGGTAGTCGCGAATTGCATCACTTTTATGTGCAGTGCGACAACATTCTGGCAAAGTTTATTAAAAGGTAACCAGGGCCAAGCATTAAGAGCCACCTGGTGAATAGAGGGCTAGGATTCCGTCCGTATTCTACCTGGTGAACAGGACACGCTGCTCAATGGGCCAACGTCAAAGACAGTGGGCCAATATCAAAACAACATTGGTTTCGTGTTTAGTGGATATTGAAGTAACAAAACACCCGTGTCAGACTGAGTTGAATATGCATACAAAACATAATAGCACTTGTTTAATATTAATTTCCCTGATATGACGTATACATTGAAGGAAATTGCCGATGGTACCACCTTAAATGCATTGACAGATCTATTTCGATATACGTTCGAAATTCGGTATATAATTTTAAGATCATATATTTAATATTATATATACATCGGTTGTTACTATCTTTTCTATATATATTGGGTGTAATTGGTGCCTCTGTATTACTTTCTTTTCTTTATTTTGTAACTATATCATGTAGGCTTTAATACCAATAAATATTATCTATTGTCAATGATGTCGAAATAATACTTCTAATATGTTTGTATCTGTTATATTAGGCAGTGACACACTATTAATTCCGAAACTACATCATGTTGTCGTGGTGAATGCATCGATCTTGATAAAAAACATTGATCATTAATTATTTATCAAAGAGAAAAGAATAACAACCGATACATCAACCCTATCTAAGCACAGATCACCGGAATTGTAAAGCAGCTTTCACAGTTTTTATCAGATTTGTCAGAATTACGCCAGTATATTTTCTGCTTATTTATAATCCCGGTATCTTAAAAGGATCATGTATTTTAAAATGTGGTCATCTCTGATTTGAAGCACTGTATTCAGTGTTTCTGATTAGAGATGACCACATTAAACATATTTACTTAAAACAGGTTTCTAGGAAAAAAAACTCAAAGGCATTCATTATAACATTTAGACATATTAACAATTTAAACGCTAAACTACATAATTGTTGCTATAGAAAACGCTCTTCTGTTTGGAGCTTGATATAACTTCTGTTGATTTGAAGCAGTTTTAAAACTAATACAATGATCAGGGGCGCATCAATAATGTAAAAGAGGGGTCCGATGGAGGTTTGTTTAATTTAACTTAGTAGGTGGATCGTCGTTACCAGGTTACTATACTGCATGCGTAGCATCTCAGACACTCTGGCTTCTATACATGCACCTTTATCCTGTGTGCAAACCAAACCAAACAGTAATTTGAGTTTAAACAGTTATTAGAAATATGATTATTTAAGTATTAAATACAATTGACACAAATACGACAGATACGACGGCAAAATATAAATAAGTTTACAGGTGGCAGTTGCCTGCAGTAACACTTTATTACAAGTTAGATTATTGTACGTTTTTGTCACATCCCAGCAAACACAAAACATTTGTATGACAATTATACAATGTAGGTCCAACAAAGACGTTGTATAAATGTTATACAAATGTTA